>JBAIZL010000422.1:30000-32500 GCA_036971475.1 Prosapia bicincta | reverse complement strand
AATCCTTTGTGGATAAAGATGCATTAATCTCAACCAGTAAATACCAGCTTTAATTCTAAAAAAAACATGTTTTGTCAACATGGATAGTATTGACTTCTAATTAAGTGCACATAGTCAAAACACTAACAACAAATCACATAATTAAAAAAATGCACTTTTTGGGTTGTCTATCTCGAGGTTTTTTAATACTATTTATTTAATATAAACTTAATAGATAATTTCAATTATTTTTTTTTCATTATTAGAAGAAAGTTCAGATCTGACATATATTAAGATTCTACAATTAAACCCCGTTATTTCAAAAAAAATGTTCAGTTCTTGGAGGACCAGTTATAACTGATAAAATATGGAATGATAACATTTCTAAATGGGCAACAATTGATTTTTATGTTCTGCACATAATTCAGAAGTTTTAATTAGTAACATACTTATCATACTAAAATGTAACAAACTTTTATTAACTGATTGCGATCCTCATAGACTTAAGCTAAAGTGCCGAAAATTTATATTTATCCTAATTGAGAAGTGAGTATAGTGAATTTAAAATTGGCCTAGCGCATGCCCACATAGACTTTAATTTTGTTCTACTCCAACTAGCAAAAGAATTTTTAAAACCATTTCTTAGCTTTACTGCCCTCTCTTATTTCCTCTTTCTATAGATGTTATGAATAAACATATCTGATTTAGAATAAGAGTAGGGAATAACTTATGAATAGTTAATACCTCAAATAATGTCTATTTTTTGTATGCAACCATTTGCAAATGGCACATAATCCTTCCTTTTATCCCATTACAAGAGTTTAATGTCATTATTTTAATCCTAACTATATTTTTGTTCGAGTTCTTTATTATATGTATTTTTATATCTTCCTATATTTACTGATTTCCATAAAACATTTTAAATACATATGCATATGTAATTTAGACATAATGAAATAGCATCATCTGATTTTCTATAATTAAAAGATGTATCTGATTACAAGAACACATGTTAGTCAAAAACTATCAATAATACCTTGCCTCTTTTACTACCTGTTATCTTATCTACTTCAAGGGCACACTTATTAAAAAAATGTTTATAGTACAAGTAAATTTGTAATCAATTTATTTAGGAAAATCGGTAAGATTATAATTTCTAATTGCATGAATTAAATGATAAAATCAGATGTTTTCTTTTTAAATATATTTAAAAAACTAGAAGTTCCATTTATGAAGAGCCGTTATTAGACAGTCATAAAAACCTCCCAAGATTAATGTTGTGATCGCTGTATTAGGGCAAATCAATTACCAAAACTAGATTATAATGTAATGGAACAATTTCCACTAAAGTTCAAATTTATAATGAAAACGATTAATAATAATACAATTTAAATATTTTCAGACATGCTTTTTTTAATAAAATACATAGTTGAAGCTTCTCTTAAACTACTCTATAGAAAATAAAGAATTTTTTAGCAGCCTGGATGGTAGGTGTACCTCCAGGGGTATATAGAACTTGTAGCTGTGCATGAAAATAACACCAGTAATCAATATTTCACAGTTTAGATTTGAAGCAAAAATGAGGTTGCACTAGGAGTTGACAAGATCGTTGATCAGAAATTGTGTGGAGCTTGTATGTTTGTGTGCGACTGAAAGCACAGAATAGAATAGTGATGGGAAACATCTATTCTAGATTTAGGTGAATAATACAAATGTAAGAATGTGTCTACGATTTGGTGACAGGGAAATTTCAGGGGGCTGTCGGTCGTGTTGCCCACACAAGGACATCATATGCATAGCCGGCTGCCCCCGGTTCACCCATCACTTACAAGGCAGTCAAGCAACCACTCTTTACCTTAACTATGTCGAGGAATAGGGGGTATTTTTCATTGGAAAAATCTTTTTAGGGGTAAGTGAAATGAAAAAGGTTGGAAGCAACTGGTCTAGAGGTACTAAGGTATTGGGAAGAGATAGATAAGTGTCAAATCAAACATAAAGCCTCACAATCGTGCATCCACCATCAACTTAATGAAAAATCTGAAACTTTGAACATAACAATTGTTTCAATAAATCAGTATCAAATCCACGACTATACAGGAAGACCATTCATTATCTGTTCCAATTGCAATTAAGGAAATAACTCCAGGAGTTTTATAAAGTTCTAACAATATATGTAGAAAGTCTCAGCGCTAGCACAAATGTTGACACTGAAAGGAAAACATTCCTCCTCTAAGAAAATTTTGGTACACCACGAAACAAGAAAATGTCAAGGAAGCTTTCCTAAGCACACTTAAGACTTAAATGAGATTTGTATATTGTGATGTTTTCTTAGGAATAAGAGTAAGAGAAAAAATTCATTTGGAAAAAGCCATACTTGATGTTTCTTTCTTCTTAGCTTTTAAAACATTCAACTCTTCTTACAGACTTTAAAAAAATTGAACCAGTTTTTTAAAAGAAATTTGGAACAGAAAAACAGCGTGTGTACACAAAACATTTGAACAAAGTGTTGAACAAAACACTT
>JBAIZL010000422.1:0-25000 GCA_036971475.1 Prosapia bicincta | reverse complement strand
TGTTACGTACATTTGCAAATATTTTGCAGGCGTACGTGAACTCAGTCACGTGCTCCAAACGGTATTCACCTAACGATTTTGTTTCTTTCTATTGAGACTTTAATGGGCCTTAAATAACTGGGTCTTGTTTCTGCACACGTGTAACTATAATCCATAGCATTGTGCGTTCACGCTAAACGTTGTATAGGATGACGCTAATTTTGTAAAACTCCCTTCATGTGATCCTTATTTGTTAGGATAAATAGAATATTTGTGAAGAAATTATATAATTAGTTTACAGAAATATATAGTGCTTGTTTATGAAAGATTACCTTGATCTCGATCCAAATTATTAATCATCGTCAAAAACATTGGAAATAAATAAACCAATTTAAACTTAGTTTATAAAAACTAAATTTTATTTACTTTAACCAAATATTTTACAAACTTGATTGGAATTGTAACATATAGGGGAAGTGTAATATGAATAACTTTCCTTACACGGTCATATAGTGATTTCTAACAAGATGTGACGGTTAGACAACTTGCTACGATTCCGGAATAGAAAAACGTCTAAAACAGGGTATCAATCATGCACACAGAGACAAGATTGCCTCCCACAACTAGTGCTAAAGTATACACATTTCCCTTATTTATTCATATTTATCCTCCCACAACACTATGTCTATACGAGATATAACGGTTTGCAAGCTTGCAACGATTCCGATATACAATATCGTTCACAACAGGCTAGCAATGATGCACACAAGGACCAGATTGCCTCCCACAACTAGTGCTAAGGTATTCACATTTCCCTTATTTATTCATATTTCTCCTCCCACAACACTATGTCTAAACGAGATATAACGGTTTGCAAGCTTGCAACGATTCCGATATACAATATCGTCCACAACAGGGTAGCAATGAGGCACACAGAGACAAGATTGCCTCCCACAACTAGTGCTAAAGTATACACATTTCCCTTATTTATTCATATTTATCCTCCCACAACACTATGTCTATACGAGATATAACGGTTTGCAAGCTTGCAACGATTCCGATATACAATATCGTCCACAACAGGGTAGCAATGAGGCACACAGAGACAAGATTGCCTCCCACAACTAGTGCTAAGGTATACACATTTCCCTTATTTAATCATATTTATCCTCCCACAACACTATGTCTATACGAGGTATAACGGTTTGCAAGCTTGCAACGATTCCGATATACAATATCGTTCACAACAGGCTAGCAATGATGCACACAAGGACCAGATTGGCTCCCACAACTAGTGCTAAGGTATACACATTTCCCTTATTTAATCATATTTATCCTCCCGCAACACTATGTCTAAACGAGATATAACGGTTTGCAAGCTTGCAACGATTCCGATATACAATATCGTTCACAACAGGCTAGCAATGATGCACACAAGGACCAGATTGCCTCCCACAACTAGTGCTAAGGTATTCACATTTCCCTTATTTATTCATATTTCTCCTCCCACAACACTATGTCTAAACGAGATATAACGGTTTGCAAGCTTGCAACGATTCCGATATACAATATCGTCCACAACAGGGTAGCAATGAGGCACACAGAGACAAGATTGCCTCCCACAACTAGTGCTAAAGTATACACATTTCCCTTATTTATTCATATTTATCCTCCCACAACACTATGTCTATACGAGATATAACGGTTTGCAAGCTTGCAACGATTCCGATATACAATATCGTCCACAACAGGGTAGCAATGAGGCACACAGAGACAAGATTGCCTCCCACAACTAGTGCTAAGGTATACACATTTCCCTTATTTAATCATATTTATCCTCCCACAACACTATGTCTATACGAGGTATAACGGTTTGCAAGCTTGCAACGATTCCGATATACAATATCGTTCACAACAGGCTAGCAATGATGCACACAAGGACCAGATTGGCTCCCACAACTAGTGCTAAGGTATACACATTTCCCTTATTTAATCATATTTATCCTCCCGCAACACTATGTCTAAACGAGATATAACGGTTTGCAAGCTTGCAACGATTCCGATATACAATATCGTTCACAACAGGCTAGCAATGATGCACACAAGGACCAGATTGCCTCCCACAACTAGTGCTAAGGTATACACATTTCCCTTATTTATTCATATTTATCCTCCCACAACACTATGTCTATAGGAGATATAACGGTTTGCAAGCTTGCAACGATTCCGATATACAATATCGTTCACAACAGGCTAACAATGATGCACACAAAGACCAGATTGCCTCCCACAACTAGTGCTAAGGTATTCACATTTCCCTTATTTATTCATATTTCTCCTCCCACAACACTATGTCTAAACGAGATATAACGGTTTGCAAGCTTGCAACGATTCCGATATACAATATCGTTCACAACAGGCTAGCAATGATGCACACAAGGACCAGATTGCCTCCCACAACTAGTGCTAAGGTATTCACATTTCCCTTATTTATTCATATTTCTCCTCCCACAACACTATGTCTAAACGAGATATAACGGTTTGCAAGCTTGCAACGATTCCGATATACAATATCGTTCACAACAGGCTAGCAATGATGCACACAAGGACCAGATTGCCTCCCACAACTAGTGCTAAGGTATTCACATTTCCCTTATTTATTCGTATTTCTCCTCCCACAACACTATGTCTAAACGAGATATAACGGTTTGCAAGCTTGCAACGATTCCGATATACAATATCGTCCACAACAGGCTAGCAATAATGCACACAAGGACCAGATTACCTCCCACAACTAGTGCTAAGGAATACACATTTCTCTTATTTAATCTTATTTATCCTCCCACAACACTATGTCTAAACGAGATATAACGGTTTGCAAGCTTGCAACGATTCCGATATACAATATCGTTCACAACAGGCTAGCAATGATGCACACAAGGACCAGATTGCCTCCCACAACTAGTGCTAAGGTATTCACATTTCCCTTATTTATTCATATTTCTCCTCCCACAACACTATGTCTAAACGAGATATAACGGTTTGCAAGCTTGCAACGATTCCGATATACAATATCGTTCACAACAGGCTAGCAATGATGCACACAAGGACCAGATTGCCTCCCACAACTAGTGCTAAGGTATACACATTTCCCTTATTTAATCATATTTATCCTCCCACAACACTATGTCTAAACGAGATATAACGGTTTGCAAGCTTGCAACGATTCCGATATACAATATCGTTCACAACAGGCTAGCAGTGATGCACACAAGGACCAGATTGCCTCCCACAACTAGTGCTAAGGTATACACATTTCCCTTATTTATTCATATTTAGCCTCCCACAACACTATGTCTAAACGAGATATAACGGTTTGCAAACTTGCAACGATTTCGATATACAATATCGTTCACAATAGGCTAGCAATGATGCACACAAGGACCAGATTGCCTCTCACAACTAGTGCTAAGGTATTCACATTTCCCTTATTTATTCATATTTATCCTCAAACAACACTATGTCTATACGAGATATAACTGTTTGCAAGCTTGCAACGATTCCGATATACAATATCGTTCACAACAGGCTAGCAATGATGCACACAAGGACCAGATTGCCTCCCACAACTAGTGCTAAGGTATTCACATTTCCCTTATTTATTCATATTTCTCCTCCCACAACACTATGTCTAAACGAGATATAACGGTTTGCAAGCTTGCAACGATTCCGATATACAATATCGTTCACAACAGGCTAGCAATGATGCACACAAGGACCAGATTGCCTCCCACAACTAGTGCTAAGGTATTCACATTTCCCTTATTTATTCATATTTCTCCTCCCACAACACTATGTCTAAACGAGATATAACGGTTTGCAAGCTTGCAACGATTCCGATATACAATATCGTCCACAACAGGGTAGCAATGAGGCACACAGAGACAAGATTGCCTCCCACAACTAGTGCTAAAGTATACACATTTCCCTTATTTATTCATATTTATCCTCCCACAACACTATGTCTATACGAGATATAACGGTTTGCAAGCTTGCAACGATTCCGATATACAATATCGTCCACAACAGGGTAGCAATGAGGCACACAGAGACAAGATTGCCTCCCACAACTAGTGCTAAGGTATACACATTTCCCTTATTTAATCATATTTATCCTCCCACAACACTATGTCTATACGAGGTATAACGGTTTGCAAGCTTGCAACGATTCCGATATACAATATCGTTCACAACAGGCTAGCAATGATGCACACAAGGACCAGATTGGCTCCCACAACTAGTGCTAAGGTATACACATTTCCCTTATTTAATCATATTTATCCTCCCGCAACACTATGTCTAAACGAGATATAACGGTTTGCAAGCTTGCAACGATTCCGATATACAATATCGTTCACAACAGGCTAGCAATGATGCACACAAGGACCAGATTGCCTCCCACAACTAGTGCTAAGGTATTCACATTTCCCTTATTTATTCATATTTCTCCTCCCACAACACTATGTCTAAACGAGATATAACGGTTTGCAAGCTTGCAACGATTCCGATATACAATATCGTCCACAACAGGGTAGCAATGAGGCACACAGAGACAAGATTGCCTCCCACAACTAGTGCTAAAGTATACACATTTCCCTTATTTATTCATATTTATCCTCCCACAACACTATGTCTATACGAGATATAACGGTTTGCAAGCTTGCAACGATTCCGATATACAATATCGTCCACAACAGGGTAGCAATGAGGCACACAGAGACAAGATTGCCTCCCACAACTAGTGCTAAGGTATACACATTTCCCTTATTTAATCATATTTATCCTCCCACAACACTATGTCTATACGAGGTATAACGGTTTGCAAGCTTGCAACGATTCCGATATACAATATCGTTCACAACAGGCTAGCAATGATGCACACAAGGACCAGATTGGCTCCCACAACTAGTGCTAAGGTATACACATTTCCCTTATTTAATCATATTTATCCTCCCGCAACACTATGTCTAAACGAGATATAACGGTTTGCAAGCTTGCAACGATTCCGATATACAATATCGTTCACAACAGGCTAGCAATGATGCACACAAGGACCAGATTGCCTCCCACAACTAGTGCTAAGGTATACACATTTCCCTTATTTATTCATATTTATCCTCCCACAACACTATGTCTATAGGAGATATAACGGTTTGCAAGCTTGCAACGATTCCGATATACAATATCGTTCACAACAGGCTAACAATGATGCACACAAAGACCAGATTGCCTCCCACAACTAGTGCTAAGGTATTCACATTTCCCTTATTTATTCATATTTCTCCTCCCACAACACTATGTCTAAACGAGATATAACGGTTTGCAAGCTTGCAACGATTCCGATATACAATATCGTTCACAACAGGCTAGCAATGATGCACACAAGGACCAGATTGCCTCCCACAACTAGTGCTAAGGTATTCACATTTCCCTTATTTATTCATATTTCTCCTCCCACAACACTATGTCTAAACGAGATATAACGGTTTGCAAGCTTGCAACGATTCCGATATACAATATCGTTCACAACAGGCTAGCAATGATGCACACAAGGACCAGATTGCCTCCCACAACTAGTGCTAAGGTATTCACATTTCCCTTATTTATTCGTATTTCTCCTCCCACAACACTATGTCTAAACGAGATATAACGGTTTGCAAGCTTGCAACGATTCCGATATACAATATCGTCCACAACAGGCTAGCAATAATGCACACAAGGACCAGATTACCTCCCACAACTAGTGCTAAGGAATACACATTTCTCTTATTTAATCTTATTTATCCTCCCACAACACTATGTCTAAACGAGATATAACGGTTTGCAAGCTTGCAACGATTCCGATATACAATATCGTTCACAACAGGCTAGCAATGATGCACACAAGGACCAGATTGCCTCCCACAACTAGTGCTAAGGTATTCTCATTTCCCTTATTTATTCATATTTCTCCTCCCACAACACTATGTCTAAACGAGATATAACGGTTTGCAAGCTTGCAACGATTCCGATATACAATATCGTTCACAACAGGCTAGCAATGATGCACACAAGGACCAGATTGCCTCCCACAACTAGTGCTAAGGTATACACATTTCCCTTATTTAATCATATTTATCCTCCCACAACACTATGTCTAAACGAGATATAACGGTTTGCAAGCTTGCAACGATTCCGATATACAATATCGTTCACAACAGGCTAGCAGTGATGCACACAAGGACCAGATTGCCTCCCACAACTAGTGCTAAGGTATACACATTTCCCTTATTTATTCATATTTAGCCTCCCACAACACTATGTCTAAACGAGATATAACGGTTTGCAAACTTGCAACGATTTCGATATACAATATCGTTCACAATAGGCTAGCAATGATGCACACAAGGACCAGATTGCCTCTCACAACTAGTGCTAAGGTATTCACATTTCCCTTATTTATTCATATTTATCCTCAAACAACACTATGTCTATACGAGATATAACTGTTTGCAAGCTTGCAACGATTCCGATATACAATATCGTTCACAACAGGCTAGCAATGATGCACACAAGGACCAGATTGCCTCCCACAACTAGTGCTAAGGTATTCACATTTCCCTTATTTATTCATATTTATCCTGAAACAACACTATGTCTATACGAGATATAACTGTTTGCAAGCTTGCAACGATTCCGATATACAATATCGTCCACAACAGTGTAGCAATAATGCACACAGAGACAAAATTTCCTCCCACAACTAGTGCTAAGGTATACACATTTCCCTTATTTAATCATATTTATCCTCAAACAACACTATGTCTATACGAGATATAACGGTTTGCAAACTTGCAACGATTCCGATATAGAATATCGTTCACAACAGGCTAGCAATGATGAACACAAGGACAGATTGCCTCCCACAACTAGTGCTAAGGTATTCACATTTCCCTTATTTATTCATATTTCTCCTCCCACAACACTATGTCTAAACGAGATATAACGGTTTGCAAGCTTGCAACGATTCCGATATACAATATCGTTCACAACAGGCTAGCAATGATGCACACAAGGACCAGATTGCCTCCCACAACTAGTGCTAAGGTATACACATTTCCCTTATTTAAACATATTTATCCTCCCACAAAACTATGTCTAAACGAGATATAACGGTTTGCAAGCTTGCAACGATTCCGATATACAATATCGTTCACAACAGGCTAGCAGTGATGCACACAAGGACCAGATTGCCTCCCACAACTAGTGCTAAGGTATACACATTTCCCTTATTTATTCATATTTATCCTCCCACAACACTATGTCTAAACGAGATATAACGGTTTGCAAACATGCAACGATTTCGATATACTATATCGTTCACAACAGGCTAGCAATGATGCACACAAGGACCAGATTGCCTCCCACAACTAGTGCTAAGGTATTCACATTTCCCTTATTTATTCATATTTATCCTCAAAAACATTATGTCTATACGAGATATAACTGTTTGCAAGCCTTCAACGATTCCGATATACAATATCGTTCACAACAGGCTAGCAATGATGCAAACAAGGACCAGATTGCCTCCCACAACTAGTGCTAAGGTATTCACATTTCCCTTATTTATTCATATTTATCCTCAAACAACACTATGTCTATACGAGATATAACTGTTTGCAAGCTTGCAACGATTCCGATATACAATATCGTCCACAACAGTGTAGCAATGATGCACACAGAGACAAAATTTCCTCCCACAACTAGTGCTAAGGTATACACATTTCCCTTATTTAATCATATTTATCCTCCCACAACACTATGTCTAAACGAAATATAACTGTTTGCAAACTTGCAACGATTCCGATATACAATATCGTCCACAACAGGGTAGCAATGATGCACACAGAGACAAAATTTCCTCCCACAACTAGTGCTAAGGTATACGCATTTTCCTTATTTAATCATATTTATCCTCCCACAACACTATGTCTAAACGAAATATAACTGTTTGCAAACTTGCAACGATTCCGATATACAATATCGTCCACAACAGGGTAGCAATGATGCACACAGAGACAAAATTTCCTCCCACAACTATTGCTAAGGTATACACATTTTCCTTATTTAATCATATTTATCCTCCCACAACACTATGTCTAAACGAAATATAACGGTTTGCAAGCTTGCAACGATTCCGATATACAATATCGTTCACAACAGGCTAGCAGTGATGCACACAAGGACCAGATTGCCTCCCACAACTAGTGCTAAGGTATACACATTTCCCTTATTTATTCATATTTATCCTCCCACAACACTATGTCTAAACGAGATATAACGGTTTGCAAACTTGCAACGATTTCGATATACAATATCGTTCACAACAGGCTAGCAATGATGCACACAAGGACCAGATTGCCTCCCACAACTAGTGCTAAGGTATTCACATTTCCCTTATTTATTCATATTTATCTCAAACAACACTATGTCTATACGAGATATAACTGTTTGCAAGCTTGCAACGATTCCGATATACAATATCATTCACAACAGGCTAGCAATGATGCACACAAGGACCAGATTGCCTCCCACAACTAGTGCTAAGGTATTCACATTTCCCTTATTTATTCATATTTATCCTCAAACAACACTATGTCTATACGAGATATAACTGTTTGCAAGCTTGCAACGATTCCGATATACAATATCGTCCACAACAGTGTAGCAATGATGCACACAGAGACAAAATTTCCTCCCACAACTAGTGCTAAGGTATACACATTTCCCTTATTTAATCATATTTATCCTCCCACAACACTATGTCTATACGAGATATAACGGTTTGCAAACTTGCAACGATTCCGATATAGAATATCGTTCACAATAGGCTAGCAATGATGCACACAAGGACCAGATTGCCTCCCACAACTA
The DNA here is from genome assembly GCA_036971475.1 of Prosapia bicincta. Classification (NCBI taxonomy): domain Eukaryota; kingdom Metazoa; phylum Arthropoda; class Insecta; order Hemiptera; family Cercopidae; genus Prosapia; species Prosapia bicincta. The sequence goes on along the minus strand of JBAIZL010000422.1, from coordinate 16,048 downwards.
GTGCTAAGGTATTCACATTTCCCTTATTTATTCATATTTCTCCTCCCATAACACTATGTCTAAACGAGATATAACGGTTTGCAAGCTTGCAACGATTCCGATATACAATATCGTTCACAACAGGCTAGCAATGATGCACACAAGGACCAGATTGCCTCCCACAACTAGTGCTAAGGTATACACATTTCCCTTATTTAATCATATTTATCCTCCCACAACACTATGTCTATACGAGATATAACGGTTTGCAAACTTGCAACGATTCCGATATAGAATATCGTTCACAACAGGCTAGCAATGATGCACACAAGGACAGATTGCCTCCCACAACTAGTGCTAAGGTATTCACATTTCCCTTATTTATTCATATTTCTCCTCCCACAACACTATGTCTAAACGAGATATAACGGTTTGCAAGCTTGCAACGATTCCGATATACAATATCGTTCACAACAGGCTAGCAATGATGCACACAAGGACCAGATTGCCTCCCACAACTAGTGCTAAGGTATACACATTTCCCTTATTTAATCATATTTATCCTCCCACAACACTATGTCTAAACGAGATATAACGGTTTGCAAGCTTGCAACGATTCCGATATACAATATCGTTCACAACAGGCTAGCAGTGATGCACACAAGGACCAGATTGCCTCCCACAACTAGTGCTAAGGTATACACATTTCCCTTATTTATTCATATTTATCCTCCCACAACACTATGTCTAAACGAGATATAACGGTTTGCAAACATGCAACGATTTCGATATACAATATCGTTCACAACAGGCTAGCAATGATGCACACAAGGACCAGATTGCCTCCCACAACTAGTGCTAAGGTATTCACATTTCCCTTATTTATTCATATTTATCCTCAAACAACACCATGTCTATACGAGATATAACTGTTTGCAAGCCTTCAACGATTCCGATATACAATATCGTTCACAACAGGCTAGCAATGATGCAAACAAGGACCAGATTGCCTCCCACAACTAGTGCTAAGGTATACACATTTCCCTTATTTAATCATATTTATCCTCCCACAACACTATGTCTAAACGAAATATAACTGTTTGCAAACTTGCAACGATTCCGATATACAATATCGTCCACAACAGGGTAGCAATGATGCACACAGAGACAAAATTTCCTCCCACAACTAGTGCTAAGGTATACTCATTTTCCTTATTTAATCATATTTATCCTCCCACAACACTATGTCTAAACGAAATATAACTGTTTGCAAACTTGCAACGATTCCGATATACAATATCGTCCACAACAGGGTAGCAATGATGCACACAGAGACAAAATTTCCTCCCACAACTATTGCTAAGGTATACACATTTTCCTTATTTAATCATATTTATCCTCCCACAACACTATGTCTAAACGAAATATAACGGTTTGCAAGCTTGCAACGATTCCGATATACAATATCGTTCACAACAGGCTAGCAGTGATGCACACAAGGACCAGATTGCCTCCCACAACTAGTGCTAAGGTATACACATTTCCCTTATTTATTCATATTTATCCTCCCACAACACTATGTCTAAACGAGATATAACGGTTTGCAAACTTGCAACGATTTCGATATACAATATCGTTCACAACAGGCTAGCAATGATGCACACAAGGACCAGATTGCCTCCCACAACTAGTGCTAAGGTATTCACATTTCCCTTATTTATTCATATTTATCTCAAACAACACTATGTCTATACGAGATATAACTGTTTGCAAGCTTGCAACGATTCCGATATACAATATCATTCACAACAGGCTAGCAATGATGCACACAAGGACCAGATTGCCTCCCACAACTAGTGCTAAGGTATTCACATTTCCCATATTTATTCATATTTATCCTCAAACAACACTATGTCTATACGAGATATAACTGTTTGCAAGCTTGCAACGATTCCGATATACAATATCGTCCACAACAGTGTAGCAATGATGCACACAGAGACAAAATTTCCTCCCACAACTAGTGCTAAGGTATACACATTTCCCTTATTTAATCATATTTATCCTCCCACAACACTATGTCTATACGAGATATAACGGTTTGCAAACTTGCAACGATTCCGATATAGAATATCGTTCACAATAGGCTAGCAATGATGCACACAAGGACCAGATTGCCTCTCACAACTAGTGCTAAGGTATTCACATTTCCCTTATTTATTCATATTTCTCCTCCCATAACACTATGTCTAAACGAGATATAACGGTTTGCAAGCTTGCAACGATTCCGATATACAATATCGTTCACAACAGGCTAGCAATGATGCACACAAGGACCAGATTGCCTCCCACAACTAGTGCTAAGGTATACACATTTCCCTTATTTAATCATATTTATCCTCCCACAACACTATGTCTATACGAGATATAACGGTTTGCAAACTTGCAACGATTCCGATATAGAATATCGTTCACAACAGGCTAGCAATGATGCACACAAGGACAGATTGCCTCCCACAACTAGTGCTAAGGTATTCACATTTCCCTTATTTATTCATATTTCTCCTCCCACAACACTATGTCTAAACGAGATATAACGGTTTGCAAGCTTGCAACGATTCCGATATACAATATCGTTCACAACAGGCTAGCAATGATGCACACAATGACCAGATTGCCTCCCACAACTAGTGCTAAGGTATACACATTTCCCTTATTTAATCATATTTATCCTCCCACAACACTATGTCTAAACGAGATATAACGGTTTGCAAGCTTGCAACGATTCCGATATACAATATCGTTCACAACAGGCTAGCAGTGATGCACACAAGGACCAGATTGCCTCCCACAACTAGTGCTAAGGTATACACATTTCCCTTATTTATTCATATTTATCCTCCCACAACACTATGTCTAAACGAGATATAACGGTTTGCAAACATGCAACGATTTCGATATACAATATCGTTCACAACAGGCTAGCAATGATGCACACAAGGACCAGATTGCCTCCCACAACTAGTGCTAAGATATTCACATTTCCCTTATTTATTCATATTTATCCTCAAACAACACTATGTCTATACGAGATATAACTGTTTGCAAGCCTTCAACGATTCCGATATACAATATCGTTCACAACAGGCTAGCAATGATGCAAACAAGGACCAGATTGCCTCCCACAACTAGTGCTAAGGTATTCACATTTCCCTTATTTATTCATATTTATCCTCAAACAACACTATGTCTATACGAGATATAACTGTTTGCAAGCTTGCAACGATTCCGATATACAATATCGTCCACAACAGTGTAGCAATGATGCACACAGAGACAAAATTTCCTCCCACAACTAGTGCTAAGGTATACACATTTCCCTTATTTAATCATATTTATCCTCCCACAACACTATGTCTATACGAGATATAACGGTTTGCAAATTTGCAACGATTCCGATATAGAACGACGCCCACAACAGGGTAGCAATGAGGCACACAGAGACAAGATTTACTCCCACAACTAGTGCTAAGGTATACACATTTCCCTTATTTAATCATATTTATCCTCCCACAACACTATGTCTAAACGAAATATAACTGTTTGCAAGCTTGCAACGATTCCGATATACAATATCGTCCACAACAGGCTAGCAATGATGCACACAAGGACCAGATTGCCTCCCACAACTAGTGCTAAGGTATTCACATTTCCCTTATTTATTCATATTTCTCCTCCCACAACACTATGTCTAAACGAAATATAACTGTTTTCAAACTTGCAACGATTTCGATATACAATATCGTCCACAACAGGGTAGCAATGATGCACACAGAGACAAAATTTCCTCCCACAACTAGTGCTAAGGTATACGCATTTTCCTTATTTAGTCATATTTATCCTCCCACAACACTATGTCTAAACGAAATATAACTGTTTGCAAACTTGCAACGATTCCGATATACAATATCGTCCACAACAGGGTAGCAATGATGCACACAGAGACAAAATTTCCTCCCACAACTAGTGCTAAGGTATACGCATTTTCCTTATTTAATCATATTTATCCTCCCACAACACTATGTCTAAACGAAATATAACTGTTTGCAAACTTGCAACGATTCCGATATACAATATCGTCCACAACAGGATAGCAATGATGCACACAGAGACAAAATTTCCTCCCACAACTATTGCTAAGGTATACACATTTTCCTTATTTAATCATATTTATCCTCCCACAACACTATGTCTAAACGAAATATAACGGTTTGCAAGCTTGCAACGATTCCGATATACAATATCGTTCACAACAGGCTAGCAGTGATGCACACAAGGACCAGATTGCCTCCCACAACTAGTGCTAAGGTATACACATTTCCCTTATTTATTCATATTTATCCTCCCACAACACTATGTCTAAACGAGATATAACGGTTTGCAAACTTGCAACGATTTCGATATACAATATCGTTCACAACAGGCTAGCAATGATGCACACAAGGACCAGATTGCCTCCCACAACTAGTGCTAAGGTATTCACATTTCCCTTATTTATTCATATTTATCTCAAACAACACTATGTCTATACGAGATATAACTGTTTGCAAGCTTGCAACGATTCCGATATACAATATCATTCACAACAGGCTAGCAATGATGCACACAAGGACCAGATTGCCTCCCACAACTAGTGCTAAGGTATTCACATTTCCCTTATTTATTCATATTTATCCTCAAACAACACTATGTCTATACGAGATATAACTGTTTGCAAGCTGGCAACGATTCCGATATACAATATCGTCCACAACAGTGTAGCAATGATGCACACAGAGACAAAATTTCCTCCCACAACTAGTGCTAAGGTATACACATTTCCCTTATTTAATCATATTTATCCTCCCACAACACTATGTCTATACGAGATATAACGGTTTGCAAACTTGCAACGATTCCGATATAGAATATCGTTCACAATAGGCTAGCAATGATGCACACAAGGACCAGATTGCCTCCCACAACTAGTGCTAAGGTATTCACATTTCCCTTATTTATTCATATTTCTCCTCCCATAACACTATGTCTAAACGAGATATAACGGTTTGCAAGCTTGCAACGATTCCGATATACAATATCGTTCACAACAGGCTAGCAATGATGCACACAAGGACCAGATTGCCTCCCACAACTAGTGCTAAGGTATACACATTTCCCTTATTTATTCATATTTATCCTCCCACAACACTATGTCTATACGAGATATAACTGTTTGCAAGCTTGCAACGATTCCGATATAGAATATCGTTCACAACAGGCTAGCAATGATGCACACAAGGACCAGATTGCCTCCCACAACTAGTGCTAAGGTATACACATTTCCCTTATTTATTCATATTTCTCCTCCCATAACACTATGTCTAAACGAGATATAACGGTTTGCAAGCTTGCAACGATTCCGATATACAATATCGTTCACAACAGGCTAGCAATGATGCACACAAGGACCAGATTGCCTCCCACAACTAGTGCTAAGGTATACACATTTCCCTTATTTAATCATATTTATCCTCCCACAACACTATGTCTAAACGAGATATAACGGTTTGCAAGCTTGCAACGATTCCGATATACAATATCGTTCACAACAGGCTAGCAGTGATGCACACAAGGACCAGATTGCCTCCCACAACTAGTGCTAAGGTATTCACATTTCCCTTATTTATTCATATTTATCCTCAAACAACACCATGTCTATACGAGATATAACTGTTTGCAAGCCTTCAACGATTCCGATATACAATATCGTTCACAACAGGCTAGCAATGATGCAAACAAGGACCAGATTGCCTCCCACAACTAGTGCTAAGGTATACACATTTCCCTTATTTAATCATATTTATCCTCCCACAACACTATGTCTAAACGAAATATAACTGTTTGCAAACTTGCAACGATTCCGATATACAATATCGTCCACAACAGGGTAGCAATGATGCACACAGAGACAAAATTTCCTCCCACAACTAGTGCTAAGGTATACTCATTTTCCTTATTTAATCATATTTATCCTCCCACAACACTATGTCTAAACGAAATATAACTGTTTGCAAACTTGCAACGATTCCGATATACAATATCGTCCACAACAGGGTAGCAATGATGCACACAGAGACAAAATTTCCTCCCACAACTATTGCTAAGGTATACACATTTTCCTTATTTAATCATATTTATCCTCCCACAACACTATGTCTAAACGAAATATAACGGTTTGCAAGCTTGCAACGATTCCGATATACAATATCGTTCACAACAGGCTAGCAGTGATGCACACAAGGACCAGATTGCCTCCCACAACTAGTGCTAAGGTATACACATTTCCCTTATTTATTCATATTTATCCTCCCACAACACTATGTCTAAACGAGATATAACGGTTTGCAAACTTGCAACGATTTCGATATACAATATCGTTCACAACAGGCTAGCAATGATGCACACAAGGACCAGATTGCCTCCCACAACTAGTGCTAAGGTATTCACATTTCCCTTATTTATTCATATTTATCTCAAACAACACTATGTCTATACGAGATATAACTGTTTGCAAGCTTGCAACGATTCCGATATACAATATCATTCACAACAGGCTAGCAATGATGCACACAAGGACCAGATTGCCTCCCACAACTAGTGCTAAGGTATTCACATTTCCCATATTTATTCATATTTATCCTCAAACAACACTATGTCTATACGAGATATAACTGTTTGCAAGCTTGCAACGATTCCGATATACAATATCGTCCACAACAGTGTAGCAATGATGCACACAGAGACAAAATTTCCTCCCACAACTAGTGCTAAGGTATACACATTTCCCTTATTTAATCATATTTATCCTCCCACAACACTATGTCTATACGAGATATAACGGTTTGCAAACTTGCAACGATTCCGATATAGAATATCGTTCACAATAGGCTAGCAATGATGCACACAAGGACCAGATTGCCTCTCACAACTAGTGCTAAGGTATTCACATTTCCCTTATTTATTCATATTTCTCCTCCCATAACACTATGTCTAAACGAGATATAACGGTTTGCAAGCTTGCAACGATTCCGATATACAATATCGTTCACAACAGGCTAGCAATGATGCACACAAGGACCAGATTGCCTCCCACAACTAGTGCTAAGGTATACACATTTCCCTTATTTAATCATATTTATCCTCCCACAACACTATGTCTATACGAGATATAACGGTTTGCAAACTTGCAACGATTCCGATATAGAATATCGTTCACAACAGGCTAGCAATGATGCACACAAGGACAGATTGCCTCCCACAACTAGTGCTAAGGTATTCACATTTCCCTTATTTATTCATATTTCTCCTCCCACAACACTATGTCTAAACGAGATATAACGGTTTGCAAGCTTGCAACGATTCCGATATACAATATCGTTCACAACAGGCTAGCAATGATGCACACAATGACCAGATTGCCTCCCACAACTAGTGCTAAGGTATACACATTTCCCTTATTTAATCATATTTATCCTCCCACAACACTATGTCTAAACGAGATATAACGGTTTGCAAGCTTGCAACGATTCCGATATACAATATCGTTCACAACAGGCTAGCAGTGATGCACACAAGGACCAGATTGCCTCCCACAACTAGTGCTAAGGTATACACATTTCCCTTATTTATTCATATTTATCCTCCCACAACACTATGTCTAAACGAGATATAACGGTTTGCAAACATGCAACGATTTCGATATACAATATCGTTCACAACAGGCTAGCAATGATGCACACAAGGACCAGATTGCCTCCCACAACTAGTGCTAAGATATTCACATTTCCCTTATTTATTCATATTTATCCTCAAACAACACTATGTCTATACGAGATATAACTGTTTGCAAGCCTTCAACGATTCCGATATACAATATCGTTCACAACAGGCTAGCAATGATGCAAACAAGGACCAGATTGCCTCCCACAACTAGTGCTAAGGTATTCACATTTCCCTTATTTATTCATATTTATCCTCAAACAACACTATGTCTATACGAGATATAACTGTTTGCAAGCTTGCAACGATTCCGATATACAATATCGTCCACAACAGTGTAGCAATGATGCACACAGAGACAAAATTTCCTCCCACAACTAGTGCTAAGGTATACACATTTCCCTTATTTAATCATATTTATCCTCCCACAACACTATGTCTATACGAGATATAACGGTTTGCAAATTTGCAACGATTCCGATATAGAACGACGCCCACAACAGGGTAGCAATGAGGCACACAGAGACAAGATTTACTCCCACAACTAGTGCTAAGGTATACACATTTCCCTTATTTAATCATATTTATCCTCCCACAACACTATGTCTAAACGAAATATAACTGTTTGCAAGCTTGCAACGATTCCGATATACAATATCGTCCACAACAGGCTAGCAATGATGCACACAAGGACCAGATTGCCTCCCACAACTAGTGCTAAGGTATTCACATTTCCCTTATTTATTCATATTTCTCCTCCCACAACACTATGTCTAAACGAAATATAACTGTTTTCAAACTTGCAACGATTTCGATATACAATATCGTCCACAACAGGGTAGCAATGATGCACACAGAGACAAAATTTCCTCCCACAACTAGTGCTAAGGTATACGCATTTTCCTTATTTAATCATATTTATCCTCCCACAACACTATGTCTAAACGAAATATAACTGTTTGCAAACTTGCAACGATTCCGATATACAATATCGTCCACAACAGGGTAGCAATGATGCACACAGAGACAAAATTTCCTCCCACAACTAGTGCTAAGGTATACGCATTTTCCTTATTTAATCATATTTATCCTCCCACAACACTATGTCTAAACGAAATATAACTGTTTGCAAACTTGCAACGATTCCGATATACAATATCGTCCACAACAGGATAGCAATGATGCACACAGAGACAAAATTTCCTCCCACAACTATTGCTAAGGTATACACATTTTCCTTATTTAATCATATTTATCCTCCCACAACACTATGTCTAAACGAAATATAACGGTTTGCAAGCTTGCAACGATTCCGATATACAATATCGTTCACAACAGGCTAGCAGTGATGCACACAAGGACCAGATTGCCTCCCACAACTAGTGCTAAGGTATACACATTTCCCTTATTTATTCATATTTATCCTCCCACAACACTATGTCTAAACGAGATATAACGGTTTGCAAACTTGCAACGATTTCGATATACAATATCGTTCACAACAGGCTAGCAATGATGCACACAAGGACCAGATTGCCTCCCACAACTAGTGCTAAGGTATTCACATTTCCCTTATTTATTCATATTTATCTCAAACAACACTATGTCTATACGAGATATAACTGTTTGCAAGCTTGCAACGATTCCGATATACAATATCATTCACAACAGGCTAGCAATGATGCACACAAGGACCAGATTGCCTCCCACAACTAGTGCTAAGGTATTCACATTTCCCTTATTTATTCATATTTATCCTCAAACAACACTATGTCTATACGAGATATAACTGTTTGCAAGCTGGCAACGATTCCGATATACAATATCGTCCACAACAGTGTAGCAATGATGCACACAGAGACAAAATTTCCTCCCACAACTAGTGCTAAGGTATACACATTTCCCTTATTTAATCATATTTATCCTCCCACAACACTATGTCTATACGAGATATAACGGTTTGCAAACTTGCAACGATTCCGATATAGAATATCGTTCACAATAGGCTAGCAATGATGCACACAAGGACCAGATTGCCTCCCACAACTAGTGCTAAGGTATTCACATTTCCCTTATTTATTCATATTTCTCCTCCCATAACACTATGTCTAAACGAGATATAACGGTTTGCAAGCTTGCAACGATTCCGATATACAATATCGTTCACAACAGGCTAGCAATGATGCACACAAGGACCAGATTGCCTCCCACAACTAGTGCTAAGGTATACACATTTCCCTTATTTATTCATATTTATCCTCCCACAACACTATGTCTATACGAGATATAACTGTTTGCAAGCTTGCAACGATTCCGATATAGAATATCGTTCACAACAGGCTAGCAATGATGCACACAAGGACCAGATTGCCTCCCACAACTAGTGCTAAGGTATACACATTTCCCTTATTTATTCATATTTCTCCTCCCATAACACTATGTCTAAACGAGATATAACGGTTTGCAAGCTTGCAACGATTCCGATATACAATATCGTTCACAACAGGCTAGCAATGATGCACACAAGGACCAGATTGCCTCCCACAACTAGTGCTAAGGTATACACATTTCCCTTATTTAATCATATTTATCCTCCCACAACACTATGTCTAAACGAGATATAACGGTTTGCAAGCTTGCAACGATTCCGATATACAATATCGTTCACAACAGGCTAGCAGTGATGCACACAAGGACCAGATTGCCTCCCACAACTAGTGCTAAGGTATACACATTTCCCTTATTTATTCATATTTATCCTCCCACAACACTATGTCTAAACGAGATATAACGGTTTGCAAACTTGCAAAGATTTCGATATACAATATCGTTCACAACAGGCTAGCAATGATGCACACAAGGACCAGATTGCCTCCCACAACTAGTGCTAAGGTATTCACATTTCCCTTATTTATTCATATTTATCCTCAAACAACACTATGTCTATACGAGATATAACTGTTTGCAAGCTTGCAACGATTCCGATATACAATATCGTTCACAACAGGCTAGCAATGATGCACACAAGGACCAGATTGCCTCCCACAACTAGTGCTAAGGTATTCACATTTCCCTTATTTATTCATATTTATCCTCAAACAACACTATGTCTATACGAGATATAACTGTTTGCAAGCTTGCAACGATTCCGATATACAATATCGTCCACAACAGTGTAGCAATGATGCACACAGAGACAAAATTTCCTCCCACAACTAGTGCTAAGGTATACACATTTCCCTTATTTAATCATATTTATCCTCCCACAACACTATGTCTATACGAGATATAACGGTTTGCAAACTTGCAACGATTCCGATATAGAACAACGCCCACAACAGGGTAGCAATGAGGGACACAGAGACAAGATTTACTCCCACAACTAGTGCTAAGGTATACGCATTTTCCTTATTTAATCATATTTATCCTCCCACAACACTATGTCTAAACGAAATATAACTGTTTGCAAACTTGCAACGATTTCGATATACAATATCGTCCACAACAGGGTAGCAATGATGCACACAGAGACAAAATTTCCTACCACAACTAGTGCTAAGGTATACGCATTTTCCTTATTTAATCATATTTATCCTCCCACAACACTATGTCTAAACGAAATATAACTGTTTGCAAACTTGCAACGATTCCGATATACAATATCGTCCACAACAGGGTAGCAATGATGCACACAGAGACAAAATTTCCTCCCACAACTATTGCTAAGGTATACACATTTTCCTTATTTAATCATATTTATCCTCCCACAACACTATGTCTAAACGAAATATAACTGATTGCAAACTTGCAACGATTCCGATATACAATATCGTCCACAACAGGGTAGCAATGAGGCACACAGAGACAAAATTTCCTCCCACAACTAGTCCTAAGGTATACACATTTCCCTTATTTAATCCTAATTATCCTCCCACAACACTATGTCTAAACGAAATATAACTGTTTGCAAACTTGCAACGATTCCGATATAAAATATCGTCCACAACAGGCTAGCAATGAGGCACACAGAGACAAAATTTCCTCCCACAACTAGTCCTAAGGTGTACACATTTCCCTTATTTAATCCTAATTATCCTCCCACAACACTATGTCTAAACGAGATATAACTGTTTGCAAACTTGCAACGATTCCGATATAGAACAACGCCCACAACAGGGTAGCAATGATGCACACAAGGACCAGATTGCCTCCCACAACTAGTCCTAAGGTAAACGCATTTCTCTTATTTAATCCTAATTATCCTCCCACAACACTATGTCTAAACGAGATATAACTGTTTGCAAACTTGCAACGATTCCGATATACAATATCGTCCACAACAGGGTAGCAATGATGCACGCAGAGACATTGTTGTAACAGTAGAACAACTTGCAGCAAAACTTGCAGTTTTCTCCATAGAATATGGTGCACCTCAGGGTAATAATATTGCACTCTCGAGATAATATTACCCATCACATATAGTCCTGAGATAGAGTGACGGATTGTGTTAGGTCAGGTTAGGTTGGTTTAGGTTAGGTCTTTTCACTATCAAGACGATTTGGCATTATTTATTATCAGCAAGCATTTTGAAATTTTAAATAAATCATGTGGTGGGCAGAGACTAGCATATTTATATCACAGATGAGAACAAATCTTGCTCCCATATCCACTACTACTTCATACCCCTTGATGAAGCCGGTTTGTATACATCGAGACCCATGTGGTGGGAAGTGACTAGGGCAATTTTCCCACAGAAGAGAAGCATGATCTTACCAGGCTCCCCAATTCAAGGAGCCTTCTTGCCCCTTGATGAAGCCGGTTTGTATACATCGTGACTGATGTGGTGGGAAGTGACTAGGACAATTTTCCCACAGAAGAGGAGCATGATCTTACCAGGCTCCCCAATTCAAGGCGCCTTCTTGCCCCTTGATGAAACAGGTTTGTATACATCGTGACTCATGTGGTGGGAAGTGACTAAGACAATTTTCCCACAGAAGAGAAGCATGATCTTACCAGGCTCCCCAATTCAAGGCACCTTGTTGCCCTTTGATGAAACAGGTTTGTATACATCGTGACTCATTTGGTTGGAAGTAACTAGGACAATTTTCCCACAGATGAGAAGCATGATCTTACCAGGCTCCCCAATTCAAGGCGCCTTCTTGCCCCTTGCTGAAACAGGTTTGTATACATCGGGACTCATGTGGTGGGAAGTGACTAGAACAATTTTCCCACAGAAGAGAAGCATGATCTTACCAGGCTCCCCAATTCAAGGCGCCTTCTTGCCAGTTGATGAAACAGGTTTGTATACATCGTGACTCATGTGGTGGGAAGTGACTAGGACAATTTTCCCACAGAAGAGAAGCATGATCTTACCAGGCTCCCCAATTCAAGGCGTGTTCTTGCCCCTTGATGAAACAGGTTTGTATACATCGTGACTCATGTGGTTGGAAGTAACTAGGACAATTTTCCCACAGAAGAGAAGCATGATCTTACCAGGCTCCCCAATTCAAGGCGCCTTCTTGCCCCTTGATGAAGCCGGTTTGTATACATCGTGATTCATGTGGTGGGAAGTGAGTAGGAATATTTTCCCACAGAAGAGAAGCATGATCTTACCAGGCTCCACAATTCAAGGCGCCTTCTTGCCCCTTGATAAAGCAGGTTTCTATACATCGTGACTCATGTGGTGGGAAGTGACTAGGACAATTTTCCCACAGAAGAGAAACATGATCTTACCAGGCTCCCCAATTCAAGGCGCCTTCTTGCCCCTTGATGAAACAGGTTTGTATACATCGTGACTCATGTGGTGGGCAGAGTCTAGCACAATTTCCCCACAGATACGAACTAAGATCTGCCCTTGTTCCCATATACAAGGCTACTCCATGCCCCTTGACAAAGCAGGTTTGTATACATCGTGACTCATGTGGTGGGAAGTGACTAGGACAATTTTCCCACGGAAGAAAAGCATGATCTTACCAGGCTCCCCAATTCAAGGCGCCTATTTGCCCCTTGATGAAGCAGGTTTGTATATATCGTGACTCATGTGGTGGGAAGGGACTAGGACAATTTTCCCACAGAAGAGAAGCATGATCTTACCAGGCTCCCCAATTCAAGGCGCCTTCTTGCCCCTTGATGAAACAGGTTTGTATACATCGTGACTCATGTGGTGGGAAGTGACTAGGACAATTTTCCCACAGAAGAGAAGCATGATCTTACCAGGCTCCCCAATTCAAGGCGCCTTTTTGCCCCTTGATGAAGCCGGTTTGTATACATCGGGACTCATGTTGTGGGAAGTGACTAGGACAATTTTCCCACAGAAGAGAAGCATGATCTTACCAGGCACCCCAATTCTAGGCGCCTATTTGCCCCTTGATGAAGCAGGTTTGTATATATCGTGACTCATGTGGTGGGAAGGGACTAGGACAATTTTCCCACAGAAGAGAAGCATGATCTTACCAGGCTCCCCAATTCAAGGCGCCTTCTTGCCCCTTGATGAAACAGGTTTGTATACATCGTGACTCATGTGGTGGGAAGTGACTAGGACAATTTTCCCACAGAAGAGAAGCATGATCTTACCAGGCTCCCCAATTCAAGGCGCCTTTTTGCCCCTTGATGAAGCCGGTTTGTATACATCGGGACTCATGTGGTGGGAAGTGACTAGGACAATTTTCCCACAGAAGAGAAGCATGATCTTACCAGGCTCCCCAATTCAAGGCGCCTATTTGCCCCTTGATGAAGCAGGTTTGTATATATCGTGACTCATGTGGTGGGAAGGGACTAGGACAATTTTCCCACAGAAGAGAAGCATGATCTTACCAAGCTCCCCAATTCAAGGCGCCTTCTTGCCCCTTGATGAAACAGGTTTGTATACATCGTGACTCATGTGGTGGGCAGAGTCTAGCACAATTTCTCTACAAATTGGAACTAAGATATCATTTTCCTCCCATATCCACAGGTAAAAAGCATGATCTTACCAGACTCCCCAATTCAAGGCGCCTATTTGCCCCTTGATGAAGCAGGTTTGTATATATCGTGACTCATGTGGTGGGAAGAGACTAGGACAATTTTACCACTGATAGGAAATAAGATCTTTCTTTGCTCCTATAACCAAGGCAATTTCATGCCTCTTGCTGAAGCAGGTTTGTATACATCGTGACTCATGTGGTGGGAAGTGACTAGGACAATTTTCCCACAGAGAGGAACTAAGATCTTTCCTTGCTCCTATAACCAAGGCAATTTCATGCCTCTTTCAAAAGCAGGTTTGTATACATCGTGACTCATGTGGTGGGAAGTGACTAGGACAATTTTCCCACAGAGAGGAACTAAGATCTTTCCTTGCTCCTATAACCAACGCAATTTCATGCCTCTTGCTGAAGCAGGTTTTGTATACATCGTGACTCATGTGGTGGGAAGTGACTAGGACAATTTCCCCACAGATAAGAACTAAGATCTTTCCTTCTTCCCATATACA
This sequence comes from Prosapia bicincta, assembly GCA_036971475.1. Lineage (NCBI taxonomy): Eukaryota > Metazoa > Arthropoda > Insecta > Hemiptera > Cercopidae > Prosapia > Prosapia bicincta. The sequence goes on along the minus strand of JBAIZL010000422.1, from coordinate 783 downwards.
AGGCTACTTCATGCCCCTTGATAAAGCAGGTTTGTATACATCGTGACTCATGTGGTGAGAAGAGACTAGGACAATTTTGCCACAGAGAGAACCAAGATCTTTCCTTGCTCCTACAACCAAGGCAATTTAATGCCTCTTGCTGAAGTAGGTTTGTATACGTCGTGACTCATGTGGTGGGCAGAGACTAGTACAATTTTCCCACAAAGAGGAACTAAGATCTTTCCTTGCTCCTATAAGCAAGGCAATTTCATGCCTCTTGCTGAAACAGGTTTGTATACATCGTGACTCATGTGGTGGGCAGAGACTAGTACAATTTCCCGACAGAGAGGAACTAAGATCTTTCCTTGCTCCTATAACCAAGGCAATTTCATGCCTCTTGCTGAAGCAGGTTTGTATACATCGTGAATCATGTGGGGGGCAGAGACTAGTACAATTTCCCGACAGAGAGGAACTAAGATCTTTCCTTGCTCCTATAACCAAGGCAATTTCATGCCTCTTGCTGAAGCAGGTTTGTGTACGTCGTGACTCATGTGGTGGGCAGAGACTAGTAGAATTTTCCCACAGAGAGGAACTAAGATCTTTCCTTGCTCCTATAACCAAGGCAATTTCATGCCTCTTGCTGAAGCAGGTTTGTATACGTCGTGACTCATGTGGTGGGCAGAGACTAGTAGAATTTTCCCACAGAGAGGATCTAAGATCTTTCCTTGCTCCTATAACCAAGGCAATTTCATGCCTCTTGCTGAAGCAGGTTTGTATACGTCGTGACTCATGTGTTGGGCAGAG
>JBAIZL010000421.1:122500-125000 GCA_036971475.1 Prosapia bicincta | reverse complement strand
ACTAGTACAATTTCCCCACAGAGAGGAACTAAGATCTTTCCTTGCTCCTATAACCAAGGCAATTTCATGCCTCTTGCTGAAGCAGGTTTTTGTATACATCGTGACTCATGTGGGGGGCAGAGACTAATAGAATTTTCCCACAGAGAGGAACTAAGATCTTTCCTTGCTCCTATAACCAAGGCAATTTCATGCCTCTTGCTGAAGCAGGTTTGTATACGTCGTGACTCAGTTGGTGGGCAGAGACTAGTAGAATTTTCTCACAGAGAGGAACTAAGATCTTTCCTTGCTCCTATAACCAAGGCAATTTCATGCCTCTTGCTGAAGCAGGTTTGTATACGTCGTGACTCATGTGGTGGGCAGAGACTAGTAGAATTTCCCCACAGAGAGGAACTAAGATCTTTCCTTGCTCCTATAAGCAAGGCAATTTCATGCCTCTTGCTGAAGCAGGTTTGTATACGTCGTGACTCATGTGGTGGGCAGAGACTAGTAGAATTTCCCCACAGAGAGGAACTAAGATCTTTCCTTGCTCCTATAAGCAAGGCAATTTCATGCCTCTTGCTGAAGCAGGTTTGTATACGTCGTGACTCATGTGGTGGGCAGAGACTAGTAGAATTTCCCCACAGAGAGGAACTAAGATCTTTCCTTGCTCCTATAACCAAGGCAATTTCATGCCTCTTGCTGAAGCAGGTTTGTATACGTCGTGACTCATGTGGTGGGCAGAGACTAGTAGAATTTCCCCACAGAGAGGAACTAAGATCTTTCCTTGCTCCTATAACCAAGGCAATTTCATGCCTCTTGCTCAAGCAGGTTTGTATACGTCGTGACTCAGTTGGTGGGCAGAGACTAGTAGAATTTTCCCACAGAGAGGAACTAAGATCTTTCCTTGCTCCTATAACCAAGGCAATTTCATGCCTCTTGCTGAAGCAGGTTTGTATACGTCGTGACTCATGTGGTGGGCAGAGACTAGTAGAATTTCCCCACAGAGAGGAACTAAGATCTTTCCTTGCTCCTATAAGCAAGGCAATTTCATGCCTCTTGCTGAAGCAGGTTTGTATACGTCGTGACTCATGTGTTGGGCAGAGACTAGTACAATTTCCCCACAGAGAGGAACTAAGATCTTTCCTTGCTCCTATAACCAAGGCAATTTCATGCCTCTTGCTGAAGCAGGTTTGTATACGTCGTGACTCATGTGGTGGGCAGAGACTAGTACAATTTCCCGACCGAGAGGAAGTAAGATTTTTCCTTGCTCCTATAACCAAGGCAATTTCATGCCTCTTGCTGAAGCAGGTTTGTATACGTCGTGACTCATGTGGTGGGCAGAGACTAGTACAATTTCCCGACAGAGAGGAACTAAGATCTTTCCTTGCTCCTATAACCAAGGCAATTTCATGCCTCTTGCTGAAGCAGGTTTGTATACGTCGTGACTCATGTGGTGGGCAGAGACTAGTACAATTTCCCGACAGAGAGGAACTAAGATCTTTCCTTGCTCCTATAACCAAGGCAATTTCATGCCTCTTGCTGAAGCAGGTTTGTATACGTCGTGACTCATGTGGTGGGCAGAGACTAGTACAATTTCCCGACAGAGAGGAACTAAGATCTTTCCTTGCTCCTATAACCAAGGCAATTTCATGCCTCTTGCTGAAGCAGGTTTGTATACGTCGTGACTCATGTGGTGGGCAGAGACTAGTAGAATTTTCCCACAGAGAGGAACTAAGATCTTTCCTTGCTCCTATAACCAAGGCAATTTCATGCCTCTTGCTGAAGCAGGTTTGTATACGTCGTGACTCATGTGGTGGGCAGAGACTAGTACAATTTCCCGACAGAGAGGAACTAAGATCTTTCCTTGCTCCTATAACCAAGGCAATTTCATGCCTCTCGCTGAAGCAGGTTTGTATACGTCGTGACTCATGTGTTGGGCAGAGACTAGTACAATTTCCCGACAGAGAGGAACTAAGATCTTTCCTTGCTCCTATAAGCAAGGCAATTTCATGCCTCTTGCTGAAGCAGGTTTGTATACATCGTGACTCATGTGGTGGGCAGAGACTAGTACAATTTCCCCACAGAGAGGAACTAAGATCTTTCCTTGCTCCTATAACCAAGGCAATTTCATGCCTCTCGCTGAAGCAGGTTTGTATACGTCGTGACTCATGTGGTGGGCAGAGACTAGTAGAATTTTCCCACAGAGAGGAACTAAGATCTTTCCTTGCTCCTATAAGCAAGGCAATTTCATGCCTCTCGCTGAAGCAGGTTTGTATACGTCGTGACTCATGTGGTGGGCAGAGACTAGTAGAATTTTCCCACAGAGAGGAACTAAGATCTTTCCTTGCTCCTATAAGCAAGGCAATTTCATGCCTCTCGCTGAAGCAGGTTTGTATACGTCGTGACTCATGTGGTGGGCAGAGACTAGTAGAATTTTCCCACAGAGAGGAACTAAGATCTTTCCTTGCTCCTATAACCAAGGCAATTTCATGCCTCTCGCTGAAGCAGGTTTGTATACGTC
>JBAIZL010000421.1:95000-117500 GCA_036971475.1 Prosapia bicincta | reverse complement strand
TCGACTGTTGAAGCCTCCAAATAGACGTCCATTCCAGACGTTTCACAGAAGTTTTTTAAATGATAACTTCTATACTTGCGGCGAACAAAACGTAAGATTAAATCACTGCTTTCGTTCTTCACTTTTCAGACAGTGCTAATCTAAAATTCTGTATATTAATAAACCAAATTAGATAAAAAATATTCAAAACGTTATTTTATTTAATGTAGCAAAAAAAAATACCTAAAAGGTTTTAGAGCAGAATTTAAAGTAAACGTTTGTTATGTAAAAGAACTGTAAAGTTATATAACCTATTGTAAACATAATTTACTTAAAAAATGGTGATCAAATCTGATTCTGATCGTTTTTATACACGTTACTTAAAAATACATTCTAATCAAGTCACTATAAATGTTCCAAATCATAAATAATAGGTAAGATAAACAATAATCAGTAACGCCTACAAGTAATTGTTTGTAATCATCAACAATCGTCAAACATAACCTCACTTCTATACAGCCACACTCTTTTATCCTTCAGAATTACCACACAACGTTATATTACACTAGCACTTTGTAAGGCAGTTGTAATGTATTGTAGTATAATTTAGTCCTCCGTTTTATGTATAAAACTTATGTTTATAGTTTGTGTGTTGTGAAGTGAGGTTATGTTTCTATGATGATCATTGTTGTAAGTTTTAACCACTATTTATGATGTATAAAATTCAGGTACTTACGTATTATACGGAGGCGACTAATATAGATAAGTAGTAATGTTGTATAAAATTACAACCAAATCTATCCTAACTGGATGCTTCATACGTATATTCATGTCAAGACATAGTGCAGTGCGTTGTTGCTACTGCGCTCCCCAAAACGTAATCCCCACCAAAATATGAATAAATAAACCTAACATAACCTAACTTTAGCCTTTGTTCCGCAGTTAATTTGCGTGTTGGTTCAAGTTAATTTTTTTGAATTCATTTACCCATGAAGTATCCAGTCAGGGTAATTTCGTTGTAATTTAATACAACATAACTACGTACCAATATTAGTGGCCTCCGTGTAATACGTAAGTACCAAAATTTATAATTACTTATTTTATGTTTAAAATTTATTTCTATGTAGGCCTAATATATGTAAAAACAAAAAAAATCAGGTTGGAATCAATAATTCTTAAGTATTACCTTATTGATTGTTTTTTTAGGAAGAAGACTCATCTTTAGAGCTTAGAAATAATAAAAAGGTTAACAAGAAATTTATTTTAGATCAGCTACAAACTTTTATACAAGTTAAAAAATAAATTTAAAATAAAATTTGTAGCAATAAGGAAAGATTTTCAAATGTAGCCTAAACCTAATCCAATGAAGCCTATGTACTATTTCAAAAGTGAAAATTGCAATTAGCTTAAGGTTATAAAAATAATAAATTTAATACATTTATACCAAAAAATACTTTTATTAAATCAAAACCATAATAATATATTGCCTAGGTTTTTTTTAAAAATTATTAACCGGTTACATTTGCTACGTAATATTCGTAACAGATCTAATTTGTTGATCAGACAGTTCTAAAGTAGGCATTGAAAAGGTATTGACTTAATGAGAGTATTTTTGAGAGAGTTGTGTTACATATTTTATTTTTATAATCCCAAACTGAGTGTAACTGTCCTCTTTGAAGGACTTTCTTTGAGTAAATTAAGGCCTATTTTTAGGTAAGAAAACTCACTGTAAATTTCTCCGTTTCATAGACGTTTGTATTGTTATAGCAGATCTGAAAAAGTTATTTTTTGAATAATTTTCTATTTATGTCATAGGCCTAACTACAGTGTTAAGGAAGTTTTGTTTGTAAAAGTTTCCGGGACCAACGTACTATCGCTTATCTCGACCAGTTACACACCGCCTTCAACCGAAGCAGGAAAACCACTCTGAATAAATCGTAGCAGATTCTGTGAGATTGCTTCCTTTAGAGGTGTAGACTTATGGGCATCGCTTTTTTGTCAATGATGTGTAATGTGACAGGTTCAGATCGGAAAGTCAGTTGCTCCTTTGAGGGCGACGTCTCCTTATCAGATCCCATACTAGCGATGATCTCCGCCGGAATGTTCTGGCAGTGGGTCGTTACCTTTAGTCCGGCGAGTATCGTGGACAGTGTAAAAGTTAAAAGAACAATCCGTACAGAGAAACCTTATTTCAAAGAGCTTTTGAAATAAATATATTGAAGGCCAAAACTTTATAGAAATATTAAGTTTGACAATCTTTAAAGAACCAAGACTAAAATATTGAAAACTATTGGAGACAATGCAAATCACTATCTTATGATTGTTTTCCAAATGTTTAAGCACAGGTTGAATTCAGAAGTTACGAATGTACATAGTCTTTACCAACTCAAAACAAAGGACATTAAGGTACATATATATTAGGATAGCTGGCGCTAGCCAATCCAGCGATGGTACCGAAGAATGTTCCTCTCTTTTATAAGTTTGTGGTCAACGCAAAAGTCGCTCTAGAGCAGGGGTTCTCAACCTTTTAGGCTCTGAGCCCCCCTTCACACTTTGGTGTGAGGTCACGCCTCCCTTCACGGATCAAGTTAATTTAGACTTTTATATGATAAATTTACTTACAATATGTTTAAGTAATAACCAGAAAAATGTTTGCTACTTTTGTAGTGCTACTGTGAGGGCTGGCACTGTTTCTCGTTAACTATTTTTTGTATGTTTGGATGAAATTTTGACAAAGAACACCGCAGGTCACTTTCCACATCTAGTCTGGCTCGATATTTAGATTTTATATTAGCCAGGGCTGAAAATCCTGTCTCGCATAGATAAGTTGATGAAAATTGTACAAGCAACTTGACTGCATCCATTGCTACTTCTGGGTAAACAGGAAGATATAGTAGCCAGAAATCTTCGAGATTCATGTTTGGGAAATCCAATTTAGCTTTGGAATCACATTGCAAGTCAATTGTTTGTTCTTGAATGTGATCAGGAGGTATATCAATGTTGATTTGAAAGGGGTCTCTTGTTAACTTGAATTCCCAGTTTTCCGAGCTTATATCTGGGAAATAGGCTCCAATTTTGTTCTTCACAGACAACAAATGCTCAGATATTAGGTCCTTCATTTCATTTACTAGGTCTTTTGGAAGACTTTGGGTATCATCGACGAGATTTTGGAAAGGAAGAAAAGTTCGTTGAGTAAAGAAATAGAGCTTTATAGCTCTATTAAGCTATAAAGAAATTTCAATGATTGTGTGTTTGTGTTCAACATCAAATTCAATTTTTTTAAAATGTTGTTGACGCCTCCCCTGGAATTCTTCTACGCCTCCCCAGGGAGGCGCGCCCCCAAGGTTGAGAACCGCTGCTCTAGAGGACGAAGTTAGTATTTACTGTGGATGACCGCCTCTACGCCCTATCCAAACTAAGACTACCCCTCGCTGCGCACATCAAATGCTGACCCCCTCCCCTATCTGTTGCGGATAATTTTCTATCAGATACCTTCTTTCCTTACTGTAAAAAAAGTGTTAAACTGTTACATTTTAGGAACGTTTTACTGACATTTTTAGAATCAGCATAATATTCTTTGCATATAGAGAAGAAACATGACGTATTTAAAGTAAACTATAGATACCGTAAATAGATATTTAATGACTGTTATATTTTCTGATACCTTTAGGATTGACATAATTAGAGCCTACGTTGTCTTCAGCCACTATTTCTACGGAATTATATGTAGAATACACGAAAATGCTAGTAAAAAATGTAACAGTCAGTAGCGTAGCCAGGAGAGCACAGGGGCCACGTGCCCTCCAAACCAATTAATCTTAGCAAAAATATTAACCTATAAATGTGTGTGTGTGTGTGTGTGTGTGTGTGTGTGTGTGTGTGTGTGTGTGTGTGTGTGATGTTTTAATAGCATTCCGTCATTGATTATGGTCTCACGTAGAAATTTTCAACAGTACATTTTAATAACTCATAACTGAAAGAATACAGTCTTTTTAAATTCCAATACAACAACAAAAAAAATAATAAAATTTTAAATATACCTTATTTGAAGACTTTGAATCCGTAAATGAATTTTATTATTATTTTCAAATATATATCTAAGAAATATATTGATAATTTGTCTGTCTATAAATGTGTAGACTATTGTTAAGTAGTAATGCTGCTAAAACCTTCTCTGTGAAGTCCAAGTCCCTCCTAGTCCTAGGTTTGTAGAAAAACAGCTTCCCGATGACCCAAAAATTGTGTAAAGTGCCAAAATAGAATAAGATGTAAACCATCATCCTGGCTATACCCCTAGCAACAATTTAAAAATGTTTAGTTTTTTAGGCCAAGGCCTAAATGTAGGCTACTTATGGGTAGCAGGTAGGTCGCCAGACCACATCATAACGTGCGAGGGTCTCTCGGGCGCTTCTGAGCTTGGATGAGATACATTTTCGATGTACAGGCAGTTTAAAATGATCGGGATGAGTTAGTAAGGGAGAAGGTTTATTGGAGAAACAGAAATGACAATGCAATTAAGTATAAAGGAAATAATTGATATAAAGTTCACAGGATTTAATCAAAAGGTGAGTTCGCTTAAGTAGATTTAATGCCAGCTTTTAGGTTATAAAGTAAGAATGATAAATAAATAAAACAGACTTCACAGTGCTAAAATCAAATAATATTTGTTGGTTTAAAAAAAACACATGGGTGGTTTTATAGGCAGCAACTTACAAGAAATGACCAGAGATTCGAATCTAAATGGCACTTACATTTAGTGTATTATTTCTAATAGGATTAAAAGACACCATTCTTAAAGTCAATAATGACAATAGAAATAAATATTATACTTTATTTAGTAAAATCTGAGGTAGAATGGCATAGACATAACAGATGAAACAAATAAATGTTAAATCATAGATTTTAATAAATAAATACTGTTTTCGCTCACACTAATCTCAAATTGTACTTTTCTGAGATTCAGATCCATACGACATAAAACATCTTACTAGGGCAGTTTCGAGTTTACTGTAATAATACTAGTGAATCATGCCACTCAATCAGAACAATTATTGTCTTTTTTTGTAAGAAAATGTTAATTTACATAACTTCAAATATAACTGAATTTAGCCGCTACCAGTCTTTACATCCAGGTGTTGATACATTTCAAGTGAATAATAACTATTTTTTATCAGAAAAATACTTTGATTAAAATAAATCTTTGAGCTTCTGTTCTGTACAACACAGAGTGGGATAGGACGGGACGGGGTGGACAGGGATTGGTGGGACGGGATGGTAACTCGGTAACTCGGTAATACAGTGTCGAAAAACATGTAAGCAAATTAGAAATGAATTACCTTTAGGGATCGTCGAGTACGTAACGCAATGACTCGACCTTTCAAGCGTGTAAAATGTAACTTTTTTTACTTGAATTAAGCTACTAACTTTATATATGTGTAAAGAAAAGCTGAAAAATGTTTTTAAAACCTAAAGACTGAAGAAATTTTCAGAGCGTGGTATTTCATTTCCAAGTCACTCGCACATTGGGTGAATTGTTTGAACATAAAAATCTAATACTACTATGTACAAACATGTCACAATCTCTGAGTAGCTCAGCAAGATTACATTTATCAAATAATATACAAAAATTACATTAATCATTTCATAACAATATCTAAAAACGAATAGCATAAGTGAATACAAAAAACCGCAGTCGATAAATAGCTTACAATTTATACAACACAAACTGTAAATATTTTTTCCAGACGATAACTACAAGACATTCACTCGAATTGAAATTCTAGTTCGTGAGTTTCTCCGACAAGCACAAAACATTTAAAAAGGAACCGTGTTACGTATATTTCAGTTATCGTTCGTGTCAAATACAAGTACATCGGTAGTGTAGTCTTCGTCCACCAACGCAGTCATGGTAACCACTTCACCGTCGTCTTCGATGTCATCCTCTTCCTCTTCGCTTCTTTGGTTACTTACGTCTAGTCTAGATCTAGGCAGTAAATGCCTTAAAAGTCTCTTGTTCTCGTGTCGTGATTTTCGCTTCCTCCCGATCATGTGCAGCTTCTTTTGACACTTGCCTTCTTCGCATTTCCTTCCTCTTAGAGGTACGCGTTTCCTGACCAACGTAGGATGATCATCTGATGACTTCACTTTGTGACAATCTTCGTTTTCTTCTTCGTCTTCGCGGCATCTTCTTTTTTTCCTTCTCTTTTTCCTCTTCCGACACCGTTCTACGTTCGCCGTTTCCACGGCTTTGTGAGGAGGGAGAGGCGGACACAGGTGGTGATGACGTAGGCCGTGACTTCCGGGCAAGGCGGCCAACATCTTTCTCGCTAGGTTCTCGACGACGCTCGGTGGAACGAAGGTGGTGAGCACGCGTGTGTAAGTGGACAGTTTGCCCAGAGGAGATCTTGCTTTGATTCGGACCCGCCGAGACAGACCTTTCCTGTTGAGGGCGAAGTACATGGTGCTTCTGCTGTTGGAATACTTGGCCGATGAGTAGGTGTTGTAGTTGTGTGATTCTATCATCTCGTTGAAGACACAATCGTCCGTGTAGTCCTTCTGGAACAAACAAAACCAATCAGGAAAGTCTGGTTCTCAAGATAAGGAAATTAAAATTAATTATGACAGAACATTTTTTGTTTCAATGTACAGGGAGCATTTCAAGAAAAAGCAGACAAGTTGTTTAAAAAGAAAAAACATAGATATAATTTAAATTTATTTAAACAAAACATTAGAATTACGCTATTTAAAACACATGTTTAAAAAAAAGTCATATATAAAAAGGTTTGCCAATTCCTACTGAATTCAACATACAACAATTTTACCTTATTTTATTTTTATTTTAAAATTACAATTAATATAAATATGTGTATACATATGCCAGAGTAACAATATTAAGTGGCAAAGAAAGAAAATTTCCTTGCAATTTTCTATTCTCCTTTTTATGTATGGTGTTGGACTACAATTTTTGTGTCACTATTTATACGCTTCCTTTTTTCCGTTGCTTGCATTGTGTTGTATTTTCTTTTCGACTACCTTTCGCATTGTCCGTTTGTGAAGCAAAGTTCGATACCGTTAATTAAGTTTGTTTGTTTATTTTATTCTTTTCAATCCTAGAGCATTATTTATGATATTGTGTGGTAACCATGATAACAATTTAAGTTTGTGCAATTTAGGTTTTAAAGACAACCAGATGGAGACAAAAGAATTCAAATACATCTTTGAGAAGTACGTCACTAGCTATGGAAATGTTGGAATAAAGTGCGCTAGACTCCGAATAGGACGATACTCAGTTCGGATCCGACCTATTCCCTAATTTTTTATAATTAAATTATTGAATAAATAATTGAAGAAACTGTGTTAATATCAATTCCCATCCACATGGGTTTAGGAAAACCCAATTCCATGGGTTTAGGAAAATATATCTGAACTTAATTGGATGAATAAAAACGTATTTATTTACAATTTGTACAAGATATATAGGCTATATATATATATATATATATATATATATATATATATATATATATATATATATATAAATATATAAATATATATATATATATATATATAAATATATATATATATTTATATATAAATAAATAAATAAATATATATATATATATATATATATATATATATATATATATACTATAGGTTTAAAAACTTGTATTTGAACTCTATTGGATAAATAAAAACGTATTTTATCAATGATTGAAAATGTGAACAAGATATATATCAGGAGATTGTGAGGTAATAAAAGGCATTTATAAAAATACATCAATGGTTGAATATTAGTAAAAAATAAGTATTTGTTAACACAGCAAATAGTTTGTGGTTAAATTGTGTATGTCGCTATGTGATTGGTAACTGAGCCCAGTGTTAATTGGTTCTGCCCTCCGTAAGCTCTCAGCCTCTCAGTAGTGCTGAATGGCCCGGACGGCACCGGCTCTGGCCGAAAGCCAGTGTAACAAAGAGTAAGCAAAATTATCAGAGACAATACTATCCATTCATTGATTTCAACCCAAGGAAAACTCTAACCAGCAAACCAAACTTTCGTCTGCCCTTTTGCAGTTTATCTAATGAAGCTTTCTGCAGTGTAACATTGACACTGTCTTTATGGTACGTGACTACATACGTGACGTCATAGCTTGCTTAGCTTCTCTACTAGTAGGCTTCATGGCCATACCTTGATTCTAATTATATTCACAATCCTTAATAATTATACTGCCTGTTTCCTTCGACGTTACAAATAAATTAAACGATAAAAGGTACACTTTAGATTAGTATTTTAAAACCAGGAGATAGTTGTTTAATTCGTCGATAAGGCATATATCCTGAATGCAGTTCATAATTCGGCCAATTAGATACGTGTTTAGTTTTTGGAATATTGGAGTCGAATGCAGATAATTCACACCCCTCTTTATTTGACTGGACATTCCTCTTTCTTCCTGGTGAAGAGGGTTTCAGGCTAGTTTTACCCCAACTTCAAATAATGGAGGATTCTTTTCCCTCAGTTTTATCTGTACTTCATCATTCCTTCCTTATTACCATTTATTTTTCCAATATCTTTGAGGAACCGGTAGACATCTTTCCATGTGCATAGTATAGAGTACGTTTACATAAGGTGTACGACCATACAGTAGGCTTACTGTAGCAGAATTATATAGCAACCTTACTGTAGCAACCTTTCTGTTGTAACCTTACTGTAGCAATCTTACCGTAGTAGTCTTACTGTAGCAACCTTTCTGTAGTAGCCTTATTGTAGCAACCTTTCTGTACCAGCCTTACTATAGTAGTTTTACTGTAGCAGCTGTACTGTAGCAACCTTTCTGTAGTAGTCTTACTGAAGCAACCTTACTGTAGCAACCTTATGGTAGTAGTCTTACTGTAGTAACCTTACTGTAGTAGTCTTACCGTAGCAACCTTACTGTAGTAGCCCTACCGTAGCAACCTTACTGTAGCAACTTTTCTGTAGTAACCTTACTGTAGCAATCTTACCGTAGTAGTCTTACTGTAGCAACCTTTCTGTAGTAGCCTTATTGTAGCAACCTTTCTGTACCAGCCTTACTATAGTAGTTTTACTGTAGCAGCTGTACTGTAGCAACCTTTCTGTAGTAGTCTTACTGAAGCAACCTTACTGTAGTAGTCTTACCGTAGCAACCTTATTGTAGTAGTCTTACCGTAGCAACCTTACTGTAGTAGCCCTACCGTAGCAACCTTACTGTAGCAACTTTTCTGTAGTAACCTTACTGTAGCAATCTTACCGTAGTAGTCTTACTGTAGCAACCTTTCTGTAGTAGCCTTATTGTAGCAACCTTTCTGTACCAGCCTTACTATAGTAGTTTTACTGTAGCAGCTGTACTGTAGCAACCTTTCTGTAGTTGCCTTACTGAAGCAACCTTACTGTAGTAGTCTTACCGTAGCAACTTTACTGTAGTACCCTTACTGTGTAATACAAGGAATTACACTCCTTATATTCCGGAGAAGGCAGTATTCACGTATTATGTCGGACGTAATCACACTATGTACTCTTGTCCTTCATTGGTGAACTACTAAGAAAGCCGGCAGTAAATCGTATAGTCTATATAATAAACATTATTTAAAGCTAGAATAGTGTGAAGTGTCATGAGTATGGTCTATTTCAGTGTTTCTTTATAATATATCAATGTACTATTGGCGGGCAAGTATAAGCGAATGTTTTTAGAATTATTAATACATTAAAACATATTCCGCGCTTTCTTGACCTATAAGGACGCGCGTTTGGAGGTGCCAAACTTAAGACATGATTTATGAAGTGGCGAAAGTAATTAGAGTTAATGCAGTCACAATGTCCGACCTCCGACCGCATTCTTTGCGGCACCATTGCAGCACTCGTCGCCACTCGGGATCTTGTACATTTTGCTACGTGATACTAACTAACAAGTTGGTGGTGGTGTTTCATGGCTGGAGATACATACAAGAAAAGTAATCCAGAGAAAAATTGAAAGAACGCAGAGCATCAAATACGCAGAAGTCAGGATCAGAAGTTTATGTGTGCTTGATGGGCAATCTCTACAAATAGGTCTCAACAATGCTTTTCAATCTAAATCGTTGAAATTCCTTTCACAATAGCTTTTTTCATCTCCAACACCATTGCTCAATTCTTAACTCAGCCCCTAAGCTAAGCATCTCGGCTGGGATTCTGATGGACCATCTCCTTCTTGTTCCTCACTAACGTGTCTTCATTCCTTCCTGTCCCACTAATGGAGTTTAGCTCTTTTAGTAATTTGTTTTCGGTTACTAATAAGTCAACTCACTTGTAATTGATTCATGAGTCATTGTTAGTTTTGAAGTCACTTTGTACTATAATTAAGCACTGTACTATTATACATTTAGAACTGACTCGTTAATCTATTCAGGTAGTTGAACATCTGAGTATGCGGGAGCACAATTCGTACTAAACAAGTTCAGTTCAAGACAAACGACCGTCTTTCCCCACTGGTAAAACTCATCCATCTAACACAAACTGCCATCTTTCCCCACTGGTAAAACTCCCTTCCTAACCCCAACCCAAACCGCTCTAATACTATTCGCATCCATTGTTGCTAGACCACGGAGTTTGACACAAACATCTCATACATCTAACACAAACTGCCATCTTTCCCAGCTGGTAAAACTCCCTTCTCAACCCCAAACCAAACCGCTCTAATACTATTCGCATCCATTGTTGCTAGACCACGGAGTTTGACACAAACATCTCATACATCTAACACAAACTGCCATCTTTCCCAGCTGGTAAAACTCCCTTCTCAACCCCAAACCAAACCGCTCTAATACTATTCGCATCCATTGTTGCTAGACCACGGAGTTCGACAAACATCCTTCTCTGACTCACAGAAGCATGGACGCGTAAATTGTAGCAGGGAGAGTGACAAATTACGCGCCCAAAACGTTTAGTGTAAATGACACCGAAAGAAGACGGAATACACGGAATTGCAACGAGGATTTATTTAAATGTGATATCATAACGACTGTGTGTGTGTGTTTGTATGTGTGTTTGTGTGTGTGTTTGTGTGTGTGTGTGTGTGTGTGTGTGTGTGTGTGTGTGAAAGAGAGAGAGAGAGAGGAGGAAAGTAGTGTGTGAGAGAGAGTGTGTGTGTTTTTGTTTTATATGTTTGTGTAAGATTCCTGCAGTAACCACAGTAAAAGATTCAACAGTTTAACAGAAGCACCCTGCTGAGAGATGGACGTGTGTCGACCAGCTGTAAACTGTTGTCAGCTACTCGCTTGTAAACTGTAGCTGAGCGTTTTTTTATAAGAATATAAAATCAGGCGGGCATTATTTACGCCAGATGTGTAGACGGGACATCTTGAAACTGATCGCCCGACAGGTGGATCAAAATCATCACAAGAAGGCTACAAAATCCTTGGCGGTCGTTTGTTGTAGGACACGACTAAAAACATTAGTCAAGCGGCCCTCAGTGCGTAAGATATAAAGAGACTATTAACATAATGACGTAATGTATTACACATACAGTGTTGCCAAATTGTGTTGATCAAGAAAGCTGTAATCTTTGAGAAAAGGTTTTGTAATTATATGTGTAAGCAATCAGTAGTGCACCGAGGGAGGCAAACAAAGCTGATCCCCCAAAGCCTGTTGCAAGTAATAAAAAATACGGCTTCAATGTACACTTGTTTGCACAAATATGCTGCAAATAGTTTGACATTCCAGACAATGACAACAAACAATACCACAATATAAAACATAATTATACACTATCATAAAGTGTCCTGAAAAATAAGTAATATAAAAAAAAATTGTAAGGTCAATTCCTACTTAGGTCAACAAAAAAAACCTTATTTTAGTTACTTTTTATTAAATAATTGCAATTAATATAAACAAAGTAAAATAACCTGTGCGTTAAAACAGCTTATGGTAACATAACCTAAAACATAAAATCAGCTGTTTTATGACATCATATGTTATCACTTATTTCAAGCCAATTGGGGTGAAATAACTATGTTAGATATGTTGGACCATGTCCCTTTTGTGAAACGTTTTCCTAAAACATAAAACTAAAATAAATTCAATGAATAATTATTTTAAAAAACTTTATTAACATCAAGTGTCATCCTCTACACGCTTAAAAACATGTATTTGAACTTGAGTGGAAGAATAAAAAGTATTTTATTTACGATTGAAAATTTTTACAGGATATATAGGGAGAGTGTGAACTAATAGTAGGAATTCAAATAACTTGTATATATTGCAATGGTTCTAGCGGTGTTGCCAAAGCAGGCCCAGTATACAACAGTAGGGTGTCGACCTGTGTTTGCAATATGCACTAATTGCTACTTCCTAATTACAAAATGACCCTGTGATGTCACTGTGAGCCAGTCCGAGTCCCTTCGAAACCGCATGCAAATTGCGAGCTCATATTAAAAAATAAGTAGCCTGTAGCGAGACTGTTGTCAAAAGTCTGACACAAGTCAAAATAATAGCTATTTCAATCAGAAAATGCCCAGAGGCGGCCTTGAATATCTAACTTCTGATTAACGTTTTCATTTCTTACACTGTAATTTGGCCCTTAAAGAAGACCCCATTGCTCTCGGAGTGGCGAAAGGCGGGGTCTGAGTGAAGAGAAGATAAAATACACTCAGTGATAACCTTTCAGACTTAATTCTCGTAGTTTATGTAAAATTATTCAATTAAAAGTAAGAGAAATTAATCGATTTTCTAGCAAGAAGAAACTGAAAGTTCTGTAGACCGTTAATGTGCGACGAAAGGCGCAATAAAGTTAGACGAACTTAAGGCTTCCATTTAGAAGCGATGAAGTTCGACAATTTAAAACTTTAGTGGCTTTCATGTGTGTATATTTGACAATGTAGGGCCAATGAACTTGAATGTTGGCAGAAGTGTTACAGTAGAGCTATACCGAGGCGAGGTTGCTTCCTTGATATTATTCATCTGCCAGGTTGGCACTAAATTAGCAGAAACATTTTTCAAACACAATTCCTTGTAGCGGGAGAATGGAACACGCTACTGTTGCTTTGCAGTCGGTTTGATATCTCGCCAATTTCAACAGCTTTTTTGTGAAATAAAAAATGTGAGGTTATGTTCAAGATTTTTTATAGCATTAAAAAGGCGATGCAATAAAATGAAATTAACACCAGATCAAGGGTATTTAAACTACATGTATAGTATTCTGTAATTTAATAATAAAGAATATTTTATAGTGAGAAAACTCAACATAATAAATATAGTCAGGATATTATATATATATATATATATATATATATATATATATATATATATATAACTAAATATACATATAGTCAGGACCGATAAAATACAGTATTCTTATTGGTGAAAGTGTTTATTTAGGCATATATGGATACAACAAAAGGACCAACAATACACACACACACACACACACACACACACATATATATATATATATATATATATATATATATATATATTAAAACAACATAGGTTATTCAAATACAAGAATATTTGTTAATTTATATTCAAAGCTTTTCGTTGGTAAACAGTACCAACATCATCAGGCTACCAACAGATGATGTTGGTACTGTTTACCAACTAAAAGCTTTGAATATAAATTAATAAATATTCTTGTATTTGAATAACCCATATTGTTTTAAATTATTAAACAAGAAAACGTATTATATATATATATATATATATATATATATATATATATATATATATATATATATGTATATAACTAAATATACATATAGTCAGGACCGCAGTTAATCTAGTGACAGGAACTGTTCGGTACAAAAACGTTTTAAAAATGGTGATATTGTTAGTCAGCGAAAGCTTCAGTTTGAATGTATAAAATAAAATAAAATACAGTATTCTTATTGGTGAAAGTGTTTATTTAAGCATACAACAACTTTAAGAAAAGAACCAACAATACATATGTATATATATATATATATATATATATATATATATATATATATATATATATATCAACTAAGGAAGAAAAGATCAGAGAGAATGAGAAGAAAATTAAAATGATATAATTAATGTACTGAATTATTTATTGAAGATTATATATTGTTTAAAAACAACAATCCGAAAAAGTAATTTTAAATTTAACTTGAGTATAGTTGAAAACAAGAGATAAAAATAAATTCATGTCAATTCCTTCTAAGGCCAACGAAAATTTTATTTGTTACTTTTTATTTTATAATTATGCATATACATATGATAGAATCGCAATATTAAGTGACAAAAAAAGCGAATTTTCTTGTAATTTTTCATTTCCCTCTATATACATTATATGGTGTTGGACTATTATTTTTCTTTGTTACAATTTATTTTATTTTTTTTTCGTTTCTAATTTATGAAGCTGATCGTGGTCTATAATTCCTCATTCATTTCTTGTAATGCTCCATTATTGCAAGTAAACTTTCATTAATAATGCCATACATATATCATTAAGTAACAGGTTTCTAGCTATAGGAAAGTATGCCAAAGTGTTAGATTTGAAAAAATGTAGCCATTCAGTTCGAATCTGACCCACCCATCAACTTATTAAATTTTAATTAATGAATAAATGTTTAATCAATAAATAACATCTATTGCCATCCACTATAGGTTTAAATAAATTGGATGAATAAAAACGTATTTTATTAACGATTGAAAATTAGTACGTGATATATATAAAGAGTGTGTGAGCTAATATTTAAAGGGAGTTCATATTTTCATATCATATTTTCATTTTTTTTTTTTTATATTAACGTTTTACGACCAGTTAGACATTTTGGAAAGTGCTTATTTCTTCAACCTTATCAAACTTGGGGAACATTGCGCTTTTGAAGTAGCTTTTGAAATGCGCGCGAATCACTAAAATTATGACGTGCAATAGTGGAGACCGATGGAACCCCCTGAGCAGACTCGTTAATGTGGACAGATGCGTTATGAACCCCGTCCGTCTATGCTTGTCCATATTCGGGCCTTCCGACCTTAATTGTATGGAAAGTGACTGTGAGGCCCAAACTCTCGGGTTGACTGACGGGAATGCCGCGGCTTGTAATGTGCCATAAAAGGAGCCCGGCAGTCTCTCTCAAGGTTCTCGGAAATTTAGAATTTTGGTCTCGGGGGGCCAGACACACGATGCTCCTAAAATAAGCTAAAAAATTATATTATAAAAAGAAATTATTTTAGTTTCTTTTATTTTTATAATTACAATGAATATAAATATCTATATACATATGTCAGGATAACAATAACAAGTGGCAAAATAGAAAGCGATTTCCTTGCTATTTTCTATTTTCCTCTTTATAATGTATATAATGTTCGAGTATTATTTTTATTTGTTTCTATTTATACGCTTTCCTTTTTTCATCGCTTGCATTGTGTTGTAGTTTCTTTTCGCTTTCCTTTCGCATTGTCCGTTTGGGAAGCAAGGTTCGCTGACGGTAATCCAGTTTGTTTGTTTATATAATTCTTTTCGTTGATTTTTAATCCTAGAGTATTATTTATGTGTGTAGTAGGCATGACAACAATTTAAGGATGTGCAATTTAGGTTTCAACGATAACCAGATGGAGGCAAAAGAATTCATATACATCTTCCAGAAGTACGTCACTAGCTATGGGAAAGCTGGAATGAAGCGTGCTAGACTCCGAATAGGACGATACTCAGTTCGAATCCGACCTATCCCCTAATTTTTTATAATTTAACTATTGAATAAATATTTGAAAAAACTCTGTGAACATCAATTCTCATGCACTACGGGTTTAAGAAAATATATTTAAACTTGATTGGATGAATAAAAAAGTATTTATTGAAAATTTGTACAAGATATATATATATATATATAATTAATAAATTTAATATATTTCAAAAACAAGAATGAAAAAAGAAAACATTTTCAAAGAAAAATGAACACTTTAATATATATATTTATAAGGAAGGTGTGAGGTAATAGAAGGAAGTGAATGAAAAATATTTCGTGCGTGTAAAGTGACGATAGTTTGCGTTACGAGGCACTCCTTAGACAAAAAGGATATTCATATAATTAAATGTAACGTTACATGTTTACGTTAAGCCCAATTGCGTTTTATGTTGTAAAGTAATTCGTAGAAGGTTAATGGTGTCGCAACGGCATTACCTTACTCACTGGCCGCTGTTATTATTGGAATAGACAGAGAGTAACAAGATGCCCTAGACTGACGCGTTGGTATCCCGCCAATTGAGGTGTCAGCTAGAAACAGTGCGATGCTCCCAAATACAAAGCTAAACAACAGCGTTGCCATTCATTTTGTCGCTATTACTCAGCCGTTAGGAGCTTTTATTAATGGGTAAACAAATTCACAAAAGGCGTTGGTATTCTCAGTTGGATGCAGAACCGTCTAGTATAATAAAGGACCTGATGGAAGGAGCCGGGGAGTTTATCAGGAACAGCTTTGCGTTTAAGGAAAACACAGAAAGGTAGGATTCTGTAGCTAGGTGGATCGTTGTATGATAAAGTAGGCAAAATACTTCCCCGGTCTGAGAAACTAAAGGATATTGTCCATGTACGGACCATGTTCACTAAGGAAGCAGAAAGACAGGCTTGGCAACCAATTAATTGTTTAAACCAATCGATGAACCTCCAGGAACGACACACAAGACAAAATGCACGGCGTTAACACAAACAGAACGTTGAAACATAAAAATAGGCTGAAGAAAGACAGAAACCCATTTGAGGCGCAGTGAGGAGTTATTCAATTCCTGCTACATTTCAAGCACATAGTCATACGTTCGAATCCAACCTAGAGACATCACATGATAAAAAATTATAATTCATTATTAAAATAATGAATTAGTATTTGGAAAAACTCCATTAAGATCAAATATCATCCACTAAAAGTTCAGCAAAAGTGTACTTGAACTTGTGTGGATGAATAGAATGTATTTTACTAACGACTGAAAATTTGAACTATATATATATATATATATATATATATATATATATATATATATATATATATATATATATATATAATGAATACAAATTATTCATTAGTTTTAATGAACTATTTTTTGTTCAAAAATAGTTTTAATTTATATATTTTCTTGTAAAAATATAAATAGCTCTTGTACTTGAAATATTTTTATTCATAAACTATATTACAAAAGAAAAAACGTATATATATATATATATATATATATATATATAATTAATAAATACAATTATTTCAAATACAATAAAATTAGTTTTGAACTCTTCAGGAAAAACAATGTCTCAATATATATATATATATATATTTAATAAATTAAAAATATTTCAAAAAGAAGAATACTTTTAATGCATATATTATTCAAAGCTTTTCGCCGATAAAACAGTACCAGCATCTTCAGGAAAATAATTATCTAATAAAATATTTTTACAAAATTAAATCATATTTTATCGGCGAAAAGCTTTGAATAAATATATTCATTAAAAGTATTCTTGTTTTTGAAATATTTTAAATTTATTAACTATATATATATTAAAACCACACAGGTTATTCAAATACAAGAATATTTATTATTTTAAATCCAATAAATAATAAATATTCTTGTATTTGAATAACCTGTGTTGCTTTAAATTATTAAACAAGAAAACGTATTTTATATATATATATATATATATATATATATATATATATATATATATATACTCATATATATAATATATTATATGAAAATTAATAATATACAATAGTAGTGGTAGTTTAATTGTAATTATTTAATTAAAATAACATTTTTCTTTGTTGACCTAAGTTGGAATTGACTTTGAACAATTTTTTACATTACCTTTTGATAGCTATTCCCACTCAGAATGATATAGTCATTAAAAATATTTTACACCCTAAAACATTATTTATTCAAATCCGGTAAACTGAAAAGTATTAATAAAAATACGTATTCAATGTCCATAAAATGTTCAATGTGCAGAGCTTCGTTATACCTCGAATGAGGCACAAAACTTCCAAAGAGCAATGTACTTGAAATTAAATAGAAGATGAAGTTTCAAATATGATTGGTAGATTCAATGTTTATTTGCAGGTTTGTACTTTACGAAAATAACAACATAAAGTTTGCTTTCAAGACCCAGTTATTTCTTTCAAAAATGAATATGCATGTACTTAAACAAGATATATATTTACTAAATTTGTACTTAAAATCAATTATTGAGTATTATTTAAATGTTGAAATAAATTAATTGAGAAGAAATTTTTGAACTATATTTTAAAACATTGTGACTAACGTTAACGATATAATGGCGTAAAATGGAGATTTAAAAAAGAAACATTTCTGTTAGTTTTATTGATGTTTATTAAATTATAGCTCTAAACACAAGAAAGTGCTAGTTCCTAATAGGCTGTTTTTATATGAAGGAAACTACGACATTTATATTTAACTAGAAAAAATAATTTCCAATATATCATCCATGAATATGAAAATCCGAGGCGGTTATATTGTAAAATATAGTATGAAAATATTTTCTGAAAATCAAACCGTTAATAATTGGCAAACAAGTCAAATATAAAAACATTGATTTATTTAATAATACATATCTCTAAACAATTATAAATATCTATAAACTTGCCTATAGTAGCACTTACGTATGTTTGTCAAGGACAGCCGTTTCGGGAGATGTGTCCCATTGTCAACTCAGACCGTAACTGATCTCAAAGTTTACGTAGGTTAGGGTGGGGGTGGGATATTATGGTGGTGTGGGTTTATTTTGTGAGTATTAAGAGTTATGATGTCAAAAAGTGCGTGTGAGTTGTAATGTAATTGTGTATTGAGTATGTGTGTAGGGTGTAGTTTGAAGTGTCGTTATTTTTTGTATTGTTCGGTCGTGTAGCGTTGGTTATTTCTGTGTTGTTTATAAAGAATTTGTAGGTTAGATGTTATGTCTATGTAGTCATGTTTTGTGGAGTTGAGATGATCGGCGAAGTTTGATTGGTAGTTATTGTTTGTTAGTGCTTTCATATGTTCTTTGTAACGTGTGTAGAAGGACCTCCCTGTCTGCCAATAGATATAAGTAAGTGCTACTATAGGCAAGTTTATAAATATTTATAAATCTTTAGTTAAAACTAGTAGCTCACGTGAAGATGGAATCAACAAATATGAGTACATATCAAATAATAGTAATTAGACATGTTTGCATGTAACCATTAGTTTTAAAAAAATACATTTTTATGAAGACTTTTTGTGTAGAAATAAGAATCCATGAAGTAATGAAACAAACATGACGTTCCTCTAAGCTTTGTAAGCGTTGCATATGCTTCTGGAGGCTTGGCTTAACTTCACTTACTTCTCATTTAGAATGTAAGCTGTGTGGGGCTACTATCAAACGTCCAGCGTGAACGTGTGAATCGCCCTTGAAGATTATATTTTCAGAAAAAACTAACACTCTACAGATTTTAAGATACGATCTAAACGTAATCTTAGAAATTGTGTAGAAAAAAGAAAGTGCATAGTATTCGAACAAAAGAGAACTGGAGTTACGATAAACCCAAAGAATAAAGGAATTTCTGGTTTTGGACTCATATGCAGAATTAACATTTTGTAAAAGTATGTTCGAAATGAAAGCCAAGTATATGCGATCGCAGAACGACATGTAGATATGTGAAGGAGAAAAGCACGTTGTAGATTGAGTTTCTATAGAAATCCAATATGCACTTTACGTTGACAAACCCCGGGAGGTGGCTGCGAAATCGTATGTAAATGTATGAACCTAAACCCAAATTGGAAAGGCGTGAACAACTGTTATTAGTTTTGCGGTTAAAGGTTAATTTAATTTTCTTAATGTTGGTAGTATTTGTTATTACTACAGTTCAAGTTGGCAGGAGCTTAACTCATTTACTCCTGAATTTAAATATCTGTTGGCATAATAAGCAAAACGACTGTAACGGGTTTGATCCTTGGTGAGGCCAAAGGTATTTCAAGCTGCGATAGCTAATTTGTACTGAAAAGATACCTCAGGGGCGTCTCTACCTTGTTAGATACAACTATAGTTTCATATGATGTAACCTGTCTTATGGACCCGGATGTGTGTTATCGCTTGCAGTCGGTGGCAGCTGTGTCTTTAATAACACTTTATCTAGCATTATAACTAACTAAATTAGCTTTCTTACACTAATCATAATATTCAAAGAGTTATTGATTATTTGAAGAGTACAGTACTTCAAAATATAAGAATAACAATATAAAACATGACATAAATTGAAATAAAAACGAAAAATATATGCATAGCCTGTTTACCTGCGGAAAGTCAGGTTGAAATTACCTTATCTATTTAATAAAATTTGTTAAACCTATTTTAATAACTAAAGAGGTTTTTTGATCACTCGAAAGAAACGTACTTGAAATATGGCGTTAAATTTGATAAACTTTAGATAACAGTGTTGCAATTTACAAACACCTATCAACACCCAGACAGACTGATAAATCATCCACAACCTAAATAAGACTACATCTTACAGAGATTGATATGTGCCCCATTGTCGATGCCCTCAGCAATAATTTTACAAGTAAATACATTTTTAAATAAAACGTTATCAGCAATTAAATATCTAATTGAGTAATAGATCACAGAGCAGCAACGAGGCTCTAAATGTTAACTTGAGTCGGGGAAAGCGTTTTATTACATAGTTTAAAAAAATGGTTTATTTAAAAATGGAATTAATAGACGAAACCTGCAGCTGTGAATTCACGTGTGTTATCTAACTTGATTTTGCTATCAACGGAAATGTGTTCAGTCATTAACGTTAGCAGTTCGAAGGTGAGAACAAGCAATGTCGGGTGAACAGAGGAAAGGGGCGATAAAACACAGATAGGAGTCATTACGCGCGTCCATAGATTAAGCATTGTCTTGTCCTACGCACAGATACCACTTTAGTTCACACCGTATTTTATGTGCCGCGACTTCATAAATTGTTGAAGATTTTATCGGACCAAACGCTACTGACCAGGGGAACCGAAACTCTGAATGTGGAAGCGCAAGAGGGTTTATTTTATTACAAAAATAAATAAATATAGTGTTGTCCAACCGGGAGTAAAGAGCAGAGGGAATGTTGTCCAGTGGATTAATGGTTGTTTTATGGAATTAAATGGGCTAATTTAACACAAATATTGTGTGGCATAAAGAATGGATTGCGTTTATGTTATTGGATGGCAGCAATGTTTAAGACGGTCCGGTGCATTCATGTCTTGAAGTAGCACCTAACAAAACTTATACCTTAAGAAGGCTCCCCTTGTACCTTAATAATTTATAAAAATTGACGATAAATATATATATATATATATATATATATATATATATATATATATATAATTAATAAATTAAAAATATTTCAAAAACAAGAATACTTTTAATGAATATGTTTTTGAAATATTTTAAATTTATTAACTATATTACAAGAAAACATATCACCATATTTAATATATATATATATATATATATATATATATATATATATATATATATATATATATATATATATATATTAAGCTTTCCTGAATGTTGTTCAGTGTTTTTTAAAGTTAATTCCTACTTTGGTTAAGAGAGAAAAATTTTATTTTAGTTATTTTTTATTAAATAAATAAAATTAATATAAATAAAGTAACATAACCTATACGATAAAATCAGTGGTTTTATGAAATCGTAGTTATCACTTATTTTAATCCACATAGAAAGAAAAAATTACTATATCGCATCTCTTTTGGGAAACGTTTTTCTGCTGTATAAAACTAAAATTAATTTATGAAATTTAATGACTCATTATTTGAAACACGTTATTAACATCAAGTTTCATCCACTAGACGTTAAAGAAAATGTATTTAAATTTGGGTGAATGAATAATAAGTGTTTTATTAGCGACTGACAATTTGGACAAGTTATATATAAGGAGAGAGTGAACTAATAGAAGGAACTGAAAAAAACACAGACTCAAGCTACCTTATATGAGCAATAAGAAATATAAAAAGTTTTCAGCGTTTAAGGCCCAACATGTACCGCTTTAACAATCAGGAGAGGGTCAGCGGTGAACGAAACCTTAGGTTTATCCACTGCTCACGGAGCTCTAAAATTAATCCAAAACGTAACTGTTTCCTAACATTTTGATCCCATTATGAATAAAAAAAACTGGCCGATATTTATTTTGTATGAAAATTTTTTCGGTAAATATGTTTCCAAGAGTAACAGATAAGCGCGCTACTTTTCAAACACAGCTGCAACGTAATAGCGCCATAGACGTGTGAAGTAAGGAGCTAGGATAAACACAAGACACTTCAAAGGAACACATCAAACGCACGCGGTCAATTAAATGCTCCAGATATAGTCGTCGCGTCCTGCCACCTGCAAAGTGGAGACACAATTTTAAACAGAATACACAAACAAAACGATTGCACAATAGTGGAGTTATTGACTGCAATAAAGCGAAGGTATGTGCAGCAAGTTAATCTTGCTATGGCGTTTGTAAAGTCAACCATTTACGTCATACCTGAGATAAGATCTGAACAAGTG
>JBAIZL010000421.1:27500-87500 GCA_036971475.1 Prosapia bicincta | reverse complement strand
TTCCTTACATAATATATATGTGTCTACTTTTTTTCACTCACATAAAAATCAAATCGAATTCTAATTAAAGACCCAGATCTTTTGTTTCAGCAGCTAACGGCCTTCAAGAGCCCTGTAATTCGACCCCCGACTTTTGTAATAACAAAATGGCTCCTTCAACTCGAGCCGCTTATACAGCGTTTAACCACTAATCAGCACAAGCAGAACCTCTGCTCATTGCACATATAATGGTTAAATCGAAAGGCATTAATGAGCGTTGAATTGGCCGGAACGGAAACAGCGTAACAAAATTTAACGCCACGTTGCGTCATTTGTGGAGATAATTCTATCGGTGAATTGTACGGTCGCTGGATACTTTCCCTTGCAGCTTAAGCTTGCACAATATACCAAGGTAATATAAGCAGGTTTGTGCTATACTTGGGCCGCCATTGTCTATACTTTGATTTAAAGTAGAATAGGAATGGGTTCGTGGTAGGTTAGGGATGCGGTGTTGTCAGATCGAACGCTGTGACAGCCAGCAAACTATTGCCAGAGGCTAATACCGTCAATAGTAGCTAGTTCGTAAAATCATTCACTAACTTACAGAATTTTTGCCCAAAAAAGTCACATTTTTTGCTATTCTGAATTTATTCCTCTCTATTGCCTTCATTAACGTAAAAACTGTTTTTTCGTATAATTAGGCGTAAAGTATCTCTCATAAATACCACTTAATTCTTAACCAGAATTTTTTCGGATATTGAAAAAAAGTATGTATGATAAATGTCAATAAAAGCGAATGAACTGACTAATAAAAATAAGAGACAATGACCAAAATGCATGGACGTCCGAACGAGTAGTCTGTCATTAAATTGTAAACAAATGTCCACTAATAACGGCTAATTAGATTAGAATGTGACATACGCATTATCATGACACAAGAAAATAAGTCAATAGTAATATTTTATTTTTATTTAAAGTCAATTCCTATTTAAATCAAGAAAGAAAATTTTTATTTTAGTTTCTATTTATTTTATAATTATAATTAATATAAATATATATACATACATATGTTAGAATAAGAATATTAAGTGGCAAAATAGAAAGCGAATTTCTTTGCAATTTTCCATTTTCCTTTTCATGTGGGGTATTGGACTATTATTTTCATTTGTTCCTATTTATACGTTTTTTTTATTTCATCGCTTGCATTGTGTTGTAGTTTCTTTTCGCTTTCCTTTCGCATTGTCCGTTTGTGAAGCAAGGTTCGATAACGTTAATCCAGTTTGTTTGTTAAAGTTATTATTTTCAACAAGATTCTCGGAACTGATAATGAATTTTCAAACTCTCCCGTCAGAGATCGGAAACAAGGTCTGAACTATAAATATAGGTTATGTTAGTACAGTATCGTTTACCAGAAAAATGGCTACTCTGCATCGAAGTCGAATAGGCGTTAAGTGAAAGTGTTTTATTTCCAGATGAGAAGAACATTCAGGCAATTTTAATGTTAGGCAATACGAACAAGTAATATAAATTTAAAAAAAAGTAAATTCCTACTTAAATCAACAAAGACAAACAGAAAGCGAACTTCCTTGCAATTTTCCCTTTTCCTTCCTATGCATACTGTTGGACTATTATTTTTATTTGTTACTATTTATACGTTTTTTGACGCTTGCATTGTGCTGTAGTTTCTTTTCGCTTTCCTTCCTCATTGTTCGTTTGTGAAACATGGTTCGATAACGTTAATCCAGTTTGTTTATTTTATTATTTTCAATCATTTTTAATCACAGAGCATTATTTATGATATTGTGTGGTAGCCATGGCAACAATTTAAGGTTATACAATGAAGGATTTTCATATAGATCTTTGAGAAGTTCTTTGCTAAGTATGGAAAGTTGGCTCAGTGCCAAAAGCGCTAGACTACGAACATAAATATACTCATTTCGAATGCGAGCTAGGCCCCCAAAATTGTATTAATTATAGAATAAATATTTGAAAAAAAAGTATTAGCATCAATTATCACCCACTATATAAAAATGTATTTGAATTTGATTGAATGAATAACGTATTTTATTATTAATTGAAAGATATAAATCAGGATAGTGTGAGCTAATTGAAGGAATTTATAAAGAGAGCCCCCTATTAGAATGCCATTATTGGAGTTTCATGAAATTAATACTCCAATGAAACTAAAGAAAACCAATTAGAATAGTGAAGTGATTAAGTCAAGAATAGCTGAAGATAGGTATAGATCCTTGTAGAACAACTAAGCTTGGCTTCACCCGTACTGGTTACCAGTCACCTCCTAATTTCATATGTATGGATTTATTTTAGAATTCATTATTAATTTAATTTACTTAAATTCTATCACTTAAATCATAAGCTGGATAAATGGTTAATGAGTTTATTAACAACTTGCCGTTTTTTTTGTTGTACATTTGAGGTTTTGTAACAATCGTTTTTTACTGATATAACCGCAAAAAATCACTATTTACTGATATTTTTCCGCAGAAGCGTTTCACACTATATCAGTGCATTGTTCAATGCTGTGAGTCACGGGCTTTTACTCAGGTGTATTGTGTTGTTGACCTGAGATCCAAAATACAACACACCTGAGCAACAGTTTTGTTCTTGACTTACGGCATTAGTCTAGCGCGAAACTCAGTAAGTAGTGGTTTTTTAGATATGAATAAAAACAATTAATAAAACGTTAATGATTCGCCGATAGACATAAGCATAAAAATCGACAAGTGTAATAGGCTATAATAATATTTTATATTAATATATATATATATATTTAATAAATTAAAAATAGTTCAAAAAACAAGAATACTTTTATTGCATATATTATTCAAAGCAATTATTTTCCTGAAGATGCTGGTACTGTTTTATCGGCGAAAAGCTTTGAATAATATATGCAATAAAAGTATTCTTGTTTTTGAAATATTTTAAATTTATTAACTACATTACATTAGAAACCGTATCACCATATTTAATATATATATATATATATATATATATATATATATAATATTAATATATATATATTATATTATAATAATAATGACAATTTTAATTGCTCTGCTTGAAAATGAAAAACAATCCCTAATTCTTCTGCCGTTATCAGAAAGCAAAATGTTCCTGAAAAAAATGTACTTCTCAAAACGCCGTTCACAGCACTATGCAATTTCAAAACTCAATTTGTAGTGATACTGTAGAATCAAATACAAGCGTTTTTACAATAATTGAAGCATTCGTTACCACGGTAGCTGAGTGTAAACACAGCAGGATCTGTAAAATATACTGTAATTATTTCGGACATAAATTCACCGACTTCTCCAATTTTGCCATTTATCTTACAATATGTCTTCCTACAGGAGGTAGCATTTTAAAATAGAAAACTAATTTTAAAATAACTTTACCGACAACAAACCTTAGAATCGTAGAATGCGTATAAATAACTCACCTAAATATATTTGTTCAGATTCTGACACATTCTGGAGCTCGCGGCTACAAATTGTAGCTGTCATCACAGATTAACGTGACGTGTCACACAGGTCTAAACGCACAGAGCCGGCAAATAAGGATCTCGGCTAATAAATCTATAGCTAATTGCCTCGTGTACGTCAAGAATTTCGGCCAACGTTTGATTGAATTATTACTTCATTCATAGTTTCTGCGTCTGGCTGCAAACACAACTTTCACCGTAGTGGTTAACTTTATCTATGCCATAAATCACCTATCTTCATCTAATCGGAATCTTTCTTCTTCAATTCGTAGTTTCAGTAGGCGTGTCATTTAGCAATATTTCTTTAAACATTCTCCGCTTAGAGTGAAGAATACTTTCCATGCCATCATTAGAGAGTTGGTCTACTTAAGTAAGCTATCCAGATCATGAATCCCCCCAGTTCCCAAAGACAGGGGGGGTTCATAATTATTCTTTAATAGGTCCCACTTACATAGGTCCCACTTTAGTTTATTCCTATCGCAGTATAAGTCGGACAGAAACCTTACAATCTCTTGCTCATATAATGTCGATTCTCGTAGTCTAGATAAGATTTCACGCCTCAATTTTTCCAACTGTGCTACCCTTTTTCTTCCGTTTCTTGTTAACATCAAAATTCCAACACCAAACTAATAGCCTTGTTAGTTCCTTTCTTTTTCAGTCCTTCTATTAGATTACACTCTCCTTATAAATATCTTATACAAATTTTCAATCGTTAGTAAAATATTTTTAATCTATCCAATTATGTTCAAATATTTTTGTTTAACCTGACAATTACTGTTAATACAGTTTTCAAAAAATTATTCAATAATTAAATTTGGAAAAAGTTTGACTCGGTCAGATTCGAACTGAATGAATTAATGGTTGAAATCCATCACTTTTGGCACTGAACCAACTTTCCCGGAGCTAGAAATCAGTTACTTTAAGATGTATAGGCCTATATGTATATGTATATATATATATATATATATATATATATATATATATATATATATATAATATCAAATATGTTTTCCTGTTGGAATTATTTTTAAGATTAAATAATATACACTAATTACAGGAATTATATATACAGGAATATTGTACAACTTAGATGAATTATTTTTTCTTGTTGAATATGTATGGTGAAATAAAATAATTTTCATAAACAAGAATATACGAACATTACTTCATTTTATTGTTGATTGAAGCTTTTCGCTAATTTACATTATTAGCATTTTCAAAATTTATAAATCACTGTCCAGTTATGTGACTAGAGTAAGACTAGATATGAGTCTTACTCTAGTCACATAACTGGACAGAGATTTATAAATTTTGAAAATGCTAATAATGTAAATTAGCGAAAGCTTCAATCAACAATAAAATGAAGTAATGTTCGTATATTCTTGTTTATGAAAATTATTTTATTTCACCATATATATATATATATATATATATATATATATATATATATATATATATATATATATATATATATGAAATTATAAAAGGAAGGCTCCTTGCAATAATGAACCATTACAAACAATGGATAGAATTTGAAGTTGTATACCACCATCAGCTATAAATTAAAAAAACTAAAAAAAGCGAATAAATAATAATAACAAACAAAAATTATAGTCCAACACCATAGGGAGGGAAATGGAAAATTACATGGAAATTCTATTTTGCCACCTAATATTGTGATTCTGTCATATAGTTATTTATGTTATTTGTAATTATAAATTAAAAAGTAACTTATATACAATTTTGCCGACCTCAGTAGGAATTGAATTAATTTTTTTTATATTACTTGTCTCAAAAAGCAGTAGTAAAACACTGTGTTGCTACTAATAGTCTATCAATATTTACACTTTCATTTTTAATCATTATTTTCAGAGCTTTTCAGGCATTTCAATCAGTTCTGCCCTTTTACTTACGACTTTATTCCATTAACTAACGATTCGTTATTTCCCGCTTAGCGGTATAGTGTGTCCAAGTACGTTATTTACAGGCATTTAGTTTTCAGCTAATTTGAATTGCGTGGTCGCTGACAAAGACGAAAACCGTTGCGACTGATTTGTAAACATTACAGTGTAGCAGGGCCAAATTTAGCCAAAACTGCTTTTCTTTGCTTCGTGTTTAATTAAAAACCTCTCGTAAACCAGATTAATAATTGCCCAACTCGTTAAACAGCCTATTGTAGAGGCAGGCGGATTTGGACCGTTACCTTGAATATAGGCTATCGAATTCGAATTAAGCCACACCAAAAGCCTTCTTCTAATTAATTAAATTTTATATATTAAAATTAGAGAGACAACATCCGGGTAGACATCTCTCTTCCTCCCGGTAGAGAGCAAGATTACTTCAGGTATGCGACTATGACCATTCGACGTCATAATTGTTCTCTCATTCCTGGGGGTTTATTTTTTCTCCCAGTCATACGTCATTCCACCTACACTTTCTGATCCTTCTTACAGGGGGGGGGTACCGAATAGACACTTCTGTATGACTCCAATAGAGAGTAGGTAATATGACCTAAATTATGCTAAAATTACATGTAGGCCTAATTCTATTATTCTTGATATTATCTATACTAGAGAGCATCTAGGTTAGGTTAGGTTAACCTAACCTAACATAACCTAACCTAATAGTTACCTAAAGGGTAATGGTTATTGTTTGTAGGGATTAATCGTCTTAAGACTTCATTAAAAAAAAAAAAATGTATTAAAACAGAGAGAAGATACGAAAAATTCAAACTGTTTATATATTTTAAAAAACAGTGCTTGGCACAAACATAAGTACACGAAAAAAAACTTGGACACGTAGTAACAAAAACACATCCGGTGAACGACCCAGACGCACGTACAGAGTAGGAATAAATCTCTCTTTACATCTGTGCGTAAATTCTTAACAGAAACGTTCAAAGAGACACATATATTTACGATCGTCTCAAACAGAGCGTATAAATAAGTCTAGATTTTTTTTCTAAATACATTGTTTTCCAATTTGTCTTTTTGGTAAATTTATAGTGTTCACAAATAATTCATTTTTCAGTTCCAAAAATCCTTTTAAAAAAACTCTACCACATTAGATATTCCGAAAGCAATATTTTTAATGAATATATTTAAAAATATATACTTTGTTTTATTTTAAAATTTAAATTAAGTTTATGCGTTAGATATTTTGAATAACTTATTCCGCTCCCTAATTTAAAAAGCGAACCACCAGTATGTTTATCCGTTTGTCGTCGTTTTGTTGAATTAAACGATGTTCCTTGTGAATTTTAATTTAAGGTTTCTAAAAATATTTATCTGTTATGATGTTTTACAGACTCTTGTGTTTTATGCCATTTATATTTAAAAAATGAAGGAGCAAATAAATAAAATACTTTTGAGTTTATTTATTGGGAAATTTTAATTTTAATATTAACATAAATTTTATTCGAAATTCCTCGAAGTAATAACGACTGCGACCGATTTGTTCTCACTATTTATTAGAGGTGTTGCAATACGCGATGCATGGGCTACTCATTCCAGAAGGATTATCAAAATTATTACTATTAATAAGTCTTGAATCATGAAGAATTTTGCTGCTTGCGGATGTTGTCCGGTCAAAATCGATATATTTTTGCCGTTATTTACAGCTTTACCTTCAGATTCGCTCCATATATCAGCATCAGAATGACACTTATCCATGTGCAAACCACATTTTTTAATTCTACACTAATTTGAAGCCATAAAATTGTCACTACGAACTGTTAAGGTGCAATTTATGATAACTTCTGGCCGTGTAAAAAATGTCAAGCTTTTTATCAACTGTTACATTCCTTTCGCTAAAAATACAAGCAAGGTTTAACTTTGCTTATGAATTGCTGGAAAAAGATTCAGTCTCTAATGAACTGTTTAAGGCAAATAATTTTGATGGCCAGGCAACGTTTCATAAAATTTGATGGCTAGTCAAATAATTTGTTGTGTCAAACATGTAAAGAATAACCATGACCATTGTCAAGATATAACAGTTTTAACAACAGTTAAAAATTCAAAAACATTAACAACATTGTAAGAGCATAAATTAGAATTAAATCAATTAAAATTACAATTAAAAATGAAATGAAAATACTGACATAAACTCACAAATAATTGAATATATAAAAAAGGATAACGTAACAGCAAAATTACTATGATCGACGAAAAATACAACTTAAATTACAAAGAGATAGATGTAGCCTATATTTTAAAAGAATTACAGTTTGTAGTCCTAAAATTATATTTGGACAAAATTTATTTTTTTCCATTAACCTTTTTTCCAAAACTACTTTAATAGTTTACTATTTTGAGGTACAAAAAGTAATAAATCTATAACTTAGTGCTATCTTCTTGTAACTTTAGAAAAAGTCGTATTAAATGAAATATATGTAGTCAGTATTGGAGATAGAATTCTCACGCGCATCTAATTTTAATATTAATTTATTCGAATATTGTAGTTATATCTAGCATTAAACTTATTTAAATGATTATAAGACATTTAATAAAATAACATTGATGCAAATGTTAAAAAAACAGAAATAAGTAGAAATAATTGCTAAAGAACTACAACACAAAATTTACCAGTAAATTTAAAATGCTTGACATAAAATATAAGTAAAAACGACTATTTTCTAAAGTGTTTTATAAATATTAAAATAAGAATAAAATAAAAATATTACATACACTGTGCAACAACAATATGAGTATAAATTATTAAATTTAGTTTAGGAATGATAACAGGTGCGATTTCGAACAGCGAGGTTACATAGTCTATCTGTGACGTTTACACATTATATTACTCCTTTGTTTAATTACATTGAGAATTAGAAATAGTGTAGGTAAACTTTGTAGTGTAAGTTTTAGTAAATATTTTGAATATTTCTTGTAGGCCCTACAATATAATTATATATATCTTTTAATAATCAGGAGTACAAACCTTATTTTACAATGAAAATATTGGAAAGAACCCCAATACCACAAAAATAATCACTCAGTAGAGGGAGTAGAGGGTTAGCTTCGTAAAAGGAACGAATGTTTTGAAACGCGTCAGGATTATTCTAGTTTGTAACTTCTTGTGTGCTAGATTGTATTTTTTGTAATACGACCCTCTGATGATGATGACATGGTCATCGAAATGTACATAAGGGTTTAATCTTAAGTAACTTGTTTTATTTGTTATTTTTGGTGGTATTGGGGTTCTTTCCAATATTTTCATTGTAATAAATTGTACCACTGTGCTCCTGATATTGTGTAAAACCTTATTTAGTTTATGATTTATATCTTTATAGATTAATTTTAAAGTTCTATTTTTGACATTTAAGGTTACGGTAGTCTTATAGGTTATGTTAGCTTTTTAGTATAGTAAATTATTTATGAGCTTATGACAATATCTTTTTGATATAATTTAATTTTTTTGTATGTAAGCCTATTGAGCTTGTATAATTTTCTTTTTATCTTTTACAATATTTCGGTAGTAAAAAGAATTTTTACAATTATTTCGGGATTGTTAATGATCATAAAGGTTGATTTATCGGGCTTAAATAAAACTAGTTGTCAAAACTAGTCGTATTGTAGATCATTGGCCTTTATTTTATTAACAATAGAAGTAATATGGCCCTAAGTCTTGCAAAAATTCAACACAAAAATGTTTTCCTAAAAAACTCTAAAATAATATTTCATTGGCTATAAGAACTGTTTATAAAAATATAATAAAAATGAAGATTTGGGTTTTTGGAAAATTACCAAGTTATTCTATGTTGGTAAGATGAAGGAAGGTGTTGCTGGTAGTCTAAAACGGTGTTTTATAGGGGTTGCCTGATTTAGCATAAGTTTATCCTTTCGAACTGAAACATCATACTGTGTAAACTTGCAGTTGGTGAGTTGTACATCTTGAGGTTTTTGAAAGACAAGTTTTTATCAATCTTTTTGGCAAAAACTATAACTGATACCAATAGCTTAGAGGTTGTTGGCCGTAATTTCTACTCAGATAAAAAAAATGAAAATTTTTATGGGTTACACAAAATGTTTAAGAAACGGGTCATTTTGTAAAAAAGCGTACTACATAAATGTGTTGTATTAGATTGTCAGGTATAGTTATTGATCGGTGAAGACTGGTTGTGGTTTCCTAGTGATTGAGTGATGTGACAAGTTGATTGACTTATCACTTCGATCGGAGCGTAACCGACAAACAAGATAATCACATCAGTAACATAGATACGAAGTACATCGGTACCGTGTGAGTCGTCCTTCGTTGATTGATTTTGATCAGCGCCTCTTAAGTTTCCCATCCATTAACCAAGCGTCTGGTACATACTTAACCTATCCCAACGTCTAGCATATGCACATGCACTTGTTAATTGCCAACAGACGCCGCGTAAACAAACAATTACACGGATATTACCAAAACATTCGCAAGGCTCTGGAGTGTTCAACCCGTGTCTATTTCAGTCTAGACTAACTTTAAATTTATGGTAAACACTCTGTATGTGGGTGCTTGTCCGATGATGTTATCCACTCCCAAGGCAGCTTTATGAGATCGTAAACCCTCGGACAACCCTCACCGACAGACGACTTAAGTGATTAACATCTTTTTTGTTTTGTTTCGTATCCTTGGAACGCGGGCTAAAAGAAATTGATAAAGAAACTAGCTTTACAATTCAATTTACTTTAGATCTCCCGAGGAATTCTTTAGCCGCTAGTTTCGGGGTTTACAGTTATTTTTATATAACCTTACCGTTATGAGTAACCTACAAAAATCAAAAAGCCACTTTTATATTTTAATATGTGTATTATGTATATATATATATATATATATATATATATATATATATATATATATATGTGTGTGTGTGTGTGCGTGTGGTATATATATATATATATATATATATATATATATATATATATATATATATGTGTGTGTGTGTGTGTGTATGGTATATTTGTGTGTATGTGTGTGTGTGTCGTATGTATGTGTGTGCGTGCGTGTGTGTGTATGCGTGTGTGTGTGTGTGTGTGTGTGTGTGTGTGTGTGTGTGTGTGTGTGTGTGTGTGTGTGAGTGTGTGTGTGTGTGTGTGTGTGTGTGTGTGTGTGTACGCGTGTGTGTGTGTGTGTACGTGTGCGCGCGAGCGCACACATGTAGGCCTACATTAAAAAAATGTAAATATGAAAATAAAACAATTATCAAAAGTAGCACTTTTGTTTATGCTGAGGTCCAGGGCTTAAACGATCCAATAGAATCGTTATCGAGTGCAGACATAATAGTGAATATTTGGTAAGGTTAACCTAAAGACAGTAAAGTGGTCTGGCACGAGAGACGAATTAGAATCATAAATCACATGGCTAGACCGCATCTATCATGAAGGCCTACTTCTTACCTCGATCGTATTTAGGCGTCTCCCGGTTACGCCCATGAAACTTTCGGGTAAAGACAGTTGAGTTTTGTTTAGATTTAAGACTATCAGCTAAAATGACAATTATCGCCTTCACTGTGTAGGAAGGGATTGTAAACGTATGTATGAAAATGAACTTCCTAGGGAACGATAAAAGGGGAGTCACGTTGCATACTCGATGCGGACCTATACTCTTTGGGCGAAAATAGGTGTGTACATCCCTCGTAAGAAAAGAATAAGTACGGGTAGATAGAGTTAGGTAGGAGTGAAAAAGGGAAATAGAGAACCCACCGTGCTGGTAATAAAAGACAACTTATTTGGTTAAGCAGGCTCATCTACTTGAAGCACTCTTACTCTCGAACGTCATGAAGTGGAGCGCTTGGCCGGAGAACAAAATGATCCAGAATTTAAGAAGTGGTATGCAGATAAGAAAAAATCGCAGTGAATAAGATCTTATATTGCCCCCGAGTTCGCAGAAAACTCCCTCCCCTTTAACACTTTTAAATTTGCAGTTCGCGATTAACTCTATCGGCGTTCACAGATTAATAATTAGGTTTGGAATTCAGTACAGCCTCACTCTGATTTCCCTCGTCTGTAACCAGGAAAGTGAGTGTCCGGGAGATAATTTGGTTAATTGGAGCTCGACGTCTAAGGGATGTTGTGGTGTTGAATGGCCCATTGATGCAATGCAAATTAGGCGAGTTATTGGTGAGTCCTCTGAGAGGTTTACGATTACAGTCTGCCTGTCACGTTATTTTTATGTAAACTTGAAGCCAATTAAATTGAATTTTATACACGCTTGTATTCTTCTCAATAGTCTGTCTAAGTTTTTTTAGTAAATAAATTCACTTAAATTATGACCAAAACATATTAAGCAGATATGTTTCACACGTCTGTTTCAGCATATATGGAATCCATCTTCAGGCGGTTGACGATATTAAAATACAGACAATACATTGAACTCAGTACGAATGTTTATAAAACAAATCATTTTAGTTTTTAATTTGTCAGCTAATAATCTATTATCCCCTACGACATACAAAGAACAAGAAAGTATTTCTTATATATTTAGATAAATAAAACACATGGTAGAGAATACGGGGGGGGGGATTATGACATCACGTGGCAGGGAATAGGAAATATACCTAATCCTGATCAGGAACATAACACCTGTTACATTTATTGTAAGCAAAGCGACGAGGAAAGTTAAATGGAATTACTGTATATAGGTTTAAGGACATTGATTACTGGGGATAGGAGGAAAACATTGCAGGAAATAGGAGTCATGATACCAGGGGGGAAAGACGTATTTACCCGCTACCCTTATAGCGGTAGTTTCTACTTGTTACACCAGTAAGAGAAGGGATAGCATAGGATGTACGGAAGAATGGGATATACATATTGCTCTCCTAGTAATAATAGTGAGCAAAAACCTCCACGTGTTTAGGTTCCAAGCCTGAAGTATCCGGAAATTTACAGAGGTGCGGTAAACCCGTTACAAGAGGAGGGATAGCATAGGATGTGCGGAAGAATGGGATATACATATTGCTCTCCTAGTAACACTAGTGAGGAAAAACATCCAAGGGTTTAGGTTCCAAGCCTGAAGTATCCGGAAACTTACAGAGGTGCGGTAAACCCGTTACAAGAGGAGGGGTAGCATAGGATGTGCGGAAGAATGGGATATACATATTGCTCTCCTAGTAATAATAGTGAGGAAAAACATCCACGTGTTTAGGTTCCAAGCCTGAAGTATCCGGAAACTTACAGAGGTGCGGTAAACCCGTTACAAGAGGAGGGATAGCATAGGATGTTCGGAAGAATGGGATATACATATTGCTCTCCTAATAACACTAGTGAGGAAAAACATCCACGTGTTTAGGTTCCAAGCCTGAAGTATCTGGAAACTTACAGAGGTGCGGTGAACCCGTTACAAGAGGAGGGATAGCATAGGATGTGCGGAAGAATGGGATATACATATTGCTCTCCTAGTAATAATAGTGAGCAAAAATATCCACGTGTTTAGGTTCCAAGCCTGAAGTATCCGGAAACTTACAGAGGTGCGGTAAACCCGTTACAAGAGGAGGGATAGCATAGGATGTACGGAAAGACATATTGCTCTCCTAGTAATAATAGTGAGGAAAAACATCCACGTGTTTAGGTTCCAAGCCTGAAGTATCCGGAAACTTACAGAGGTGCGGTAAACCCGTTACAAGAAGAGGGATAGCATAGGATGTGCGGAAGAATGAGATAGACATATTGCTCTCCTAGTAATAATAGTGAGGAAAAACATCCACGTGTTTAGGTTCCAAGCCTGAAGTATCCGGAAACTTACAGAGGTGCGGTAAACCCGTTACAAGAGGAGGGATAGCATAGGATGTGCGGAAGAATGGGATAGACATATTGCTCTCCTAGTAATAATAGTGAGGAAAAACATCCACGTGTTTAGGTTCCAAGCCTGAAGTATCCGGAAACTTACAGAGGTGCGGTAAACCCGTTACAAGAGGAGGGATAGCATAGGATGTGCGGAAGAATGGGATAGACATATTGCTCTCCTAGTAATAATAGTGAGCAAAAACCTCCACGTGTTTAGGTTCCAAGCCTGAAGTATCCGGAAATTTACAGAGGTGCGGTAAACCCGTTACAAGAGGAGGGATAGCATAGGATGTGCGGAAGAATGGGATATACATATTGCTCTCCTAGTAACACTAGTGAGGAAAAACATCCAAGGGTTTAGGTTCCAAGCCTGAAGTATCCGGAAACTTACAGAGGTGCGGTAAACCCGTTACAAGAGGAGGGGTAGCATAGGATGTGCGGAAGAATGGGATATACATATTGCTCTCCTAGTAATAATAGTGAGGAAAAACATCCACGTGTTTAGGTTCCAAGCCTGAAGTATCCGGAAACTTACA
This sequence comes from Prosapia bicincta, assembly GCA_036971475.1. Classification (NCBI taxonomy): domain Eukaryota; kingdom Metazoa; phylum Arthropoda; class Insecta; order Hemiptera; family Cercopidae; genus Prosapia; species Prosapia bicincta. The sequence continues at coordinate 73,719 of JBAIZL010000421.1, read as the reverse complement.
GAGGTGCGGTAAACCCGTTACAAGAGGAGGGATAGCATAGGATGTTCGGAAGAATGGGATATACATATTGCTCTCCTAATAACACTAGTGAGGAAAAACATCCACGTGTTTAGGTTCCAAGCCTGAAGTATCTGGAAACTTACAGAGGTGCGGTGAACCCGTTACAAGAGGAGGGATAGCATAGGATGTGCGGAAGAATGGGATATACATATTGCTCTCCTAGTAATAATAGTGAGCAAAAATATCCACGTGTTTAGGTTCCAAGCCTGAAGTATCCGGAAACTTACAGAGGTGCGGTAAACCCGTTACAAGAGGAGGGATAGCATAGGATGTACGGAAAGACATATTGCTCTCCTAGTAATAATAGTGAGGAAAAACATCCACGTGTTTAGGTTCCAAGCCTGAAGTATCCGGAAACTTACAGAGGTGCGGTAAACCCGTTACAAGAAGAGGGATAGCATAGGATGTGCGGAAGAATGAGATAGACATATTGCTCTCCTAGTAATAATAGTGAGGAAAAACATCCACGTGTTTAGGTTCCAAGCCTGAAGTATCCGGAAACTTACAGAGGTGCGGTAAACCCGTTACAAGAGGAGGGATAGCATAGGATGTGCGGAAGAATGGGATAGACATATTGCTCTCCTAGTAATAATAGTGAGGAAAAACATCCACGTGTTTAGGTTCCAAGCCTGAAGTATCCGGAAACTTACAGAGGTGCGGTAAACCCGTTACAAGAGGAGGGATAGCATAGGATGTGCGGAAGAATGGGATAGACATATTGCTCTCCTAGTAATAATAGTGAGGAAAAACATCCACGTGTTTAGGTTCCAAGCCTGAAGTATCCGGAAACTTACAGAGGTGCGGTAAACCCGTTACAAGAGAAGGGATAGAATAGGATGTGCGGAAGAATGGGATATACATATTGCTCTCCTAGTAATAATAGTGAGGAAAAACATCCACGTGTTTAGGTTCCAAGCCTGAAGTATCCGGAAATTTACAGAGGTGCGGTAAACCCGTTACAAGAGGAGGGATAGCATAGGATGTGCGGAAGAATGGGATATACATATTGCTCTCCTAGTAACACTAGTGAGGAAAAACATCCAAGGGTTTAGGTTCCAAGCCTGAAGTATCCGGAAACTTACAGAGGTGCGGTAAACCCGTTACAAGAGGAGGGGTAGCATAGGATGTGCGGAAGAATGGGATATACATATTGCTCTCCTAGTAATAATAGTGAGGAAAAACATCCACGTGTTTAGGTTCCAAGCCTGAAGTATCCGGAAACTTACAGAGGTGCGGTAAACCCGTTACAAGAGGAGGGATAGCATAGGATGTTCGGAAGAATGGGATATACATATTGCTCTCCTAATAACACTAGTGAGGAAAAACATCCACGTGTTTAGGTTCCAAGCCTGAAGTATCTGGAAACTTACAGAGGTGCGGTGAACCCGTTACAAGAGGAGGGATAGCATAGGATGTGCGGAAGAATGGGATATACATATTGCTCTCCTAGTAATAATAGTGAGCAAAAATATCCACGTGTTTAGGTTCCAAGCCTGAAGTATCCGGAAACTTACAGAGGTGCGGTAAACCCGTTACAAGAGGAGGGATAGCATAGGATGTACGGAAAGACATATTGCTCTCCTAGTAATAATAGTGAGGAAAAACATCCACGTGTTTAGGTTCCAAGCCTGAAGTATCCGGAAACTTACAGAGGTGCGGTAAACCCGTTACAAGAAGAGGGATAGCATAGGATGTGCGGAAGAATGAGATAGACATATTGCTCTCCTAGTAATAATAGTGAGGAAAAACATCCACGTGTTTAGGTTCCAAGCCTGAAGTATCCGGAAACTTACAGAGGTGCGGTAAACCCGTTACAAGAGGAGGGATAGCATAGGATGTGCGGAAGAATGGGATAGACATATTGCTCTCCTAGTAATAATAGTGAGGAAAAACATCCACGTGTTTAGGTTCCAAGCCTGAAGTATCCGGAAACTTACAGAGGTGCGGTAAACCCGTTACAAGAGGAGGGATAGCATAGGATGTGCGGAAGAATGGGATAGACATATTGCTCTCCTAGTAATAATAGTGAGCAAAAACCTCCACGTGTTTAGGTTCCAAGCCTGAAGTATCCGGAAATTTACAGAGGTGCGGTAAACCCGTTACAAGAGGAGGGATAGCATAGGATGTGCGGAAGAATGGGATATACATATTGCTCTCCTAGTAACACTAGTGAGGAAAAACATCCAAGGGTTTAGGTTCCAAGCCTGAAGTATCCGGAAACTTACAGAGGTGCGGTAAACCCGTTACAAGAGGAGGGGTAGCATAGGATGTGCGGAAGAATGGGATATACATATTGCTCTCCTAGTAATAATAGTGAGGAAAAACATCCACGTGTTTAGGTTCCAAGCCTGAAGTATCCGGAAACTTACAGAGGTGCGGTAAACCCGTTACAAGAGGAGGGATAGCATAGGATGTTCGGAAGAATGGGATATACATATTGCTCTCCTAATAACACTAGTGAGGAAAAACATCCACGTGTTTAGGTTCCAAGCCTGAAGTATCTGGAAACTTACAGAGGTGCGGTGAACCCGTTACAAGAGGAGGGATAGCATAGGATGTGCGGAAGAATGGGATATACATATTGCTCTCCTAGTAATAATAGTGAGCAAAAATATCCACGTGTTTAGGTTCCAAGCCTGAAGTATCCGGAAACTTACAGAGGTGCGGTAAACCCGTTACAAGAGGAGGGATAGCATAGGATGTACGGAAAGACATATTGCTCTCCTAGTAATAATAGTGAGGAAAAACATCCACGTGTTTAGGTTCCAAGCCTGAAGTATCCGGAAACTTACAGAGGTGCGGTAAACCCGTTACAAGAAGAGGGATAGCATAGGATGTGCGGAAGAATGAGATAGACATATTGCTCTCCTAGTAATAATAGTGAGGAAAAACATCCACGTGTTTAGGTTCCAAGCCTGAAGTATCCGGAAACTTACAGAGGTGCGGTAAACCCGTTACAAGAGGAGGGATAGCATAGGATGTGCGGAAGAATGGGATAGACATATTGCTCTCCTAGTAATAATAGTGAGGAAAAACATCCACGTGTTTAGGTTCCAAGCCTGAAGTATCCGGAAACTTACAGAGGTGCGGTAAACCCGTTACAAGAGGAGGGATAGCATAGGATGTGCGGAAGAATGGGATAGACATATTGCTCTCCTAGTAATAATAGTGAGGAAAAACATCCACGTGTTTAGGTTCCAAGCCTGAAGTATCCGGAAACTTACAGAGGTGCGGTAAACCCGTTACAAGAGAAGGGATAGAATAGGATGTGCGGAAGAATGGGATATACATATTGCTCTCCTAGTAATAATAGTGAGGAAAAACATCCACGTGTTTAGGTTCCAAGCCTGAAGTATCCGGAAACTTACAGAGGTGCGGTAAACCCGTTACAAGAGGAGGTATAAGAGATTATTTGGACAAATAGGGAACCATTTTTCCAGCACTAATAAGTTACATGACGCTTCCCCGCCATTGGGAGTGAGGTTCCCATTGCTCGTATGTATAAGATCGCTTGTCATAAATAAATCTTTTCACTTACTGGGATCAAAGCCACTCGTATTTAGCACCGATGAGTGGGAATAAGTGTCAATGTGGGGATCCTGGGTAGTTTAAGATTGACGTTAATCAGTTTGATCGATATAATTAGGGGTTTTCTCTAGACGGTAAAACACAAGCCATTATCGTAGCTCGCAATATTGCTCTCAAATACTCTTCTGCAGCCCTCATATTTGACCTTATTTTTCTACTTCTTGCTGTTTAGTATTTATAGCTCTTTAAATTCTTTCAACTCTCTCCGCAACCACAATACAATAAGGTCCAAAGACTGTAATTCTGGAATTGCTGCTTTAGATATTCTCACATCTACCGATCATATACACCAATTTCCTTAAGAAATTCAATTTTTCTTTTGATGAATTTTTTTGGCATGTTTTTCATCACGCCATCTTGTTTATCCTCTTTACATAACTTTTCTATATACCTTTTCCGTGACCAGCCCATATAACCCGTCAACTGCTGTTTTTATTTTTAGTTATCTCAAAACATTTCAACGATGAGATTTGCATCTACTGATCTTTTTTCAATTTGTTTAGAAAAGTCTTTTTTCGCTTTCCTACTCCAGCTTTATTCGTAGGTATATCCATCCTACAGCAGGAAATCGACTGAGAACGCTATAGTTGAGCCGACTATGTCTGCTTTACATTTAACAATAGATTGCTTTTCGACTCCAGCCTCCTCTCAGCTTTATTCCTAGTATATCCATCCTACAGCAGGAAATCGATTGAGAACGCTATAGTTGAGCCGACTATGTCTGCTTTACATTTAACAATAGATTGCTTTTCGACTCCAGCCTCCTCTCAGCTTTATTCCTAGTATATCCATCCTCTACCAGGAAATCGACTGAGAACGCTATAGTTGAGCCGACTATGTCTGCTTTACATTTAACAATAGATTGCTTTTTGACTCCAGCCTCCTCTCAGCTTTATTCCTAGTATAACCATCCTACAGCAGGAAATCGACTGAGAACGCTATAGTTGAGCCGACTATGTCTGCTTTACATTTAACAATAGATTGCTTTTTGACTCCAGCCTCCTCTCAGCTTTATTCCTAGTATATCCATCCTACAGCAGGAAATCGACTGAGAACGCTATAGTTGAGCCGACCATGTCGGCTTTACATTTAACAATAGATCACTTTTCGACTCCAGCCTCCTCCCAGCTTTATTCCTAGTATATCCATCCTCTACCAGGAAATCGACTGAGAACGCTATAGTTGAGCCGACCATGTCTGCTTTACATTTAATAATAGACTGCTTTTTGACTCCAGCCTCCTCTCAGCTTTATTCCTAGTATATCCATCCTCTACCAGGAAATCGACTGAGAACGCTATAGTTTAGCCGACCATGTCTGCTTTACATTTAATAATAGATTGCTTTTTGACTCCAGCCTCCTCCCAGCTTTATTCCTAGTATATCCATCCTCTACCAGGAAATCGACTGAGAACGCTATAGTTGAGCCAACCATGTCTGCTTTACATTTAACAATAGATAGCTTTTCGACTCCACCCTCCTCTCAGCTTTATTCCTAGTATATCCATCCTCTACCAGGAAATCGACTGAGAACGCTATAGTTGAGCCGACCATGTCTGCTTTACATTTAATAATAGATTGCTTTTTGACTCCAGCCTCCTCCCAGCTTTATTCCTAGTATATCCATCCTCTACCAGGAAATCGACTGAGAACGCTATAGTTGAGCCGACCATGTCTGCTTTACATTTAATAATAGATTGCTTTTTGACTCCAGCCTCCTCCCAGCTTTATTCCTAGTATATCCATCCTCTACCAGGAAATCGACTGAGAACACTATAGTTGAGCCGACCATGTCTGCTTTACATTTAACAATAGATTGCTTTTCGACTCCAGCCTCCTCTCAGCTTTATTCCTAGTATATCCATCCTCTACCAGGAAATCGACTGAGAACGCTATAGTTGAGCCGACCATGTCTGCTTTACATTTAACAATAGATTGCTTTTCGACTCCAGCCTCCTCTCAGCTTTATTCCTAATATATCCATCCTCTACCAGGAAATCGACTGAGAACGCTATAGTTGAGCCGACCATGTCTGCTTTACATTTAACAATAGATTGCTTTTCGACTCCAGCCTCCTCTCAGCTTTATTCCTAGTATATCCATCCTACAGCAGGAAATCGACTGAGAACGCTATAGTTGAGCCGACCATGTCGGCTTTACATTTAACAATAGATCACTTTTCGACTCCAGCCTCCTCCCAGCTTTATTCCTAGTATATCCATCCTACAGCAGGAAATCGACTGAGAACGCTATAGTTGAGCCGACCATGTCTGCTTTACATTTAATAATAGATTGCTTTTTGACTCCAGCCTCCTCCCAGCTTTATTCCTAGTATATCCATCCTCTACCAGGAAATCGACTGAGAACGCTATAGTTGAGCCGACCATGTCTGCTTTACATTTAACAATAGATTGCTTTTCGACTCCAGCCTCCTCTCAGCTTTATTCCTAATATATCCATCCTCTACCAGGCAATCGACTGAGAACGCTATAGTTGAGCCGACCATGACTGCTTTACATTTAACAATAGATTGCTTTTCGACTCCAGCCTCCTCTCAGCTTTATTCCTAGTATATCCATCCTCTACCAGGAAATCGACTGAGAACGCTATAGTTGAGCCGACCATGTCTGCTTTACATTTAACAATAGATTGCTTTTTGACTCCAGCCTCCTCTCAGCTTTATTCCTAGTATATCCATCCTCTACCAGGAAATCGACTGAGAACGCTATAGTTGAGCCGACCATGTCTGCTTTACATTTAACAATAGAGCGCTTTTCGACTCCAGCCTCCTCTCAGCTTTATTCCTAGTATATCCATCCTCTACCAGGAAATCGACTGAGAACGCTATAGTTGAGCCGACCATGTCTGCTTTACATTTAACAATAGATCGCTTTTCGACTCTAGCCTCCTCTCAGCTTTATTCCTAGTATATCCATCCTCTACCAAGAAATCGACTGAGAACGCTATAGTTGAGCCGACCATGTCTGCTTTACATTTAACAATAGATCGCTTTTTGACTCCAGCCTCCTCTCAGCTTTATTCCTAGTATATCCATCCTACAGCAGGAAATCGACTGAGAACGCTATAGTTGAGCCGACCATGTCTGCTTTACATTTAACAATAGATCGCTTTTCGACTCCAGCCTCCTCCCAGCTTTATTCCTAGTATATCCATCCTCTACCAGGAAATCGATTGAGAACGCTATAGTTGAGCCGACCATGTCTGCTTTACATTTAACAATAGATTGCTTTTCGACTCCAGCCTCCTCCCAGCTTTATTCCTAGTATATCCATCCTCTACCAGGAAATCGACTGAGAACGCTATAGTTGAGCCGACCATGTCTGCTTTACATTTAACAATAGATCGCTTTTCGACTCCAGCCTCCTCCCAGCTTTATTCCTAGTATATCCATCCTACAGCAGGAAATCGACTGAGAACGCTATAGTTGAGCCGACCATGGCTGCTTTACATTTAACAATAGATCGCTTTTCGACTCCAGCCTCCTCTCAGCTTTATTCCTAGTATATCCATCCTCTACCAGGAAATCGACTGAGAACGCTATAGTTGAGCCGACCATGTCTGCTTTACATTTAACAATAGATCGCTTTTCGACTCCAGCCTCCTCCCAGCTTTATTCCTAGTATATCCATCCTACAGCAGGAAATCGACTGAGAACGCTATAGTTGAGCCGACCATGGCTGCTTTACATTTAACAATAGATCGCTTTTCGACTCCAGCCTCCTCTCAGCTTTATTCCTAGTATATCCATCCTCTACCAGGAAATCGACTGAGAACGCTATAGTTGAGCCGACCATGTCTGCTTTACATTTAACAATAGATTGCTTTTTGACTCCAGCCTCCTCTCAGCTTTATTCCTAGTATATCCATCCTCTACCAGGAAATCGACTGAGAACGCTATAGTTGAGCCGACCATGTCTGCTTTACATTTAACAATAGATTGCTTTTTGACTCCAGCCTCCTCTCAGCTTTATTCCTAGTATATCCATCCTCTACCAGGAAATCGACTGAGAACGCTATAGTTGAGACGATCATGTCTGCTTTACATTTAACAATAGAGTGCTTTGAGGCAGCAACAAATTTCCCTCACACTTTCATCTCTTCTCTGCCTGTAACCACTCACAACCCTACAGTTCCTATTACAACGACAATTTGCCTTCGCTAAATTATAGCCTGTTATAAATGTAACACGTGGCCAAGAGGCGAATAGAATGTTCTGGTATCGCATCTTGTGTTTTCTTCACAGCAGATCTCAAGCTTTCAACTTTTACACTGTGCCCGTCCCCATTGAATGGAAAGAAAGGTGATAAATAAGAATGTCGGAACTGTATAGTGGTTCGTTGTCTTTGCTACAAGTAAATAAAGGTGTTACTTCTAAAGCTGTTATTTCTGTATCTCTATTTGTAGATTGGTTGAGCTGCCAATAAGCCGCGAATACCGCTCAGCTACTCTCTTAACCAATAACATTCAATTGTTACATCTCTCGGATACTTAAATGGGTATATATCGATATTATCAAAACAAATATTTCTAAACCTCAATTGAGCACACACTATGAACTCACGGAAATTTTGAAGAATGTTTTTTTTGATTAGCTTACTGACAAACTTCACAAGAGTTGCCAAGACATCGGGCGTTTATCTCTGACCTTGCACCGCCACAGGCTCATTTACGGTCCAGCATATATTTCCTTTTATCTGTTTAGTGTACCAATATCTATTCGAGCACTTTGTTAAAGAATTATAAAAACTGATACAGGGTAATTGAGAAAATAGTCAAACTATCAACAAAATACAATTTTAAAGCAGTATATCTACTTAATAAATTTTGTTTCGTGTGCAACAGGATAATGAATTTAGTTTGACTAGTTTTAATAAAGAGTTATTGTAGTTTTTCGATTATGTTACTAACTTTATTAATGTGTTTTAATTGTAAGGTCTATAATATATTATTCATTTATAAAAGAAATGTTCATTTAAGGTGGAGTTAATAGAATTCGTTCTACATAAAAAAAGCTCCCGAAATTTCATGACTTATGAAAATAGTTTTTTTAATTATATTTTTTACGTATTTTTCTGGATGACTAAATAATTTATAGAAAATCAAGTAGGTTTTGGAGTTGCAGCAATTGACTAACCGAGAACTGGTTGGAGATGAAACACAGAAAGTACCTTTGTTTGATATTTAATCAGTCGATATGTTTACATTGTGCTAAATTGGCATTTTTCGTGTGAAGGCGAACAGTGTAATGATTAGGCTTATCGCCTGTGAACGACGCGGTAGGGATTGTAAATAGGTAGGAGTAAAAAAACAAAGTTAAGTGATGTGCGGTTCCCTAAAGGTAAGGTGACCAGAATTCCCCTTTTTCAGATGAGTACACGAAAGATGCGTACAACGAAATGTGCGTACATCAGGAATCATGCGATGCGTACAGAATCAGGTTTTGACAGATTGTGAGGGTAAGCTATGATGTGAGTACATTGTGACAGGCGAAAAATGCGTGTAACGGATTTTTCGTGTAACGTTTCAGACACGAGTTTTGTAGTCCCGACTATCCTACTGGAAACGTTCATTTATCACGTTTTAGCAGAATAGTAACTGACATACTAGTTTTACGATATTAAAAAAAAACTATTTTGAACAGATAAATATTGAATGTTTCAAACACTAATATGATTTAAAAGTAAAAAATTGTTGGTACGTTTTAATGCACTATCGTTTAGTCCGCAGGGGTAAAAGAATCCACCAGTAAATCCAAGAACCCGCCTGGTTGCCCCAAAAGCTCCCCCCCCCCCGAGGATACTGCCTTGAGATCTGGAAATCTGTTAGGCTTAGTTATAGAGATGTTTATGGTTTACTAGTACAGAGTCGCGCAGTTGAGAAATACCTACCGCATATCTCAACTTATAAAGAGATTTTATGGTTTACTTGTACAGAGTCGCGCAGTTGAGAAATACCTACCGCATATCTCAACTTATAAAGAGATTTTATGGTTTACTTGTACAGAGTCGCGCAGTTGAGAAATACCTACCACATATCTCAACTTATAAAGAGATGTTTATGGTTTACTTGTACAGAGTCGCGCAGTTGAGAAATACCTACCGCATATCTCAACTTATAAAGAGATGTTTATGGGTTACTTGTACAGAGTCGCGCAGTTGAGAAATACCTACCGCATATCTCAATTTATAAAGAGACTTTATGGTTTACTTGTACAGAGTCGCGCAGTTGAGAAATACCTACCACATATCTCAACTTATAAAGAGATTTTATGGTTTACTTGTACAGAGTCGCGCAGTTGAGAAATACCTACCGCATATCTCAACTTATAAAGAGATTTTATGGTTTACTTGTACAGAGTCGCGCAGTTGAGAAATACCTACCGCATATCTCAACTTATAAAGAGATTTTATGGTTTACTTGTACAGAGTCGCGCAGTTGAGAAATACCTACCGCATATCTCAACTTATAAAGAGATTTTATGGTTTACTTGTACAGAGTCGCGCAGTTGAGAAATACCTACCGCATATCTCAATTTATAAAGAGATTTTATGGTTAACTTGTACAGAGTCGCGCAGTTGAGAAATACCTACCACATATCTCAACTTATAAAGAGATTTTATGGTTTACTTGTACAGAGTCGCGCAGTTGAGAAATACCTACCGCATATCTCAACTTATAAAGAGATTTTATGGTTTACTTGTACAGAGTCGCGCAGTTGAGAAATACCTACCGCATATCTCAACTTATAAAGAGATTTTATGGTTTACTTGTACAGAGTCGCGCAGTTGAGAAATACCTACCGCATATCTCAACTTATAAAGAGATTTTATGGTTTACTTGTACAGAGTCGCGCAGTTGAGAAATACCTACCGCATATCTCAACTTATAAAGAGATTTTATGGTTTACTTGTACAGAGTCACGCAGTTGAGAAATACCTACTGCATATCTCAACTTATAAAGAGATTTTATGGTTTACTTGTACAGAGTCGCGCAGTTGAGAAATACCTACCGCATATCTCAACTTATAAAGAGATTTTATGGTTTACTTGTACAGAGTCGCGCAGTTGAGAAATACCTACCGCATATCTCAACTTATAAAGAGATTTTATGGTTTACTTGTACAGAGTCGAGCAGTTGAGAAATACCTACCGCATATCTCAACTTATAAAGAGATTTTATGGTTTACTTGTACAGAGTCGCGCAGTTGAGAAATACCTACCGCATATCTCAATTTATAAAGAGATTTTATGGTTAACTTGTACAGAGTCGCGCAGTTGAGAAATACCTACCACATATCTCAACTTATAAAGAGATTTTATGGTTTACTTGTACAGAGTCGCGCAGTTGAGAAATACCTACCGCATATCTCAACTTATAAAGAGATTTTATGGTTTACTTGTACAGAGTCGCGCAGTTGAGAAATACCTACCGCATATCTCAACTTATAAAGAGATTTTATGGTTTACTTGTACAGAGTCGCGCAGTTGAGAAATACCTACCGCATATCTCAACTTATAAAGAGATTTTATGGTTTACTTGTACAGAGTCGCGCAGTTGAGAAATACCTACCGCATATCTCTACTTATAAAGAGATGTTTATGGTTTACTTGTACAGAGTCGCGCAGTTGAGAAATACCTACCGCATATCTCAACTTAAAAAGAGATGTTTATTATGAATAAATCTATTTTTAAATGTTGAGTGACGTAACAATACGCTGTGATTAATAAATCAGTGGCATGACGGTGCGCGGGTGTAAGTTTGCGGAGCTACTGGCACTAGTCGGGCGTTTTACACACTCCAATGTTGCAATAAAAATATATCTTAAAGCAACTAAAATAGCAAAGATAGGTGAGTTTATGGGCGCTAAGTGTGTTCTCTGAGATAAGAATTATGTTTTAAAATAAATAATTGTTTTACTGTTAGTGGCACGCGTACAGTTCCAGGTGTTTGGAAAGTGTGAGCGCGGCTATTTGTAGGTAAGAGGATGGACAGAAATTTGAGTGAAAAGGGATTATACTAAGAATCTGTTGCTCTCTAGAGGTCAGCTTTCTTCCATTTCATTGAATTCAAACCTGTTTCTGCTTAATCGGGAATTTGGCTACGTCAACAGCACGAAGGTGATAATTTCAGTAAATAAGTTTAACATCATTTTTGTGCGGCGGCTAATGGGCCCCGAGATTGTCAATGCCCTTTTCACCTTTCCACATATTCGTGTCTCTATCTGGGAGGGTCACGACTTATTTAGAATAGGTCTACGCATATTTTGTATATACACGATCTGATGTTATCAGTTTCTATCTCCAAGCCAGAAAGAAATCGTCGTCGAGCTTTAGATTTCCTTAATTCTTTGCTAACTTTTTATGTATTTTTTTACTTTTATTTACGTTACCCTACTTCCATAATTGTAAATTTTATTTTCAAAGTTTTCTTGCCAAATTGTAATTATTGTACCTCTTTATAATAGCTCGTTCCTCGTCCAGACTATTTCACGTAATGACTACGCTAGACAGAGTTCCGCTATTTCTAGAATAGCTTATCTCCTAACCACTAACATTTGTTTTAAAAGGGCTTCTTTATTATATTTTCACACTTCTCTCACTGTAAGTAAGCTATTTTATTGGATCTTTACACTGTCACATTTCTGTCTACTCTTTCTCTTAATATATATATATATATATATATATATAAACGCACACACATATAATGTCGGTTTTATACCGTCTGCCGTCGCTATCCGATTTCTAAACTTTTCCTGCATGCTTTCCTATTGTAGCAGTTTTCCACCGACAAGTTCCTTTCACTAATGGATTTACTAATGGTTTCTCCTTATGCTAGTCTAGGGTCTTCCCTTTCTTCTTCTATTCGGTGATGTCCATTCTAAAGCAACTCTCTGTAATCTTCCCTCCGACATCCTCTTTACGTGACCGAACCACATCAGCTATCTCCTCTTAGTCTCCTCTATGACTGTCTCCTTCTTACCTATCATATCTGATGCTGTTATTTGTCCTTTTTTTCTACTAGGTATTTGATATGATCTAAGAGCCTCCACTTCTACTGCGTTAATCTTGCTCTTCTCTGCTTGAGACGTTACCTACGTTTCAGATCCGTACGTCAGGACACTCTTTACTATGTATTCGGCTTTATCGTCCTCTTGTTATTTCTTCGTTCAGTTTTTTTACTGCTTTTCGTCTCTGTGCTACTCTATATATTATTTATACTTTTTTCTTTTCCATCTTTGTTATATATTTCATAGGTTAGCTAAAATCCGGGCAAAATCTTTCTCTAGCTGTAAAAAGTTAACAAAACATTTTAAGATCTATGTTTATTTGAAGGTTTTTTTCTCTCTATGAGTCATTCAGGTGTGTAACACATGAAGAGAGTAAGATCATATACCCGCATCCAAGACGTCGACGTTGATGTTAGCGCGAATATTTTTAAAATATATTTCGAAAATTGTAAATTGATCAAGTTATACACATGAGAAGCTCTTGTGAACTCTGATTAGAAGAATATACGAAAGATGCGTGCAACGAAATATGCGTACACCTGGAATATTGCGAAAGATGCGTACAGGATCAAGTTCTGACAGATGACGAGAGTAAGCTATGATGTCAGTACATTGTGACAGGCGAAAGATGCGTACAGGATCAAGTTTTGACAGATGACGAGAGTAAGCTATGATGTCAGTACATTGTGACAGGCGAAAGATGCGTACAGGATCAAGTTTTGACAGATGACGAGAGTAAACTATGATGTCAGTACATTGTGACAGGCGAAAGATGCGTACAGGATCAAGTTTTGACAGATGACGAGAGTAAGCTATGATGTCAGTACATTGTGACAGGCGAAAGATGCGTACAGGATCAAGTTTTGACAGATGATGAGAGTAAGCTATGATGTCAGTACATTGTGACAGGCGAAAGATGCGTACAGGATCAAGTTTTGACAGATGACGAGAGTAAGCTATGATGTCAGTACATTGTGACAGGCGAAAGTTGCGTACAGGATCAAGTTTTGACAGATGACGAGAGTAAGCTATGATGTCAGTACATTGTGACAGGCGAAAGATGCGTACAGGATCAAGTTTTGACAGATGACGAGAGTAAGCTATGATGTCAGTACATTGTGACAGGCGAAAGATGCGTACAGGATCAAGTTTTGACAGATGACGAGAGTAAGCTATGATGTCAGTACATTGTGACAGGCGAAAGATGCGTACAGGATCAAGTTTTGACAGATGACGAGAGTAAGCTATGATGTCAGTACATTGTGACAGGCGAAAGATGCGTACAGGATCAAGTTTTGACAGATGACGAGAGTAAGCTATGATGCAGTACATTGTGACAGGCGAAATATGCGTACGTGATCAAGTTTTGACAGATGACGAGAGTAAGCTATGATATCAGTACATTGTGACAGGCGAAAAATGCGCCTAACGGATTATTCAAATCATTGAGCTACATAAATGAGTTTACCTCTGAGCTAAACATAGGTGTCGACAAGTTTCTCGGGACTGGAGATCCTTTAAAACTTTATCTACTATACACGATTGCCATCACACTTGTCCATACTTTGGACTGGCAAAATGGTATAGATATGTTGAGCTATTATTTTGGTGTATTTAAAATCACCTTGTAGCCTCGGTAGTTTTTTTTCTTTTGTATTTTTAATTATTCCTTTTTTATTTTACAGAATTTTTAAATTTTATTCTATAATATAACTTGATTAATTTATTTGATCTTACAATCTGATTTCTTGGATCTAGTCTAATCATTTTTTTTTTAAGTAGGAAAGAGATCTTAAAAACATTGGTTTGTAGTTTGTAGGTATTTTTTTCTGTTTTTATTTTTTTTTTATTCTTTCGTCCTACTTAATATACTTTTTTTTCTTCTCTTTCTTTCTAAGTGCAAGTCCAGTATCATGTGCATACGAATTGAAGTTTTAGCCTCTTTTGATAAGTCCCTTTCGATTAAATCGAACTTATGACCTTATAGAACTTATCAGTTAAACTCAAAGTGACCACCGACAATGCGGAAACCCTTTTTTGACCCATTTTGACTGGGAGAATCCAAAACCTTGAAAGTTATTAGCAAATAGTTTGGGAGTAGATGACCTGGGTTGACAACTGGAGTCTGGTTTGTACGCTTTTTTCGCTTGTCAAGTTTACGATTTACCCTCATCAATTGCTATTGTTTAATCATGTACGCATATTTCGCTGTACGCATCTTTAGTTGTTCGCATTTTTCGTGCCACCGATTAGAACCTATAGCTTTTATGAAGCAAGTAAATAATATTTTCCAAGCATCCTTTAACGGAACAAAAACCGTTTGCGTTGGATATAGAATCAGCAATTGTCTGGTATCCACGACAGGGATAGAATAACCGGGAATAAACAGCTAAAAATACCAAAAATTAAATACAATGTTGAGAAAGAAAGTCAAACAAGATCCAGATCCTATGGAAAACAGGCACGCACGTAAATATCTAATGTTGTTTCTATTTTGTTTTTCATACGTTTCATTTAAATAAACAATTTCGCCAAACATAGTCGAGACGCAATGTTACAGAGACGTTACGAGACTACTTGTCTGGGCAGAAGTAAACACGTCTGTTCACCAATCCGATGCAAGCATTCGCCTCTCCCTCTCCTTCTGCGGATGGTTTATCTCTCAGCATTACTTTCTCGTCATGTAAACTTTCATTACTACAGCCCTTAGGGCAGTACTATGCGGACCGAGTGTCGGCGTCAAAATGGCCGAATTTAACGTGACTATAGGCGCCGACGTTTCGCGTGTCTAAGCGACAAAGTTATAAAAAGTTCCAACTATGCAGTATCAAACTGGAGGTGGAAGAGATAATTTGTGTCGCTGCTTTACATTTCATGGGTTGATTGCAAAAGGTACAGGTCAACCCCTGCACTGTTGGCGAACAGATTAACAACTGGGTAGTTTCACATTAGGTTTAAAGAGCACAGGGCAAGTATTAATATACAGACAAGTATTTGCAATACTACCGGATGTCAGTGTCTTCCTTTGATGATCTGCACTTTCTGATTCACGCAGCCATTTAGGTACCCTCCCCTGTGCGCTTTCATTCCCGTATAGTCTGTGTCGATAACTTTCCGCCGCCGAATCCTAGCCGATTTAATGCGTTGCTTTTCTGTTAATTCCACCTCCCTCTTGTAAAAGCATATGTCGGTGCGGAATTGTCGGCTTGTATAGCAGGCGCCATATGCTGAACGTGTGGTACAATATGACCGAAAACCCGGCTGATATTCGTCCGCATAGTATGCCTCTTACGAATTTTTATTTTGCAATACATCCTCAACTGATAGTCAACCAACAACTGATACCTCATCTGATGGCCAACGAACAACTGATGTCTCAACTGATAGCCAATCAACAACTGATACCTCATCTGATGGTCAACGAACAACTGATGTCTCAACTGATAGCCAATCAACAACTGATGCCTCAACTAATGGCCAACCTGCAACTGATACCTCAACTGATAGCCAACCAACAACTGATACCTCATCTGATGGCCAGCGAACAAGTGATGTCTCAACTGATAGCCAACCAACAAGTGATGTCTCAACTGATAGCCAACCAACAAGTGATGTCTCAACTGATAGCCAACGAACAACTGATGTCTCAACTGATAGCCAACCAACAACTGATACCTCATCTGATTGCCAACCTACAACTGATGCCTCAACTAATGGCCAACCTACAACTGATGCCTCAACTAATGGCCAACCTACAACTGATACCTCAACTGATTGCCAACCTACAACTGATACCTTAACTGAGGGTCAACCAATAACTGATGCCTCAACTAATGGCCAACCTACAACTGATACCTCATCTGATTGCCAACCTACAACTGATACCTCAACTGAGGGTCAACCAATAACTGATACCTCAACTAATGGCCAACCAACAACTGATGCCTCAACTGATGGCCAAAAAACAACAGATGGCCAACCCACAGACAAATGGCTGGTGGACTTTGTCTTACCCATTTTTTAACACTTATGTCTGGGTTTATGAAACCATCTACAATTTAGCACTTTGCAAATTCGGGTGAACTGATTACACTTAGTCTTCTTCAATTAGTCTTTGACTATTTTTTCTCTTTTTTCATGCGTGTTATATTTCAGTCTTTATTATCTCTTGTTTTTTTATCTTTTAACACTGTAGTATCCAAGGTTATATGTTTTTCTCTTTTCATCCGTGTTATACACCGTCTTTATTATCTCTTGTCTTTTCATCTCTTACCTTTATCTTCCATGCACTAATAACCTTTGAAGATTGGTTTTAATAAATTACCAAAAGCAAGTGTGTTTTGAGATTTGAACAAGCTGTTAAGAATATAGGCTAATTGATTTTTCTTCAAACTTGATATTTCAAGCAATCGGTTTTTGCCATATTTATAAGAAGAAAATAATCTTGTCTTTAAATAAATTTACTAAAACTAACTGTAATAATAGGTCTACACTTACCGATGCATATAGAAGCCCGCAAGGGTCCAGGCAGAGGTACATGCATGTAGCGACACCCTGAATCTTCACTTGTCCAATGTGAACTGACGTTCTCTGTAGGATAGCTGAAAAAATTGCTTCGTATTAATATTTCTTTTAGAGATAAAATTACCTGAACTTAGTACGGATTAAAATAAATTAAATACATTACTCTATCAAATTTGTTAAGGGCGTCTTAAAAACTAGAGAGGGAGAGAGAGAGAGAGGGGGGGGGGAGAGAGAGAGAGAGGGCGAGAGTGAGAAAGGGGGAGAGTGAGAGTGAGAGTGAGAAAGAGAGAGAGAGGGGGAGAGAGAGAGATAGATAGAGAGAAAGAGAGAGGTAATTAATGGTTGAAATTGGGATCAGAGGCCAAATTTCTAGAAAACACTTGGTGTAAAGATAGCTTGTTATAGTCCAGTGCGCTGAGTGGTGTTGTCAATAAAATAAATCTTTGCCAATATTATTTGTTTATCTGCAACATCTTATAAAGTTTACAAGGAATTATGCAAAGTTTATTATCACTAAAGTTCAACGGCCGGTTTTCAGACGGACAAAACAAACAAATACACAAAGAAAGGGGAAGAACACGTTCGAAATAGACTGAGAACAGGTGTATATAACATATAAATCTAGTGTACCCACACGCCGCGAAATCATGCACGCTTGCATACATTAAATTGTGTTTCTTTTATATGATGTTAGAGATAAATTGTCTTTAAAAAGAAGTTCATGTTAGGTTTGAAACGATTTGGTCAATTAGTTATTCTTTTTATTGATAAACTACGTTTAAATATATTCAATATTATTGCCGGAGTGTGTTAACTATTTAATATTTACGTATATATTTAGAAAATATAATGTTTGCTTAAGATATTTAACAGCTGTGAATCACTCATGTCTTCTATCTAGCCGAAGATCGCCAAGGCAATCATTTATCCGCTTCGTGTTGCGGAAAGATGCTGACACTAGTCGCAGCAGCACAGGTGCCGGTACGAAGTCGGAGTGGTCACGCACACTGATCACAGTAAGAGCGGAGGGAAATTACATTTTTACCGGATTTTATCGGACATTGTTCACACTACCCACACACAACGGTTGGGCAACATAAATCAATGCTTATTAAGAATAAACGAGATTACATTAGGCCTGTTTTATACACCTTTACATCAAATGGGTAAATTCTATTTCCAGAGATATTTTTTTATATTTTATAATAATGTGACATTTCGTTGTCCAAATCAATAATAAAATAAATTAGCCTGCAATACAACTATTAATATACCCCAAACGTGTATAAGTGTCACAAGGCAATACATTCATATTATTTATATAAAAAAATTTTAAAAACTAATTTTTATGAAATGGTCAAACACCATTTTCACAGAAATTATTACAATTAGACGTACAATTGGTTACTATTATTGGTTACTAAGTATTGGGCCTTATATGTCGGCTAGTGTGTCAATTACTATAGACATTATGGTGTTCATTATTATGTCGGTTACTATAGCCTCATATGTTAGTTACTATATTGGTCACTATAGTATTAGTATGTTGTGATAACTATGTGGGCTACTATAGTCTTTTATGTTGGTTAGAATGTCGGTTACTATAGCCTTACATGTTGGTTAGTATGTCAGATACTATAGCCTCATATATTGGTTAGTATGTCAGTTACTATAGCCTTATATGTTGCTTAGTATGTCAGTTACTATAGCCTTATATGTTGCTTAGTATGTCAGTTACTATAGCCTTATATTTGGGTTAGTATGTGGGTTGTTTTTGACCTTATATGTTGATTATTATACAGGTTGTTAAAGCCTTATATATTGGTTACTATATAGGTTACTATAGCCTTATATGTTAGTTACTATGTCGGTTACTATAACCTTATATGTTGGTTATTATGTGGGTTAGCTTTAGCCTTATATGTTAGTTACTATATAGGTTACTATAGCCTTAAATGTTGGTATGTTGGTTAGGTTAGTATGTGGATTAACTTTAGCCTTATATGTTAGTTACTATGTAGGTTACTATAGCCTTATATGTTGGTTAGTATGTTGGTTATATAATCTTATATGGTGGTTAGTACTCGTATGTCGGTTATTATATCCTTATATGTTGGTTATATAATCTTATATGATGGTTAGTATGTCGGTTACTATAGCCGTATATGTTGGTTAGAATATCGGTTTCTATATCCAAGCATATTGGTTAGTATGTCTGTTATTATAGCCTTACTTGTTGGTTAGTATGTCGGTTACTATAGCCTTATATGTTGGGTGTCGTACAAGACCCCTAACGCAATGGAATAAAGTCATTAACCTAATCTGTACCGACAATAGATCGTCAATAGTGTGGCACCAGTGCGACACAGATGATGACAAGAAGAAGATGTATGTCTGTTATTATAGTGTCATGTCTACAGGCCTTTCATTAGATACGCCTAAAAGTTAAAAGCTGCTAGTTTCCATTCCGTGCATAAATTACAATAAATCATAACAGGCAGAAGCCCTAGCCATAACATAACCGAAATATTTTAATTTGTTGTGGGCGAACTGAGCAAGGATATTATGCGAAGAAGGCCTCCAATTAAGGGCCAAAGTTAGGGCGTCACTTTGATATTCAAATTTCTATTTCTATTCCGAAAATTCAAATAATGACGACATGTAAAAATAACTTAAATAGTTTTCTTTTTGTTTACAGACGCCTTGTTTACTCAGGCGTTAAAGCATATTCGTGTTAAGGAATATTATGTTTATTGGTATATATAGGAGGCCCTACTGTTTAAAATATAAACTCTTTTGATGAATTTAAAATAACTCGACTTGAATAGTGGGATTGCTGTATTTTTGATAGGTTTCCGGTTTAAGAGCGTTAAACGGCTTTTTGTTTGATAAAAGATTGAGGAATAACTATGCAGACTGTTCACTGATCGACTAAACATCATTCAGAAATTTAATTTTGACAGTTACGATCTTTGCGCCGGACTATCAGCAGGTACTGTCCTAGTGCTTATATGACTACAACTCGTTGCGAGATCGGCGGCTGTTCTGTCTCACTCTATTGTTCCTAAACGTGTCGACACTTACGAAACCCTGAGGAATTGGAACCTCGTCTCCGTTACGTTAAACATATGTTAACAGATGTATCGTTCTCCAAGGAAACTAATGCGTTGGAATGTAGTCGGAGATGTAAGTTGGGATTATTTGGGAACACGGCGGGTCTCTTCCCACGCAGTGCTAGGCAATGCAAGGAAATGATAGGTAATGAAGGTCCCACACATCTTTAACGCCTCACTTCAGGATAAAATGTCTTTATTTATTAGCGTGTGCTCGATTACGGTTTCGTATTATACAGGCAACGCTTCTATTGCCGTAAGAATAGCGCGGCCTAAACAAAGAATACCTGTACAAAGAAAATAGTTTCACATAAACCGTATTTCTTATTTCCCTGAAAAAAATTAGTTGTCTAATATATAATACATGTAAAATATATTAGCTTGCAGAAGGAATGAAAAATATGAAGAAAAAATATCTAGCGTTGAATATTTTAATACAGTTGAGAACTAAACGAACCGTTAGTAAAAGGGAAGATTTCTTTTCGAGAAAAACAAGAACTCCTAAAGTCCGAAACTGAGTGAAATCACACTAACAATATGCAAGATTCTGAGGTGGATGTGTAACTAATGTGAGCGGGTAATAGTATGTAAGTTCCAGGTGAGTAAAGAAAATCCAGTAGCCTTAAGTCACATTTATACCAAAGTCTTCCACTAAGTTGTCCACAAGTGTCGGCAATTCGTTGCTTTTTCTATAAAATACAGCAACTTTTTCAGTCTTCCACTTGTGGAAAGACAAATCTTCCACTAAATTTTGGTTTTCCGCTGAGTGTCGGTAAAGATCAACGAAAGTTGATAACTAAAAGTAGACGATTTATTACGGCACGCGCAAGCAACTTGTAGGAAACTAGTGGAGAACTGTTTTCCTCTACGCGCCCCGGGCGTAATGTAACTGCTAGCTTTTCTTGGACAGGTTCAGCTTTCCTGTTGTTTATGTCACCTAAGTTGATTTTATTTCCAATCATTTAAATCAAACACTCAAAGTCACTTCTGGCATTCTCAGAAAGTTTCTGACACTCTCGTCGCACCTCATCTCACCACTCAACGGATCGACGTCATCTTCTCGGAGACCAGCTATTATGTCACTGGCACTGTACGATGGTCTTACCCAACATCTTCGCGAACCTCTTGTACAGTGGCTGGCTATGATGATACAGGCACTGTACGATGGTCTTACCCAACATCTTCGCGAACCTCTTGTTCAGTGGCTGGCTATGATGATACAGACACTGTACGA
Organism: Prosapia bicincta; assembly: GCA_036971475.1. NCBI lineage: Eukaryota > Metazoa > Arthropoda > Insecta > Hemiptera > Cercopidae > Prosapia > Prosapia bicincta. The sequence goes on along the minus strand of JBAIZL010000421.1, from coordinate 52,172 downwards.
TGGTCTTACCCAACATCTTCGCAAACCTCTTGTACAGTGGCTGGCTATGATGATACAGGCACTGTACGAAGGTCTTACCCAACATCTTCGCGAACCTCTGATACAGTGGCTGGCTATGATGATACAGGCACTGTACGAAGGTCTTACCCAACATCTTCGCGAACCTCTTGTACAGTGGCTGGCTATGATGATACAGACACTGTACGGTGGTCTTACCCAACATCTTCGCGAACCTCTTGTACAGTGGCTGGCTATGATGATACAGGCACTGTACGATGGTCTTACCCAACATCTTCGCGAACCTCTTGTACAGTGGCTGGCTATGATGATACAGACACTGTACGATGGTCTTACCCAACATCTTCGCGAACCTCTGATACAGTGGCTGGCTATGATGATACAGGCACTGTACGAAGGTCTTACCCAACATCTTCGCGAACCTCTTGTACAGTGGCTGGCTATGATGATACAGACACTGTACGGTGGTCTTACCCAACATCTTCGCGAACCTCTTGTACAGTGGCTGGCTATGATGATACAGGCACTGTACGATGGTCTTACCCAACATCTTCGCGAACCTCTTGTACAGTGGCTGGCTATGATGATACAGACACTGTACGATGGTCTTACCCAACATCTTCGCGAACCTCTTGTACAGTGGCTGGCTATGATGATACAGGCACTGTACGATGGTCTTACCCAACATCTTCGCGAACCTCTTGTACAGTGGCTGGCTATGATGATACAGGCACTGTACGATGGTCTTACCCAACATCTTCGCGAACCTCTTGTACAGTGGCTGGCTATGATGATACAGGCACTGTACGATGGTCTTACCCAACATCTTCGCGAACCTCTTGTACAGTGGCTGGCTATGATGATACAGGCACTGTACGATGGTCTTACCCAACATCTTCGCGAACCTCTTGTACAGTGGCTGGCTATGATGATACAGACACTGTACGGTGGTCTTACCCAACATCTTCGCGAACCTCTTGTACAGTGGCTGGCTATGATGATACAGGCACTGTACGATGGTCTTACCCAACATCTTCGCGAACCTCTTGTACAGTGGCTGGCTATGATGATACAGGCACTGTACGATGGTCTTACCCAACATCTTCGCGAACCTCTTGTACAGTGGCTGGCTATGATGATACAGGCACTGTACGATGGTCTTACCCAACATCTTCGCGAACCTCTTGTTCAGTGGCTGGCTATGATGATACAGACACTGTACGATGGTCTTACCCAACATCTTCGCAAACCTCTTGTACAGTGGCTGGCTATGATGATACAGGCACTGTACGAAGGTCTTACCCAACATCTTCGCGAACCTCTGATACAGTGGCTGGCTATGATGATACAGGCACTGTACGAAGGTCTTACCCAACATCTTCGCGAACCTCTTGTACAGTGGCTGGCTATGATGATACAGGCACTGTACGATGGTCTTACCCAACATCTTCGTGAACCTCTTGTACAGTGGCTGGCTATGATGATACAGGCACTGTACGATGGTCTTACCCAACATCTTCTTGAACCTCTTGTACAGTGGCTGGCTATGATGATACAGGCACTGTACGATGGTCTTACCCAACATCTTCGCGAACCTCTGATACAGTGGTTGGCTATGATGATACAGGCACTGTACGATGGTCTTACCCAACATCTTCGCGAACCTCCTGTACAGTGGCTGGCTATGATGATACAGGCAGCAGCGGCATTAATTGTGTCTTCTTCGTCCGATATCCTTTCTTTGGCAACAAGTTTTCCAATTGTTGCCCTAAATTTGAGAAGAGGAACTTATAGATTGACAACTTTTTTTTATTACAAGCAATCTTTTACCAATTTTGGGGTAAATGCGCCTTTAGACGCCAGTTTGGCCACAATGGAAAACTGTCACAGTGTCTAAGTCCATTACCATCCTTTGGAAATTATAACCATTTTATTATTTCCTTGTTTTTACAAATATCTCTGTATTTTATAAAAGATTCATAAGATAACCTGTGCCTAAACTAAGTAAAATTTTGTCATATTGAAGAAATGGGCTAGTTCTTGTTCATTGAGCCTGCTAAACACGAATAGGAAATAAATATTTTTACATTTTGTATGACTATACACAAAAGAAACAGTTAGCCCTACGTAGTTTTCTCACCTCAACAGTTGGCATAGATATGTACACCAGATCATGCAGCAGAAGGTTTAGAGTTGCAGTAGAGGCCTGTAATGTATACCAGTGAAGCAAAACACGATACATACCAACACCTGTTGAGATTTCACCCTTTCTCCACAGTTGCACTGTTCCCATATTCGAGTTGCACTTACTGGATCTTATAGAACACGTCGAGTTTTCGACGAAGGGGTTTTATCTGATGTCTTATCTTAATTTTATTAGATAACAAAGACAATAAAATAGTAGGAGAAAAATACAACTTGCTATGAGAAGACACTAAAGCGTCTGAACAGCGTAGTTAGTGCGTTAGCTAACTAATTAGAGTAAAGATTTGCAAAACTCTTTCTAGCGTGCAGTTATTTACTTTGTGTAGACTTCATGGTGATCTTTCCTGACAAATGGCTTTTGGCTGGTATTCTGCAGAAATCTTTCCGCATGGGCTCAGTTTATTATAAATCACGGTGTTACATCCAGGCTTAATTTATATAAATCATAGTTTATATTAGTAACTTCCGCCGGAATAAACTTCACATGATACTTAACAAACGCGCACACGCGTACACACACACACACACACACACACACACACAACATACATACAGAAATTCAATTTCTTCTATTAGTTCTTTCTCTCTCTCTTTCTCTCTCTCTCTCTCTCTCTCTCTCTCTCTCTCTCTCTATATATATATATATATATATATATATATATATATATATATATATATATATATATATATATATATCGCAATATGTATTCTTGTGTATTAATAAAGAACTAAGTCAAAATACAAATACAAGAATTATAATTGAATTTACAATTCAATTGAATTATAATTGAAATATAATTGAATTGTAAATTCAATTATAATTTTTGTATTTGTATTTGTATTTTGACTTAGTTCTTTATATATATATATATATATATATATATATATATATATATATATATATATATATATATATATTAAATATGGTGATATGTTTTCTTGTAATATAGTTAATAAATTAAAAATATTTCAAAAACAAGAATACTTTTAATGAATATATTTATTCAAAGCTTTTCGCCGATAAAATAGTACCAGCATCTTCAGGAATAGAAATGGTTGTGAAAATCTTCAATTTTCCTGAAGATGCTGGTACTATTTTATCGGAGAAAAGCTTTGAATAAAAATATTCATTAAAAGTATTCTTGTTTTTGAAATATTTTTAATTTATTATATATATATATATATATATATATATATATATATATATGTGTGTGTGTGTGTGTGTGTGTGTGTGTGTGTGTGTCTCCTGTTCAAATTTTCATTCATAATAAAATACTTTTTATTCATCCACTCAAGTTGATGTTAACAGTTTTTTCAGATATTAATTCATTAATTAAAATTAATCAATTAATTTTAGTCTTATATGGGAGAAAAACATTTCACAAATGGGCAAGATATGGAATATAGTTATTTCGTCTCTTTTGGCCTAAAGTAAGTGATAACATGATTTCATTAACAGCTGATTTAATGTTATCTTTTATGTGATAGAGCAGCTGTTTTGACGCTATGTTGTGTTATTTTATTTATATTTATTGTAATTATTTAATACAAAGTAACTCAAATAAAAGTTTTTTGTTGACCCGAGTAGGAATTGACTTTAAAAGATTGTTATATATAATTGTTTATTAATTGTAAATAATAATAAATAAATTTTCAAAATAAATGAATGCAACGGCATTTTATGAAGTTTTGTTTCCATGGAATACACCATAAGGAGAATACAACACAGCCAATAGCAGGCGGCAGCCTACTAAAAATAGTAGAAAACACATTATCATGAGCAATAACTGGTTCCAAATACAGTCTATAATTTGTTGCAATCTCGACCATCGCACTAATTGTATAAAATTAATTATACAATTAATAATGAATTTTATAATTAATACATTTCCTGTTTTTACCACAGGCTTCGATACTGTGTAATCTGTCTGTTTTTGCAATGGTTCGTAAATTTATTTTTAATCACGTAGGAAAAGATATTTTTAAATACTTTTATCGCTCAACTGGAGCAAAATAAAAAGGAGATGATTGACACAACATTCTGTTCTTTAGTTACTATATTTGGTTACAAAAAATGTAAATAAAGCCATAAACATAGAGTAATTAACAGTATTTACTATCAATTGATAAGGCGGACCAACCGTTAAAAACAATATCGATGTTGTGTTTACAAATTGTAGTTTAAACATTTATTTACCCATATCGATGTTCTCGTCGAACTCTGAACAAATAGTCCTTGATCCATTCATCGATATCCTTGCTTCCTATCGATAAAGAGAAGGGGAAAACAATTTCTCTTACAGTTATTATAACTGACAATTTTAACGGTTATTATATTTCTTTCTATTAGCTCACACTCTCCATATATAGGCTATATAGTGTACACATTTTCAATCGCTAATAAAACACGTGTTTTTTTTATTCAATCAAGTTCAAATACATTTTATTTTATCTATAGTGAATGACAATTGATGTTAATACAGTTTTTTCAAATATTAATTGAATAATTAGTTTATAAAATTTGTGGGGTCCAGCTGGTTTCGAACTAAGAATCTTCGTGTTCGAATTCTAGTACGCCTGTGCTCTGCGGCAACTTTCCAATATCTAGAAATATAATTCTCAAAGATGTATACGAATCCCCCTTCCCAATCGGGTTGTCGTTGAGACCTCCATTTCACAACCTTAAACTGTTGCCATGGTTACCACACAATATCACAAATAGTGCTCTAGGGTAACTAGAATAAAATTTGTCTTTGTTAACTTCAGTAGGAATTTAATTAATTTTTTTAAATATATTTGTTTTTAATTCAAATAGAATCTTTAAATTACGTTTTAAGACATAAGGAATCTGGTTACGTTATTGGTCATCGGGTAAGAATGGTTTAGGGCGATGAATACCAAGAAAAGAGACGGTATAACTGTATGTAGCAACTGTGGCGTAATGTTTATTTTTAAATAAATAAAGCCTCTAAACCACAAATAACTTTTATTTAAACCCTATGTACATTTCAAATGTACAGCAATCATCTTCAGTTTGTATTTTTAAATACCTCTGAAGATGATTGCTGTGCAATTGAAATATACAGGTACATAAGGTTTAAATAAAAGTTATTTGTGGTTTAGAGGCTTTATTTATTTAAAAATAAAAAGAGACGGTGGTAGATGTAATACCAGTGGCTTGGATAGTGTCGAAATGGAAAGATATGTCACAGATGCAAGTCTTAAGGACTTCTGCAGAAGTGAAGTCAAATCATTATTAGTTGTTTTAGTTAATGTTAGTTAAATACAAACATATTTGCTGTAATATAAATATACTGCAGGCTGTGAGTTTTGTATGAAGCTCTTGTGTTGGTGGTTCCTTGACATTGCTAAGAATGGGTAGACACTCCTTTGTGTACGCGACACTGTACACTTGGTGCAGTTTTCCTTACAGGATTTTATGCCTCTGCCTTAGTCTCATCTGCCTTCATAATCCTTCCCTGTCCTTCCTTGAAACTAGAAGCCAGCACTCACAATATTATCTCATGTGATGTCTATGCAGAGAAACTGATAAACAAAAGCTATATACTAGCGTCTATTTTTTTAAATTAAAATAAAAAACGACAAACATTGAATTAGAAGGCCTAACAAATACAGGTCTCGAATATAGCAGTTTAGCCAACACTTGAACAATCCAGGGCCTTAACTACTAAAGCACTTTTATGACACTTCTATATCCTCTTGGGATAAATCATCATGGCCACAAGCAGTAGGATATCAACTTTAAATAATCATTAAAATAACCAACATCCTAGCATAGAAACGTAAGGAAACATTTAAGGAAATATCACAAGGAAGCGTAGAGAAATCATGGAAATAAAATAACTGTTTCAGAATTTAAATCTATTTTTAAGGATGTTTCTCTTAGAGACCGAGTTCTTTGAAAGTTAAGAGGAAAGTTTTTAACTTCGAGAACTTCTTCACTTCAAGGAAATTCCTACCAACCTAATATAGTTTTTTCGTCCCATTTGGCTTGTAATAAGTGATAACATATTTTGTTACCCTATATGGGGCCTGTTTTTATAAAACAGGTGATTTTATGTTATAGACTATCGGGTAGAACAGCTGTTTTAACAAATAGGTTATGTTACTTTATTTATATTAATTGTAATTATTAAATAAAAAGTAACTAAAATGAATTTTTCTCTTTGTTCACCAAAGGGGGAATTTACTTAATTTAATTTTGAATATTACTTGTTTCTTAAATGGTCTTAGGTTATATAAATTATTCAACATAATTTTTTTATGTTAGTTTTGTTACATCTGCCTTGTATTTATTGGGCACTTAATTAAATAATTGTTGAAAATAAAAAAGGTTTTTCATGACCATATCTTTGCGTATTTGTATTGTTATCGAAAAATAACTTGTTTTTAATATTTTCAGATCTAAATCATTACAATTACCCCCACAACTTATATCCAAAGAATTTCTGACCTCACGAAGCTCGTATAAAGTCTGACAGGTCACGTCCGTTTTTTTTTTTTTTTGGTGGGGATACAAGACTTAGTGATCAGGAGACACTGTGCAAAGCTGATGCTTCGTCTCGAGTTTAGTTCGTCGGGGAATTGAGTTGGCGTCTAAGAACATATGATTTGTCTAAGCTCATTCAAGACGACGGTCGATTCGATCTCTGAGTTTAAATCGCGAATATAATTAGCGGTCTCGTGGAGGCCAACAGGGTGGATGCCGCAGACAACCAAAACGACTGTTGAGTGGAAAAAGAACAGTTCAAACTTTAGATGGTAGAGTCTATCTCCGGAATCACAATATTTACAAAACTTTATAAATATTGTAGAGAATCTATACGTTGCAGTTAAACGACGTAGGATTTGCATTGTGTCTTAATAGACGGGATCTCTTGAAGGTTGACAGGACATTGCCCCCTTAATTGGCAACTTACTATAATTGTAAAGGGGAAGGACCCATGCTGTGATACATACGAGGACCAGCCGACTCTATGAGGCCTGTATTAGCATACAGGATCTTGTTAGGAGATCGGCAAAAGCTCTTTTAATAGGCCGAAAAGACACTTAATTGTTTTTTAAGTTTTCGTTTCACGCCAATTAGACTCAAGAAAAGCATTTTCAGGTCTAAGTTAAAGCTAGACTGGGGAGATTCATTAGCTTAGTTTAAGATTTGGAATATTCAATTTAAGTGTAAAAATATTATAACTGTTTCTGTGGAGGACGATGGATTTTATGTAGCCATTAAACGGAAGAGTGTGAACGGAATAAAGGAAGTTGAAGACGTCGGAAGATGACAGTTTTAAAATAATTCTTCAAGTAAATGTGAAACTTAACTTCTTTGAAAATATTTTGGCATTCTTTCTTGCAAGCAGATTTTTTAAATTCTTATGTAGTAGTCATCAGGTCGTCATCCGCTCATCAATCATTACTGTTTCACCACAAATAGAGAAGAATAACCTATTTAGCCACTCTTTATGCTGGTAACAAGTCAAGTTATTCTAGGCGATCTATTTGATTTGCCTAGCTCTTTGGGTTTCGTTAAACTCCTCTTACAACCTCGTCTTGCAAAATGGTCACACGTTTTCTTGTTTTATAGTTAATGAATAAAAATATTTCAAATATAAGAATAGTTTTAATTTATATAATATTCAAAGCTTTTCGCCAGTAAATTAACTATTAAATAGCATCTTCAGGTAAAACAATAATGCAACAAAATTTTTACAAAAATTAAATCATATGGACTATTCAACCATTTGTTTATTGGTATTATATTTCTATGTAATTTTTGCCATGAGATCAATTATCTTGTAAATATCGAAATCTTGTTGGTGTTCATGACGAGCTGGTTGTTAATTACTTATTATACTTTTGCTATTACAGACTTTTTGGTAACTAAAGGTTGCTAAATTGTTAACTTACACTTGGAGGAAACTGTTTCGTCTTACAACTTCTTCGGCCTCCGTAAGACGAAAACGTTTCCTGCAAGTGTAAGTTAACAACCTTTAGTTAACAAAAAGTCTGATCGTAAGTAATAGCAAAAGTGTAAGCTTGCAAATAGTTTGGTGTTTTGATTTCACCAATTATTATGTATATATAATTTGCACGGGAGAAAATTTATCAAATTCCATCGCGAGATGGGTCACATATTTTATATAAATTGAGTGATAACATATGATTTCAAACAACAGCTGATTTTATATTATAGGTAATCCTAGAAAAAATTTTATGGCACGTAGGTTATGCATTTAATTTATTTATTGGAAATTATTAAGTTGAAATGTTTTCATTGAACATTCCTAATTAGTTACATTATAATTTAACTAATTTATATTTCAATAAACGTTATAACAATTAATTCAGTATAATGATATTGAGATATATTTATCTATCCAGTTTTTAAATTAAAACTTCCTTAGACGCATCTGACACTTTATAAGAACCAATTTCAATTAAATTAGGTAAGTAAAATTAGTATTTAGTAATTTTTTCTACAGCTAATAAAAGTTGAACATTAATTAGATTTTTTTTATTAACTTCATTATTAGATTTTATTATTAGGCCTACCTCTGTTAACTACGTACTTGAAGTGAAGTATTCGGTTCTGTTGTCCTAATGACTGATATATTGTAATTTGTTTTTCGAAAACATTAAAAATATTAATATGTGCTATAAATAGGGCCTATATATGAGCAGAGTGTGTCTATATAGTTAATATGTGCTACAAATAGGGTCTATATATGAGTAAAGTGTGTCTATATAGTTAATATGTGCTACAAATAGGGTCTATATATGAGCAGAGTGTGCCTATATAGTTAATATTTGCTACAAATAGGGTCTATATATGAGCAGAGTTTGCCTATATAGTTAATATGTGCTACAAATAGGGTCTATATATGAGCAGAGTTTGCCTATATAGTTAATATGTGCTACAAATAGGGTCTATATATGAGCAGAGTTTGCCTATATAGTTAATATGTGCTACAAATAGGGTCTATATATGAGTAGAGTGTGTCTATATAGTAATTATGTGCTACAAATAGGGTCTATATATGAGCAGAGTGTGCCTATATAGTTAATATTTGCTACAAATAGGGTCTATATATGAGCAGAGTGTGCCTATATAGTTAATATTTGCTACAAATAGGGTCTATATATGAGCAGAGTGTGCCTATATAGTTAATATGTGCTACAAATAGGGTCTATATATGAGCAGAGTTTGCCTATATAGTAATTATGTGCTACAAATAGGGTCTATATATGAGCAGAGTGTGCCTATATAGTTAATATTTGCTACAAATAGGGTCTATATATGAGCAGAGTGTGCCTATATAGTTAATATGTGCTACAAATAGGGTCTATATATGAGCAGAGTTTGCCTATATAGTTAATATGTGCTACAAATAGGGTCTATATATGAGTAGAGTGTGTCTATATAGTTAATATGTGCTACAAATAGGGTCTATATATGTGCAGAGTTTGCCTATATAGTTAATATGTGCTACAAATAGGGTCTATATATGAGCAGAGTGTGCCTATATAGTTAATATTTGCTACAAATAGGGTCTATATATGAGCGGAGTGTGCCTATATAGTTAATATGTGCTACAAATAGGGTCTATATATGAGCAGAGTGTGCCTATATAGTTAATATTTGCTACAAATAGGGTCTATATATGAGCGGAGTGTGCCTATATAGTTAATATGTGCTACAAATAGGGTCTATATATGAGCAGAGTGTGCCTATATAGTTAATATTTGCTACAAATAGGGTCTATAAATGAGCGGAGTGTGCCTATATAGTTAATATGTGCTACAAATAGGGTCTATATATGAGCAGAGTGTGCCTATATAGTTAATATTTGCTACAAATAGGGTCTATATATGAGCAGAGTGTGCCTATATAGTTAATATTTGCTACAAATAGGGTCTATATATGAGCAGAGTGTGCCTATATAGTTAATATGTGCTACAAATAGGGTCTATATATGAGCAGAGTTTGCCTATATAGTAATTATGTGTTACAAATAGGGTCTATATATGAGCAGAGTGTGCCTATATAGTTAATATGTGCTACAAATAGGGTCTATATATGAGCAGAGTTTGCCTATATAGTTAATATGTGCTACAAATAGGGTCTATATATGAGTAGAGTGTGTCTATATAGTTAATATGTGCTACAAATAGGGTCTATATATGTGCAGAGTTTGCCTATATAGTTAATATGTGCTACAAATAGGGTCTATATATGAGCAGAGTGTGCCTATATAGTTAATATTTGCTACAAATAGGGTCTATATATGAGCGGAGTGTGCCTATATAGTTAATATGTGCTACAAATAGGGTCTATATATGAGCAGAGTGTGCCTATATAGTTAATATGTGCTACAAATAGGGTCTATATATGAGCGGAGTGTGCCTATATAGTTAATATGTGCTACAAATAGGGTCTATATATGAGTAGAGTGTGTCTATATAGTTAATATGTGCTACAAATAGGGTCTATATATGAGCAGAGTTTGCCTATATAGTTAAAATGTGCTACAAATAGGGTCTATATATGAGCAGAGTGTGCCTATATAGTTAATATTTGCTACAAATAGGGTCTATATATGAGCAGAGTGTGCCTATATAGTTAATATGTGCTATAAATAGGGTCTATATACGAGCAGAGTGTGCCTATATAGTTAATATTTGCTACAAATAGGGTCTATATATGAGCAGAGTGTGCCTATATAGTTAATATGTGCTATAAATAGGGTCTATATATGAGCAGAGTGTGCCTATATAGTTAATATTTGCTACAAATAGGGTCTATATATGAGCAGAGTGTGCCTATATAGTTAATATGTGCTATAAATAGGGTCTATATATGAGCAGAGTGTGCCTATATAGTTAATATGTGCTATAAATAGGGTCTATATATGAGCAGAGTGTGCCTATATAGTTAATATTTGCTACAAATAGGGTCTATATATGAGCAGAGTGTGCCTATATAGTTAATATGTGCTATAAATAGGGTCTATATATGAGCAGAGTGTGCCTATATAGTTAATATTTGCTATAAATAGGGTCTATATATGAGCAGAGTGTGCCTATATAGTTAATATTTGCTACAAATAGGGTCTATATATGAGCAGAGTGTGCCTATATAGTTAATATGTGCTATAAATAGGGTCTATATACGAGCAGAGTGTGCCTATATAGTTAATATTTGCTACAAATAGGGTCTATATATGAGCAGAGTGTGCCTATATAGTTAATATGTGCTATAAATAGGGTCTATATATGAGCAGAGTTTGCCTATATAGTTAATATGTGCTACAAATAGGGTCTATATATGAGTAGAGTGTGCCTATATAGTTAATATGTGCTATAAATAGGGTCTATATATGAGCAGAGTGTGCCTATATAGTTAATATGTGCTACAAATAGGGTCTATATATGAGCAGAGTGTGCCTATATAGTTAATATGTGCTATAAATAGGGTCTATATACGAGCAGAGTGTGCCTATATAGTTAATATTTGCTATAAATAGGGTCTATATATGAGCAGAGTGTGCCTATATAGTTAATATTTGCTACAAATAGGGTCTATATATGAGCAGAGTGTGCCTATATAGTTAATATGTGCTATAAATAGGGTCTATATATGAGCAGAGTGTGCCTATATAGTTAATATGTGCTACAAATAGGGTCTATATATGAGCAGAGTGTGCCTATATAGTTAATATTTGCTACAAATAGGGTCTATATATGAGCAGAGTGTGCCTATATAGTTAATATGTGCTATAAATAGGGTCTATATATGAGCAGAGTGTGCCTATATAGTTAATATTTGCTACAAATAGGGTCTATATATGAGCAGAGTGTGCCTATATAGTTAATATTTGCTACAAATAGGGTCTATATATGAGCAGAGTGTGCCTATATAGTTAATATGTGCTACAAGTAGGGTCTATATACGAGCAGAGTGTGCCTATATAGTTAATATTTGCTAGAAATAGGGTCTATATATGAGCAGAGTGTGCCTATATAGTTAATATTTGCTACAAATAGGGTCTATATATGAGCAGAGTGTGCCTATATAGTTAATATGTGCTATAAATAGGGTCTATATATGAGCAGAGTGTGCCTATATAGTTAATATGTGCTATAAATAGGGTCTATATATGAGCAGAGTGTGCCTATATAGTTAATATGTGCTATAAATAGGGTCTATATATGAGCAGAGTGTGCTATAAATAGGGTCTATATATGAGCAGAGTGTGCCTATATAGTTAATATTTGCTAGAAATAGGGTCTATATATGAGCAGAGTGTGCCTATATAGTTAATATTTGCTACAAATAGGGTCTATATATGAGCAGAGTGTGCCTATATAGTTAATATGTGCTACAAATAGGGTCTATATATGAGCAGAGTGTGCCTATATAGTTAATATTTGCTACAAATAGGGTCTATATATGAGCAGAGTGTGCCTATATAGTTAATATGTGCTATAAATAGGGTCTATATACGAGCAGAGTGTGCCTATATAGTTAATATTTGCTACAAATAGGGTCTATATATGAGCAGTGTGTGCCTATATAGTTAATATGTGCTATAAATAGGGTCTATATATGAGCAGAGTGTGCCTATATAGTTAATATTTGCTACAAATAGGGTCTATATATGAGCAGAGTGTGCCTATATAGTTAATATGTGCTATAAATAGGGTCTATATATGAGCAGAGTGTGCCTATATAGTTAATATTTGCTAGAAATAGGGTCTATATATGAGCAGAGTGTGCCTATATAGTTAATATTTGCTAGAAATAGGGTCTATACATGAGCAGAGTTTGCCTATATAGTTAATATTTGCTAGAAATAGGGTCTATATATGAGCAGAGTGTGCCTATATAGTTAATATTTGCTAGAAATAGGGTCTATATATGAGCAGAGTGTGCCTATATAGTTAATATTTGCTAGAAATAGGGTCTATACATGAGCAGAGTGTGCCTATATAGTTAATATTTGCTACAAATAGGGTCTATATATGAGCAGAGTGTGCCTATATAGTTAATATTTGCTAGAAATAGGGTCTATATATGAGCAGAGTGTGCCTATATAGTTAATATTTGCTAGAAATAGGGTCTATACATGAGCAGAGTGTGCCTATATAGTTAATATTTGCTACAAATAGGGTCTATATATGAGCAGAGTGTGCCTATATAGTTAATATGTGCTATAAATAGGGTCTATATACGAGCAGAGTGTGCCTATATAGTTAATATTTGCTACAAATAGGGTCTATATATGAGCAGTGTGTGCCTATATAGTTAATATGTGCTATAAATAGGGTCTATATATGAGCAGAGTGTGCCTATATAGTTAATATTTGCTACAAATAGGGTCTATATATGAGTAGAGTGTGCCTATATAGTTAATATGTGCTATAAATAGGGTCTATATATGAGCAGAGTGTGCCTATATAGTTAATATTTGCTACAAATAGGGTCTATATATGAGCAGAGTGTGCCTATATAGTTAATATTTGCTACAAATAGGGTCTATATATGAGCAGAGTGTGCCTATATAGTTAATATGTGCTATAAATAGGGTCTATATACGAGCAGAGTGTGCCTATATAGTTAATATTTGCTACAAATAGGGTCTATATATGAGCAGAGTGTGTCTATATAATTAATATGTGCTACAAGTAGGGTCTATATATGAGCAGAGTGTGCCTATATAGTTAATATGTGCTACAAATAGGGTCTATATATGAGTAGAGTGTGTCTATATAATTTATATGTGCTACAAATAGGGTCTATATATGAGCAGAGTGTGTCTATATAGTTAATATGTGCTACAAATAGGGTCTATATATGAGCAGAGTGTGTCTATATAGTTAATATGTGCTACAAATAGGGTCTATATATGAGCAGAGTGTGTCTATATAGTTAATATGTGCCACAGATAGGGTCTATATATGAGCATAGTGTGTCTATATAGTTAATATGTGCTACAAATAGGGTCTATATATGAGCAGAGTGTGTCTATATAGTTAATATGTGCTACAAATAGGGTCTATATATGAGCAGAGTGTGTCTATATAGTTAATATGTGCCACAAATAGGGTCTATATATGAGCATAGTGTGTCTATATAGTTAATATGTGCCACAAATAGGGTCTATATATGAGCAGAGTGTGTCTATATAGTTAATATGTGCTACAAATAGGGTCTATATATGAGCAGAGTGTGTCTATATAGTTTAGCACGACTTCCGCCCATGACTTCTCCTTATGGTTGATACGTCTTCATTGTCCAGTACTTAAATAAACAAGTAATATAAAAAAAATATTTTCTAAGGGTCAATTCCTACTTAAGTTAACAAAGAAAAATGTTATTTCTGTTTATTTGTATTTTATAACTAGGCCCAACAGTTTATATAAATATGTATATACATGTCAGTATAACAATATTAGGTGGTAAAATAGAAAGAGAATTTCTTTGCAATTTTCCATTTTCCTTTCTGTGTATAATGTTGGGACTATTGTTTTTGTTCGTTACTATTTATACGCCTTATTTTTTTGCGTCGCTTGCATTATGTAGAAGTTTCCTTTCGCTTTAACTTTGTTCGTTTGTGAAGCAAGGTGTTAATCCAATTTGTTTATTTTATTATGGTAACCATGGCAACAATTAAAGGTTGTGCAATGCAGCTTTCGACGACAACCAGATGGGTGAAAAAAATTCGTATAGTTTCTACAGCTTTGAGAAGTACATTGTAGCTATGAGAAAGTTGGCTCTGTGCCAGGTCGAATCCGACCTACTCCTAAATTTTTATAATTTAATTATTGAATAAACACTTGAAAAAACTGTATTAACATAAATTGTCATCCACTGTAGGTTTTAAAAAATCTATTTAAACTTGATTGGACGAATAAAAACGTATTTTATTAACGATTGAAAATTTGTACAAGATATATATCAGGATAGTGTGAGATAATAGAAGGAATTTAATAAACTAGCTAAAATTCTGTAAAAGTACCCGGCCGGATCTATATGCTAGTTGGCTCAGATCCGTAAGGTTAACTGAGCTAATTGGTGAGCGCTGCTTAAGGGTTATAAGGGTTTCTCTGTCTATCTCTATCCAGAATCTGTCGCCTTTAACAAAACACGAGCGAGCAAACTGATAGATTAATGAAGATACAACCTGACGTCACCATTTTAAACGCAATAAAGTCACATTTATAAGTCTGGCAAAAGCTTTCTCACGAGTTGAAGCACTTAGTCGGGCAAATTTATAGATCTGGGCTTATTAAGGCGAGCTGTAAAACTTCGATGTCCAATTTGATTTGTCCGTCTCTTACGTCAGACTGCTTTTAACCGAAATTGTATACTTTTAGGAAAACATTGAGCAGTACTAAAAATCAGACGAGATCCGCTAACCTATAAATCACCAAAAAACATTTCCTACAACTTAAAAGCACTCAAGTTGGTTTCGCGTTTAGGCCTTGCGTATACGCTCACATCTAATTTGCGTTTTGGCTTCTCGTCGATTAAGATTAGCTAAGGTGTGTTCGCAACGCGCTCATATAATAGTTCCAAATCTATTGTTCACTATACAAGCGTTCTCCTTTACGTATTTATTCTTATCGCAAAATTAAATCGGCATCGAAACGATTACGTCCAAACAGACCGAGCTAATCGGTTTACCTCGCTTTAATTGAACCGAAACAAACAAGCTTCCTTGGAGCCAGAACAAACAAGACGTGTTTGTCAGACTCGTAGGATGGGTCCAAGGGGGGCTGTCAGCGTCCAGCGGAGAGGTAATTAATTCCATCCTAATATCCCCACAGATATTCAAATCCCCAATAGTTTCAGTGTTGCTTTCAACACAGTGTGTACAAGTTCCAAAGTGACCCGTGTCTGGTGGCGACCCCGATTATAGCAATTGACTTGGTGTCACGGGCGACAAGTGGATTCAATCGATTCTTCAGACGCGTCTCGATTCCTCATTTATTACAACATCTTTGTACGCTTTGATAATGCGCCTATTAACCTTAGTACCTATACAAAGGATTATTTTTCATCATTTGCTCATCTCACGGATGAGATTCCACCGCGAAATGGGTCACGCTTCATGTTTTTATATAAACCAAGTGATAAAATATGATTTCAAACAACAGCTGATTTTATATTATAGGTAATGTTGTAGACAAACTGTTACAAAATGTAGGCTGTGTTACTTAATTTATTTATTGTAAATTGTTACGTTGAAATGTTATTATCAAAAATGTTTAATCAGTTAACTCTATTACCAGTTCGTATTTGTAACCACTTCGTATTCTTTCCAAATAAAAGAAATTCGTCCATTTTCAAGTTAAAATTAAACAATTCTCAAGTTAGAAGAACGAAAAACCGAACACAGTTCGCTTTTAAAGAACTGCTGAGTTTTCAGAAATTTGAGATTGCAAACAGTATTGATGGAGGTCAACAGGAAACATGAAAGCCAGAAAGGCCGTAAAAAGCTTTAACGAGCAACTCAGGTTTGTAAGTATATAAAATCCAGTTAATTTATTAAATTGCTATTCCGTCTGATTTTTTATTTGTAAATTTGTTGTATCTAAGCATAGTGGTTTTATCTAAAGAAATGTTAGATATTAACATGGACGTACCTGAAACGTATTGTGAGTTCTGCATATTCGCCAGTTTTTTCACCAGACTGCAAGGAAGAATCACTGAAACCTACAGGTCGTCGACAACGTTTTGAATACAACAGGTAGATAAACTAAATAATGGCAACGTACCACAACACACTGCATCCTCGCCCCGGGAGTCTCTACTGTGTGCGTGACTGGGTCTGATATTTTGAAACAATTTTTTCAGATAGCTCAATCCAATGGGCTTTCTCTTTATATAAACAGGTTTTGGCACTCATTAACGAACCGTTATAATGGCGCGTAAAAGCGTCGATTCTGAAATTTGTTTGTTTTTTATTCGTTATTAATTGACCGTTGAGAAGAGGCTCATTAGGAGGCCGCGAGGAAAGTTTCACAGAAAAACGTACTCGAGTCAGGCAAAGTAAATTCTTACCAAATATTTAGCGTGCTCAGCAAGATCTGGAACGTAGGGCTTTACGGTTGATGGAATTATCGAAATACAGACGGAGATGGAACGATTTCCGGAACAATGCTACCCACTTTCATATACCCCACATTTTGTGACCTGTAAATCCCACACACCATATCACAACTGGAGTATACATAATCAGTGACTGTAAAGGACGTACCCTTACAAGGGAAAGGGCAATACTACAGTCATATAATCCGAGCTCCCTACAGGACTTAACAAGGATAACCTAAAGTGATTGTAGTATATACTCTGTGACAATACATCATTAACACGTTACTTACTCTCTTTATTTGAAGGCTTGCTTAATTTAACATTGGTATATACGTGTTTATATGAGTGTGTTTGTGAGCGCGTGTGTGTGTGTACGTCTCTCTCTCTCTGTATGTGTGTGTGAGGAGGTCTCTTTCTCTCTCTCACACTCTGTATGTGTGTGTGGGGGGGAGGTCTCTTTCTCTCTCACTCACTCTTTTCTCTCTCTCTCTCTCTCTCTCTATGTGTGTATGAGGGGGTCTCTCTCTCTCTCTCTCTCTCTCTCTCTGTATATGTGTGTGTGTGTGGGGGGGGTCTCTTTCTCTCTGTCTGTCTCTCTTTTTCTTTCTCTTTCTCTCTCTCTCTTTCTTTCTTTCTCTCTCTCTCTCTCTCTATGTGTGTTTGTGTGTGTGCGTGCATCTTGTCTTGTCGTGTGAATCCTTACAGTCCCTGAAGTAGTAAAAGATAGAGAGTTATACAACTTACTCGGAAATACAAAAAACTACTTTTCGTTTGGTTTAGTAGCTTTAAAAAACACAATCCATCAAACAAACTGCGTGACTCAAATGCCGAGTTTACAATAGTTCTTATTTAGTCCTATGTGTTGTCGACTGGATACAATTAATTTCTAAAATCTGTAAATAACTTCCTAAAGCTATTCTCCCGGTGCTGAGAAGCAGGAGTGTTCAGGCTGTTTGAAGATACCTATTCATGTTGTCCTGATTCCGCGAATATCTCTCCACGACCTTGCTATACAGCTGGTCAACAACAAGACAGCTAGCCTGTCCTAGCAAGCGAATAATACTCCCCTACCTTACTCTCTTTAACCCCCCCCCCCCCCATTCCTCACAAGGCTTACGTTACCCCCAACTCACACGAAATATACTCATTAATAAATCTGTAGTTCCTGTTGCGAAGGCTCCTTCCGATTCTCATCTTGTTTGTATTTTATTTAATTTCACAGCACTTGTAATGCGTGTTTATTCATCGTAGAATCGTTCGAACAAGGCGTAGAATTAGCGTCTCGTATCAAGTTCTGACGGAAAACACTTCGTGTAATGTGGCAAATTGAACGGACAATTAGAACTCGTTCATTTACATAATTTATCTTCGGAAAGACTGTACTAGAAGAATAAACGTTGTTATTTATAACAATAAATTGGCTGGGCACAGATATCGTGTTTCCATGAAGTGGTTCCAATCTGCGCAGAGTCGGGGCCCTCTATAATTTGCCAACATTTACGCGGCGCTAATGCGATGCAGATTACGTAGAAGTATCCACGTGCAACCCACGCGACCACAGCAGCGGCCGCTTTGACGCATCCAAGGCTTTATAGAAAAGTGAAAACAGGAAGTAAATGGCAGCTGATTGAGATGGAATCCTTAAGCGTCTGCTTTACAGATCTCTTTTCAAGAGTAGTTTTGGACAAGTTTATGTTTTGAAATCTAAATTGATCCCATCAACGTCTGTAGCAAGGCTTCGAAGAAACAAAGAACTTGACCATTGGTCGATTTGGACATGATATTAGGATTGGAAAGCAAGCAAAATGCTTCGTCATGCATGCATTTTTGTCAGGAAGATGAAACACTCTCTATTTAATACTTAACCCTCTGCGAGACAGACGTATAGTAGAGGCAAGAGCATACTGCTACTGGTAGGGTTTATTTCATTGTGACAGCCCCACTATGATAAAAACATTAAAAACCCTTACTAGTGGGGTTTGTGACAGAACAGTAGAGATAAGAACATTAAAAACCCTTAATAGTGGGGTTTGTGACAGCCCTACAGTAGAGATAAGAACATTAAAAACCCTTACTAGTGGGGTTTGTGACAGCCCTATAGTAGAGATAAGAACATTAAAAACCCTTACTAGTGGGGTTTGTGACAGCCCTATAGTAGAGATAAGAACATTAAAAACCCTTACTAGTGGGGTTTGTGACAGCCCTACAGTAGAGATAAGAACATTAAAAACCCTTACTAGTGGGGTTTGTGACAGCCCTACAGTAGAGATAAGAACATTAAAAACCCTTACTAGTGGGGTTTGTGACAGCCCTACAGTAGAGATAAAAACATTAAAAACCCTTACTAGTGGGGTTTGTGACAGCCCTACAGTAGAGATAAGAACATTAAAAACCCTTACTAGTGGGGTTTGTGACAGCCCTACAGTAGAGATAAGAACATTAAAAACCCTTACTAGTGGGGTTTGTGACAGCCCTACAGTAGAGATAAGAACATTAAAAACCCTTACTAGTGGGGTTTGTGACAGCCCTACAGTAGAGATAAGAACATTAAAAACCCTTACTAGTGGGGTTTGTGACAGCCCTACAGTAGAGATAAGAACATTAAAAACCCTTACTAGTGGGGTTTGTGACAGCCCTACAGTAGAGATAAGAACATTAAAAACCCTTACTAGTGGGGTTTGTGACAGCCCTACAGTAGAGATAAGAACATTAAAAACCCTTACTAGTGGGGTTTGTGACAGCCCTACAGTAGAGATAAGAACATTAAAAACCCTTACTAGTGCAGTTTGTGACAGCCCTACAGTAGAGATAAGAACATTAAAAACCCTTACTAGTGGGGTTTGTGACAGCCCTACAGTAGAGATAAGAACATTAAAAACCCTTACTAGTGGGGTTTGTGACAGCCCTACAGTAGAGATAAGAACATTAAAAACCCTTACTAGTGGGGTTTGTGACAGCCCTACAGTAGAGATAAGAACATTAAAAACCCTTACTAGTGGGGTTTGTGACAGCCCTACAGTAGAGATAAGAACATTAAAAACCCTTACTAGTGGGGTTTGTGACAGCCCTACAGTAGAGATAAGAACATTAAAAACCCTTACTAGTGGGGTTTGTGACAGCCCTACAGTAGAGATAAGAACATTAAAAACCCTTACTAGTGCAGTTTGTGACAGCCCTACAGTAGAGATAAGAACATTAAAAACCCTTACTAGTGGGGTTTGTGACAGCCCTACAGTAGAGATAAGAACATTAAAAACCCTTACTAGTGGGGTTTGTGACAGCCCTACAGTAGAGATAAGAACATTAAAAACCCTTACTAGTGGGGTTTGTGACACCCCTACAGTAGAGATAAGAACATTAAAAACCCTTACTAGTGGGGTTTGTGACAGCCCTACAGTAGAGATAAGAACATTAAAAACCCTTACTAGTGGGGTTTGTGACAGCCCTACAGTAGAGATAAGAACATTAAAAACCCTTACTAGTGGGGTTTGTGACAGCCCTACAGTAGAGATAAGAACATTAAAAACCCTTACTAGTGGGGTTTGTGACAGCCCTACAGTAGAGATAAGAACATTAAAAACCCTTACTAGTGGGGTTTGTGACAGCCCTACAGTAGAGATAAGAACATTAAAAACCCTTACTAGTGGGGTTTGTGACAGCCCTACAGTAGAGATAAGAACATTAAAAACCCTTACTAGTGGGGTTTGTGACAGCCCTACAGTAGAGATAAGAACATTAAAAACCCTTACTAGTGGGGTTTGTGACAGCCCTACAGTAGAGATAAGAACATTAAAAACCCTTACTAGTGGGGTTTGTGACAGCCCTACAGTAAAGATAAAAACATTAAAAACCCTTACTAGTGGGGTTTGTGACAGCCCTACAGTAGAGATAAGAACATTAAAAACCCTTACTAGTGGGGTTTGTGACAGCCCTATAGTAGAGATAAGAACATTAAAAACCCTTACTAGTGGGGTTTGTGACAGCCCTATAGTAGAGATAAGAACATTAAAAACCCTTACTAGTGGGGTTTGTGACAGCCCTACAGTAGAGATAAGAACATTAAAAACCCTTACTAGTGGGGTTTGTGACAGCCCTACAGTAGAGATAAGAACATTAAAAACCCTTACTAGTGGGGTTTGTGACAGCCCTACAGTAGAGATAAAAACATTAAAAACCCTTACTAGTGGGGTTTGTGACAGCCCTACAGTAGAGATAAGAACATTAAAAACCCTTACTAGTGGGGTTTGTGACAGCCCTACAGTAGAGATAAGAACATTAAAAACCCTTACTAGTGGGGTTTGTGACAGCCCTACAGTAGAGATAAGAACATTAAAAACCCTTACTAGTGGGGTTTGTGACAGCCCTACAGTAGAGATAAGAACATTAAAAACCCTTACTAGTGAGGTTTGTGACAGCCCTACAGTAGAGATAAGAACATTAAAAACCCTTACTAGTGGGGTTTGTGACAGCCCTACAGTAGAGATAAGAACATTAAAAACCCTTACTAGTGGGGTTTGTGACAGCCCTACAGTAGAGATAAGAACATTAAAAACCCTTACTAGTGGGGTTTGTGACAGCCCTACAGTAGAGATAAGAACATTAAAAACCCTTACTAGTGGGGTTTGTGACAGCCCTACAGTAGAGATAAGAACATTAAAAACCCTTACTAGTGGGGTTTGTGACAGCCCTACAGTAGAGATAAGAACATTAAAAACCCTTACTAGTGGGGTTTGTGACAGCCCTACAGTAGAGATAAGAACATTAAAAACTGTTACTATTGGGGTTTGTGGCAGCCCTACAGTAGAGATAAGAACATTAAAAACCCTTACTAGTGGAAGACCCTAATGTGGAAGAATATATGTTAATGTGCTTTATTAAAAAATATATATATATATATATAATTTTATTCTGAACATTTTTAACTGTGTACAGGGCGTTTATGCTTTATTGGAAAAACATGAAGAGGTTATCGGTTGATGACGAAACGCGTAACTCTGAATAAATGTAATTTATTATTTTGTTGTACTACAGATGGAAATAAATGTGGTAATTAATATTAGAGGGTCAGAGGTCAATAAATAATCGTGACTTTAGGTTTATGTTCGCGTATCATGTGAATCACTCAATCATTCCAGTACGACGCTACGACCGGGGATTTCATGCAAAACGTTGAACTGTTCCGAGAATGTGTAACGACTGCGCGACCTTGTACTTGCAATAGACTTGCAAATAAACAGCTGATCGAGCGACTAGACTTACGTGTGTGTAATCACGTACACACCTTCCTTATAAATGAATGGAAATTTAATAACGTTTGGGACGAAATGACAAGTACCTTTCAAACTGAAGTGTAATCCGTAAATGGATGTAGAAATTAGAAAATTTGATGTACAGTAACCTAGATGTAGATTATGTGGAAATAAATCCACCACAGACAGATAGAATCATTGTGAGTATCTTTACAGCCAGTGTTATACAATTCCGATATAATTCAGTGTAGCAAAGCTTTCTGAAAAACGTAACTTGCTTTTACTAATTTACGTAGCCGACGGTAGAGAGCAAAGTTCTAGATACTGTTCAAATCTCAAAATATATAAAAACTTTAGTTGGTTGTGTGATTTAAAGTTTTCAAAAAAAAAAAAAACGTTTTGACTTCCTTGATTTTAGTGTAGCATAGTTTTGTTCTGAGATTTTTCCCAAACCATGGAAGCGATAGAACATAGTTTTGTTCTGACATTGTTTCCAAACCATAGAAGCGACACAACACACCGAGTCTAATTAACAATCCACCCACAGGCGGCGCTGCTTCAAGAAATCCGGCTCAATAAATCCCACAGCCTTGTTGAACTTTCTTCATACAAATTATAACTATTTACGAGTACGCATCGCTATTATAAACCAGCCGACTACCGCTTTCAACAAGGTGGTCCCGCTTCTTAATCAGGATTTATCTGGGAATATTTTCTAACAGTACAACGCGCTATAAAACACATAATAAAACACCATAACTACCAAACGCCGGCCGTAAAATAAACTAGACTTTCTTATTATGACACGAGCAGTGCTTGGATAGAAGCGACAACCTAATGAAGAAGGCCGTGGCTGAGCATTGCTGAGAAGTATAAATCAAGGAAGCTCTGGTCGTCGCCTCAGGTCTACCACATCTGTCGGAACCAGAAACATGTTTGTTTAATTCCGTTCATTAATCTAAACAAACTCTAATGCTATACCGAGTTACTATGCCAACGAAACACCAACATTTTGCTAAAAACGACTTTAATGGTTTAATTAATGAAAATAAAAAACATTTACAAAAATCGCCCGTGATGTAGTTCAGAGTTCAGCGATGTTTAAATATGTCTTCAAGTTTAGAGGGTAACGAGAGGTAAAAAATAAATACCAATAAAGCAAACCTATAAATATTATTAAAAATGTACTTACCTAAACAAAAGCAAAAACGAAATGCGTTCGTGTTTCGACCACAATCATAGTTAGATTGTAATATTTTGCGAATATTTTGATATAATAATATAATATGGTGTACGTAAATACATAATAACAAACTCTCACCTATCACCCCTTTGACTTTAGGCTGATCACTGATGATGGAAATATCCTTACCGAAACTAGTCTATAATTAATAAACAAATGATTAGTGAGATTTTGAGTCACATATTTAGTAGTTTACTCACATTTTTAATTTAGTTCCACAAGTTTAAGCCCTAATCAAGAATTTATAATAGCAGGTTTAGTTTATTAAACCGTCCCAATATTGTATTAAATACAGCATTCTAGAAAAACGCTGGAAAATTTATCAAGATTTTAAATTGAGCTGTAACTCAGTTATTGTATCGAACTGTTAGATGGAATTATTGCATGCAACTTTTAGATGAGTTATTGTATCTCAGTTATTGAATCGAATTTTTAGAGGGCGTTATCTTATTTATTGTATCGAACTTTTAGATGGAGATATTATATCGAACTTTTAAATTGAGTTATTGGATCAAACGTTTTAATAGATTTATTGTATTTTAGTGATTATATAGAGATTTTAGATGGAGTTATAGCATCATAATGATTATATGGAAGTTTAAATGGAGTTATAGTATCATAGAGATTATATCGAGGTTTTAGACGGAGTTACAGTATCATAATGATTATATCGAGATTTTAGGTGGAGTTATAGTATCGTAGTGATTATATCTAGGATTTAGATGGAGTTATAGTATCATTGTGATTATATCGAGGTTTTAGATGGAGTTATAGTATCATTGTGATTATATCGAGGTTTTAGATGGAGTTATAGTATCATAGTGATTATACCGAGGTTTTAC
>JBAIZL010000421.1:17500-22500 GCA_036971475.1 Prosapia bicincta | reverse complement strand
CGATAAAACATCAGAAGCAATGACATACCGAGGGCAATATTACTTAAACACTACATGTACAAACAGATATACATCAGGCACTCGGAACGTTCTTAGAGAATTTACCTGGAATAATCATGCATCTAAAAGTGTAAAAAGAAATATAGGTTAGGCGTCTTGTCACATCGATTAAAGTTAAGCAGCATTTTGGCTTTATTAACTAACCTCTGCCCATAACTGTAGTGTAATATAAGATATCATTACCTGTAACTGTAAAATAAAAAGTGTTTGCCAGCTATACTTTGGTAAAATACCTTCACGGCTTGTGCAACTGAACTTTTCCTCAACCTGAACGCTTACTTGGGGTGTTTTTCACATTGTGTTTATCTATTGTATTACTTTGTTATCTTTTATTGTGTGCAATTGTTATTTAGTTTTATTTTCGTGTGCGTTGTCGACCCCGTGAATGGTAGCGTACTTAGTGTTTTGTCCTTCGTTCTATCACAAACTTACAGACTGAAATCTCTCCCTTTAATCCGGTATCTTGTAATCGTTACGGCAAGAAAGCAATTTAAAAACGTATAAAACTGTTGAAGTTTGGCAACAGAATGTAAGTTGACAGGGCGTTGTTTCCAGTCGGACGGGCAAGAATGGGCGGCAAGGCAGTGCGCCTCGTCTCACACTTGAGTGTTTGTCCGATGCTCTTCGCCCAATCATTGCCCACCTATTGCTGTAATTTTACCGTGCTTTCATCGCGTAACCTGAGCTGCTAAGACTACGGCATTGATTCATCTGGCGACTGATGACGCTTTGTTTATTTTGGCAAATGTTTTCGTCACGTTGCAACGTGAAATATAATTTGTAGAGTGAGAGTCGAGCGGAGGAGTTTTTACAGACTCACAGAAAAGTATTTTTTCATTGACAATCTCTGCTACGAAATATATTAAATCCTTCCAAACAGAACATCTCTGCTTTAATGACGTTTATAAAGGTATTTTTAAATTCCTTCTATTAGCCCACACTCTCCTCATATATATCTCACACAAATTTTCGTTAATAATACACGTTTTTATTCATCCAATCAAGTTCAAATACATTTTTTTAAACCTTTATTGGATGACAATTGATATTAATACAGATTTTCAAATATTTATTCAACAAATAAATTATAAAATTTTGGGAGGTCTAGATTGGATTCAAACTGAGTATCTTCATGTTCGAAGACTATCGCTTTTTGGCACTGAGCCACTTTCCATACCTAGAAATGAACTTCTCAAAAATCTATATGAAAAACCCTCATTGTATAACCCTCAATTGTTGCCAAGGTTAACACACAATATCATGAATAATGCTCTAGGATTGAAAATGAATGAAAAAAATAAACTAAACAAATTGCGTTAACGTTGTCGAACCTTGCATCACAAACGGGCTATGCGAAAGGAAAGTGAAAAGATACTACAACACAATGCAAGCGACAAAAAAAGGAAAGCATATAAATAGTAACAAATAAAAAAAAATAATGATACCATACAAAGAAAGGAATATGGAACATTTCAAGAAAATTTGATCTCTATTTTGTAACTTAATATTGTTAGTTAGATACATGTGTATATATAATAATATTAATTGGAATTATAAAATAAAAAGAAACTAAAATAATTTTTTTTGATTTATGTAAGGAAATACTTTTAAAAAAATATTTATATATTACTCGTTCAATTCCTACCATTAGTTCACACTCTCATTATAATATATATATATATATATATATATACATACATACAAATATATTGTACAAATTTACAATCGTTATTAAAATAGTTGTTATTCATCCACTCAAGTTCAAATACATTTTTTTAAACTTGTAGTGGATGGCACCTCATGTTAATAAAGTTTTTTTCAATTTTTAATCCGTTAATTAAATTTAATAATGATTTAATTTTAGTTTTATATGGGAGAAAAACTTTTCACAAAAGGGGCAAGGTATGCAATATAGCTATTTCGTCCCATTTGGCGTGAAATAAGTGATAACATATGATTTCATAAAACAGCTGATTTTATGTTATAGGTTATGTGGTAGATTTTAGATTAACTTATTAGTAAGAATTGTAATTATTTAATAAACAGTAACTAAACCTAAAAATTTTCTTTCTTGACTTAAGTAGGAATTAACTTTTTATTATTTGTTATTCATATTGTAAACGTCAAAATTAAAGAAAGAGTTTTTTGTTAAATAGTAAATTAAGTATAAACAATCGTTAAAACAAAGTATTCATGTAAACAGTACATTTCAATATGTTAATGTTATAGAAGCAGAGGAGTGTGTAGAAAGACAATAAGCATTTACATTAATATTGTTTATTTGTTCAATGCTCTAAGTGCCGCTAAATTGACTTCAGAGATAAATGCATTCAAAAGCTTTGCAGTGTTTATTTGTTCATGGTTTATTCACAGCTCACGATCAGGGCAAGGTACTAATGAACAAAAGGAGTTACTAATTAATTAATTCTCTTTGTTTTTATACGTATTAATTATTTTACATGTCATTTTATTTCTTTGTTTAGAGTTAATAGTATCAGGTTGTATTTGTTTCTCTCGAGTATAAATATGTTAACTAAGCGTATAATTGCGTTATTGTTATAAATTCAATGTTTTTATTAAAACTCGTTTGTTAAAACTGCGTACTTCATCGTGCGAGAAACTCGTACATAAAACTAAACAGAAAAATCTGATTGGTGGAATTTTTCTATAACGCGAAAATATAAGTAATTGTAACAAATCTGGGAATGACAAATAACTGTGTTACTCGAAATATTAATATCCTCGTACAAACTACCAGAAACCTGAAGTGTATCACGTTATCACATTAGACTTTTTCAAACCATTCTATTAATTCACGCTCTCCACATACATATATATATATATATATATATATATATATATATATATATATATATATATATATATATATATTGTTCAAATTTTCAATCGTTAATACATTTTTGTAAAATTTAAAATCAAATACTCTTATTAAAATTTATAAAGGATGCCAGTTGATGTTAGTAGTTTTTTTTCAAATATTAATTCATTATAAAATTTATTAATTTTAGTTTTATATAGGACAAAAAATGTTTACAAAAGGGGAAAGGTATGCAATGTAGTAATTTGGTCCCACTTATCTAAAAAAAAGTGATAACATTTGACCTTATAAAACAGCTGATTTTATGTTATAGGTTATGTGGTAGAACAGCTGTTTTAACGCACAGTTAATAATAATTTATTTATATTAATTGCTATTATTTAATAAAAAGTGGCTAAAGTAAAAGTTTTCTTTGTTGACCTAAAAAGGAATTTACTAGAAGAAACTTTTTTATTGATTGCTTTACATTAAAACACTCCTAAGTAGCCATTTTTTTTTATTCGCCGCTTCATTCTAACATGTTTGACAAGGCAATAAGGTTTGGGGTTACCTTCAATAGAAATTAATATATTTAGATTTGTATGTATAATATCCATAGAACCGCTCAGTTAAAGAAATCCAAAATTATTTCATTAAATAGTTTGATTCAATAATTATTTTAAAACATAAAAATATATTTTTTCATAAGCTTACGCGCACGGTTAACATTTTCGCCATTGGTTGTGACCAATAGGGTAAGTATAGTCAGTGCCCAAAGCAACTGGAGCTGACGGTGAGCCGGAGCAGCAGGAGGTTTAGCGACCTCCGTGGGTTTACTGCGTCTGTCTGACAACAATGGCTTCGGGTAGGCAACGTCCGGGGCAGGAAACCCACAAAATGTGCAAGCCGACGAAGACAACGCGCCGGTTCTGTGCAGGTAGTCATGTCCGTTAATAGCGAAACCTGGCGCAGCAAAAGGGCGGGGCAGGGCAGTTTCAATGGTCTTGGAGGTGAACCGACACCACGCTTTTCTCACAAGGGCTTGGCGAAACTGCCCACATTCGGAAACAAGGTAGCTTTGACATATATTTATGCCAGATAAAGTAAAGAAATACTAACATATCACGGAGCTTTGTATAATTTTATTTCGTACTTATAAATAGATTGCGTCTTAAACGTTTCGTCCTAAATAGAACAATGACAATACTCTCAACTCAATTGGACATAATTCACGCAGAGTATACTATTCTAAAGATGACAAAGTAAAGATTGTTTTTCTCTTATAAAACTCATACTGTCAACAAAGTGTATTGAAAACAGCTTTATTTGCCGGTGAAGTTGTATTAAGAAGGCCTCGCGCAAGTTGTATGAATAATTTATTGTGCTATTCCATTCAAGATACGTTTACCATTGTATGACTTAATGAACTAAATGTAAAGTGCAGTCCAGCAGAACGGTGTGCACCTCTGGTCGGGGTTAATGACCACGAAGGGAGCGTTTCAACAAAAGTAAAACTTGCATTAAAAAGGCAAAATGTACTACAGTAAATGCAGTATGCGCATTACAAAAATGTGGGCCCCAGTCTAAATACATTTGTTTAAAGTTTAATTAGTTAAATATAAGGCAATAAGCTCGGTCAAAGAATAATAAGGATTTTAAATTTAGGTATGATTAGGGTAGTGACATATAATACCCTGGTAGAAGGTGTAGATTTAATCATGATATCAGAGTTACGTACATAAAGTAGGCGAATTTCTATCGAGGCCATAAAAAGATTTCTACGGGTTATAAGTATATATATGTTTTTAATTATTAGTTCTACGGAAAGGACATTGTGACACTGGAAATAGGGGGAGATTCGTGGTATGGGGAGGTTCGTTTACCTTAAGTAGACCTACTTTCTACCGGGCTCATAAAGAGATATCTATTCGTTAAGCAAGTATGAAGGAGGTAATGTAAAGGTAAATGGGATTAGGCAAGATAAGGAAACGACGTAAGGTATCCCCTATAGTCCAATGCATGTGGCCAAAAAGCAGCGTTGCCACATGGCTCGAGGAAGGATCAGAACGGCCCTTATTTTGTTCTATCGTACAAGTCTATTTATACACTATTATCAAACAAC
>JBAIZL010000421.1:0-12500 GCA_036971475.1 Prosapia bicincta | reverse complement strand
GTTATAGAGGTGTAGGCCTACACTGAGTTGTCTTTTTTTGTAGTTTCTTTCTTAAAATATAGACAATCTCCCTCTGACGGCGACATAACTGGCAACTACACTAGCAACTTTAGTTGCTACACTAACTGGCACTAATCGTTTAAAGCAACTTTTCTAATAGTAACTGAAGTTTACTTTGCGTTGCCGTCACCAGTGGCCGCGGCCTAATGCTACAAAGTCAGGCGTACGTAGCCAAGGGAAGGAGGCACGTATGCAGAGACGCGTTTATGTTGGTGATAACTCACCGTCTGGCTGGGCGCGGGATTTATTACACCGGCATCTTCATTATCCCTTGATATCTTCTTCAATCGCTCGAATTTAAACGCTCTTTTAGAGCAATTTGTACATAATAGTGGCGATGATTTACTGCCGACGCGTTGCTTTCATTGGACTGGATTTATTACGGGCCAAAGGAGCGCCTGCGCGATGTGCGCCCTATCCAAAACATTAAACACCGAGCAGAAGACAGACAAAGAAAACGTTTTCGAAATAAATTGTCACGTGCAAAGCCAGACAAAACGTTAAGGAGGATATCAATGCAAAATACAGATTAAAACTATGAAAACTTTAGAACATATGAAAAACCTAAAGTAGAAGACAATACAGAGTAAACCTCACGCAAAGGGGAGTAGAAAGAAAACATCAAGTGGAAGGCTTCGAAAATCATAGAATACGACTGTAATAACATAAGCGTAGAGAAAATATAAAAGAAATATTCTGTTTGTAGAAGAGCATGTAAGATTTGTGTCCGAAAAATGGACCCGAAGAGTGATGACCTTTTAGCTTCTATTTGCGAAGAGTTATGCTCTCCCACTATGGCTGAAAACATCATGAACCCTAAAAAGGTGATTTTAGTTTGCTCACCAGGTTTTGTTCAGGTCATCTGCTACGAAGATTTTTCTATCTCCTTCTTTTGGAAGTTGGAATTGTAAAAAAAAATAGTATAAGGTGATAGATTGGGATACCCCCTTTGTAGACATCATATTGACAACTCTTGGAATTTAAGTCTGGATAGTCAAAATTAATTCAAACTGCTTAAAGTTTTTAAAGTTATTTTTAGTAGGCATTGTTTAAGTATAAAAATACGGACACAATACTAACTATAAATATGTTTTAACCGCGTAACTACGTGTATAACGAGCGGTGAAATAAAATAAAACTGCATCGGAGGCTTTTCTAAAATAAAAACCTAAATTAACTCATTGCTATCTATCGTCACACTGGACTAATACACTGTACATTCATTTATATTAACATAAATTATCGAAGTACCTAAATCGTTAAAATAAAAATCTTTCTAAACACGTGAGTTGTGCAGAGCAATCGAAACGTGTGCAGCTCGTTTTCCTATTCAATACCTTCTCTTATAAATGGCCCAAACCTTTGTCCAAGACGGCTACGAAACATTCAGCTTTCTGTTCTGTCCAGCGCTCACTAAACTGCCCACAGAGAAAAGTATATAAATAGAGAATTGTTTTTTTTTCGTTTAAACAATCAAAACTAAACTTAAGATTCAGATGAAACTGGCGATAAAGTGCGTATTTTATAGCCCACCACTGTTTTCCGACAACAGTAGCCTTTCTGCAAAGGTAACTTATGCCTTACGGAACCGGTTCCCGACAAAATTTACTGGAGGTTTACATTAAAATGTCGCGTTTAAGGAATCCAAAAGTATCTTTATACTTTTAAACTCAGCAAACATCTTCAACGTAGCGCTTTCGGCGTTTAAATTATATTGCATTTATTACTACGGCGAATTTCTATTTTTACGATTAGGGTTGGATTTAATTTTATTAGTTATTGACGTTGCATTCAATTTAGTAGTTGGCAATGGTGACGAGGACAGCGGTGATTGGTGCAGGGCTGATTTGCTGGGAGGATCTTCGTCTTCTTCACTTCTAAGAGCATGCATGGTCTTTTCTTGGCAGTACAGAAGTTTTTCTCGTTCCTTACAACTACATTGTAACATCTGGTGAAGGCATGGTACATAAGGCTTTAACACCTTCTTATTTTAGTTTATTTCATTATTATTCTTGTATTGTGGTATTGGGTTTGTGTTAATTGAAACCTGGCAGTTTAAAAGGTTCTATTGGCCCCGAGTACTTCTGGAACAGCGGCCGAACTACTATCACTGGTGGAGTTCGTCTCGTCCCAGTGGCGGGCCGGTGACCAGTCAAGGCCTTATAGTAAGGTCGAAAGACTCTTACATACTTGGCACCATGGGTCGTGACACCAAGGCCCCCGCCTCGGGCCTGACGCTAGTCACCCGGACGGGAGTCACAAGTTTGAGGTTGAATTCGTGGTGGCAGATGTTTAATTGAATACACGAAAGATGCGTACAACGAAATATGCGTAAATCACGAATATTGCGAAAGATGCGTACAGGATCAAGTTTTAACAGATAACGAGGGTAAGCTATGACGTAAGAACATTGTGACAGGCGAAATTTGCGTACAACTTTTAGGCGAACACGGATCTTTTAAAATCATTGAGCTACATAAATGAGTTGACCTCTGAGCTAAACATAGATATCGCTTAGTTCCTCGGGGCTGGAGATCACTTAAAACTTTATCTATTATATCTGATTTCCAGCACACTTTTCCAGGCTTTGGATTGGCAAAATGATAGAGATATTTTGCGCTTTCATTTAGGCGTGTTTTAATCAGCTAGTAGTCTTGGTAATTTTGTTGTTGTTTTATATTTTCCAGAAAAAAATTGTTTTCATTTTACAGAATTTTTTTCATTTTAATCTTTATTACTAGCCTACGTGACCAATTTATTTGATTTTACCAACGGATTTCTTTGGTCTAATCTAATTCATTTTTTTGATATAGTAAAGAGATCTTAAACAAGATATTAATTTCCAATTTCTGGGTATTTTTGTAGTTTTTTTAAAAACTTTTTCGTACAACTTATACTTTGTCCTCCCTTTCGATTAAATTCAGTTTACACCTCGACAGTTGAAAGCAAAGTGACCAGCGACAATGTGGAAACCTTTTTTGATCCATTTTGGCTGGGAGAATCTAAAACCTTGAAAGTTATTAGCAAATGGTTTAGAACTAGATGACCTGTTTTTACAACTGGAATTTGGTTTGTACGCTTTTTTCGCTTGTCAATTTACGACTTACCCCCGTCAATTGCTATTGTTTCCTCTTATACGCCTCTTTCGCTGTACGCATTTTTCGTGCCACCGTTTCATTAACTGAACTGTTGACTCCCAAATTGTATGACTAAAACTGTGTTCTTTGGCAATATAGATAAGAGCCGAGCGGCTAGGTGCTCCTTTGCCACGTTCTTCCGTTTCAACGTTTTTCTTCTCTTCTAATTTTCCACAAAGCACAAGAACACTGTATTGGTCGGGATTTACTACTTATATTTGTCACAAAGGCTAGGTGCTCGTTTGCCACGTTCTTCCGTTTCAACGTTTTTCTTCTCTTCTAATTTTCCACAAAGCACAAGCACACTGTATTGGTCGGGATTTGATACTTATATTTGTCACAAACGAGGGATCTGACAGAGTTACTCTAAATAACAATACGACACTCATGGCACCACGTTCAAGGAACTAACTGTAAACTATACATGTGCATGCGCAGAATGTAGGAAACGGGATAACCGTTTCCTTTATCCCAGATCTGTCCTTACTTTAACCCAAACTACATCCACAATCCTTTAACATCAAAATGTCTGATAGCGCACAAAAATTTTGTAATAAAAACGTAAATATCGATACCTAGTGGGCTACTTAATATAATTCTTGGACATGCTGAGTGGGTAGAGCAGTGCTGGTGTTTTTGACATTATTCTCCGTGAGCTGTTCCAAAATCCACGAGGCCATTTAAGGAAATATATAACAGGCTGCGCCGCGCAATAGAGATAATCACCAAATAAAGTCATAACTTTCGAAGCCTAAGCCAATGACTAACCTCCAGAAATAATCCCTGCCGAAGCGGATGGGATAATGTTCCATAATTCATTTCCAGAGCGGCTTAATGTTTGCATACAATGCGTAGACGCCTCTAAATCTTGTTGAAACTTAAAAGAGAAAGCGGAAAACAAAACAAAAAAAGATTTTATTTGCCGGGATACTAACTGATACATTGCTTCCAGTAGGGCGATATCGTCTGCTGGGCTATGTAAACAGCCAACGTTCGAAGGTTCAAACAAATTTCAACGATTTTGATTTATAATTTTTTAACAACTGTAAACATGGTTTTAAAGCAAACTGCCCCAAAATTTATAGAATTTATAAGTTCTATTCTTGTTGAAACTATTTATTATTTTTTAAGAAGATATTTTTAATGTCTTTTAAAAGTAGTTACACCGCTCTGTGACTACACAAGCACTCTACATTTAATCTATTCGACTAAATGGCTACAAACCGCAGCCATAAACATTTTAAATAAGTTTTACAGCCTGTCGCGGAGATTTAAAGAAGCCACCTTTGTTGGGGGACATTTGAGGGTAAACTATCTCATAGCAGCTATACAGATTTTATTTCATCTGTAATGAAGTGGTTATGTTCTAGCATCCTTAAAAGTTGAACTTGTTTTACTGTCCATTCGCCTTAACTGTTAGGTTTATGTTCGCGCGCCTACACATACACACGCACACACACACACACACACACACACACACTCACACACAAATATTTTTCAATACGGCTCAAAGTATAAATATACTATATATATATATATATATATATATATATATATATATATATATATATATATATATATAGAATATCAAATGTGTTTTCCTGTTAGAATATTTTTAAGATCAAATAATACACACAAATACAGGAATATTTAATTTATTGAACAATAAACTCAAAGCTTTTCGTTGGTTTACATTACCAACATCTTCAGGAGTTACAATAGTAAGAATGATAAAAGAATGAGTTCTTTTATCATTCTTACTATTGTAACTCCTGAAGATGTTGGTAATGTAAACCAACGAAAAGCTTTGAGTTTATTGTTCAATAAATTAAATATTCCTGTATTTGTGTGTATTATTTGATCTTAAAAAAAAAAAAAATATATATATATATATATATATATATATATATATATATATATATATATATATATATATACAAACACATACACACACACACACACACACACACACACAAATATTTTTCAAAATAACGGCTTAAAGTATATATATATATATATATATATATATATATATATATATATATTACTTAATACACTATAGTATAACGGTTTGATACTCCTTATATACAAAGTGTGTTCTTATTTTTCAAAAAAGACTGATATTTTAATAGTTGCAGATATTGTTGTAGTTGTTGCTGTAATTTCTTATTTGTATTTTCTAGACAATCACTACTTTGTAGTTTTGTTTAATCATTTCCCTAATCTTTGATTAAGTATTAAAAATAAATGCAAAGGAATTCAAAGGATACTTATTTACATTGACTCTGAGATTGAGTTTTTTATTGAAATCTGTAAGTTATCACTGGGTCACGTGACGTTGTGTGTTACTATGATCAGACACAGTTTCCCACTTACTCGTCTCTATGGACAAGCCCGTCACACCGGAACAACGTCAGTGTTGCGCCACGTATTGGATTGTTATCTAATAATATTTTGTTTCTAGTTGTACTGCGGATACGATCTTCGGTAACACTGTTGCTTTACCCGGTGAAATGTTCTGTTTACTTAAGGTTAAAATGTTGAAAACTATAACAGATATACCTATAAATAAGAAAACTACTGTACAACATAGAATTAGTTAATGCAGACGAATGTCGCTAACTTTATACTTCACAAGAAACACGTAACGGCTTCTTACTGAAGTCAGGAAAATTATTAATTTTTCATAAAATCAAACCTATCCTAATTGAACACTTTGTTGTTATTTACTGTATAACTATGTACGGCCTACAAATATTTAATTTAACAATAACAACTCGAAGGAACTGTGGCGTAAATCTTTATATTAAATAAAAACAACCTCATACCACAAATTCAACAATTTTTATATTAACCTAATGTACATTTCAATTACAAAGTAATCATCTTCAGAGGTATTTCACGAAATGTACATTAGGTTAAAATAAAAATTGTTGAATTTGTGGTAAGAGGTTGTTTTTATTTAATATATATTTAATTTAACGGTTAAAACGTGAAGTATACACATACAAATTAACATTTCCAAAACTTACTTCGCTATAACCCGATGCGAAGTGAATCATAAATGTAGACTCCTTCACTTCAGCAACCGTTTAGTTTACGTAAAGAAACTTCTTCCTTTTTATAGTTAAACCTATCCTAAGTGGATACTTTCTCACTATATTTTAAAACTACTTTATAGTAATGAGCTATATATCTTAGTGTGTTATGCCTGAAGAAATACATAATAAAGAAGCAGTGGCGCACCGAATGGGGACCAAGGGGCCTGGCACAACCTCGCCGTCCCTCTAAAGAAAACAAATAACACGCGTCACCCTACATTAGAAAAGGTATTGTGCGCATGCGCCGTATATAAATCGAACTACCAAGATTTAACAATAAATAAGTGTTATCAATACATATTTTTAGTTTTATTTGTGCCTGAAGTATTAGGAGCATTATGTGTTTAGTAAATTAAAATTATAATAATATTTAAATGCAACAATAATAAAAAACTTCAGGAATATCGCTTAGAAATACACAGTTGTTGAGTTTGGGCCCTAAATTAAAATTAAGTAAGTATTGAAGTAGCTTGACTGATTTGGGGGAATATTGCAATCGAGTTGATGCCCCCCCTGCTGTAGATTTCCTTCGCCCCCCCCTAAACGAAATTCTGGCTGCTGTAAAGAAGTGTGTAAAGATAGTTTATATGACGATAATCGATGTAAGTTTTAACCACATTTTATAAATTACTTAAACAATAGTTTATGACTATCCGAACTTTGAATTTAGTAAATTTGTTAAAACTTACTGAGACAGAACGTTTTAGATCGCTATGTGCGGATCTTCATTAGTGTCTTCCTCTTGGAGATGTTGGGTCAAGCCGTGACGGTTTTAAAGGTAGGTTTTCGATAGTATTAAAGAGTATGTGTGAATTGTATTGTGTTTGTTCGTTTAATATGTTTGTACTTTGTGTTTTTGTGTGTCTGTAAATTTCATATTGTTTTAGTGTGTTGAGATGTGGTCCTTTTTTGTTGATGTGTAGGATTTCTAGGTTATGGTAAATGTCTGTGTATTTGTGTCCTGTATCTTTTATGTGGTTGTAAAATGTTGAGTTGGTGATCTGTTTGTGTTCCTCGACTTTTTGTTTAAAGCTGCGACCTGTTTGTCCAATGTAGAATTTGTTACATTCATCGCAGTTCAGTTTGTATACGCCTGGTGCTTGTAGTTTATCCTTGTTGTTGGTGTTCACATTTTATAGTTTGTGACGTTTCAAGTAATTTGTGTGTTAAAAAGTACTTTTAAACAACATGTATAAGAACGAGTAAAATCGGCGTTGATGCAGTCTTGTCAAGTTTACTAATATTTATTACTAAAAATAATAATAAATACATACACATAGATAACATTCTTATAGAGTGTAAAGTTAGTGGAGACGGTTGTTTACAACTGACAACCATGTGTAATGCCAAAGACAATGAATCTTTGCTAACTTCGAGCTTGACAACTGATGCAATGGTTTTATGCTTGATGAGTTTTTATTATTAAGGATCTTCATAGCTAAGTAGCGACAACGCCCTTTTATAACTAAATCAGTTAATCTTATAACTTTTTGTAAGCATCTCCCCAACTTATCTATACACTGGCCGTCATCTCGTGAAAGCACGGCACTATGGGGTGACAAGTCCAACACAGTGTCGTAAATAGCACGGGCTTTAGATAAGGCAGTAAATCTTGTGCATTCCTGACTGTCCTCCGTAGCCTCCGGAGAGTCCTTGGTGGCCGAACGCCGCGCTCCCAGACGCTTTACTGCGGTAACAGGTTCATTAATTTGCTCACACTTCGCCAGTCCGCGTGGGCCACCAAAACCGATTGTTTATTGTAGGTTTATGTTTCTTTCACAAGTGTTATAATATTTTCTAAAGCAGAATAAGTTTATTGTTAAGCCGGAGAAAATGCTTCCTCGTCTGCCCGTTGTTAATGTTTGAGCCTTAGGCCTGAGGAGGCACAATCCGAAAGGATCAGTTATGTATAAAACAAATCTGAGTTTAATTTGGATTTAGTAGAAAAAAATGAAAGACCACCTAGCAGCTGTTATATGACTATAATTCTTTTTTATTTGTTTCAAAACTAAATAGAAATGACAAAGCTGTTTTAATATGAAGATCAAACGAGTTTCAAGATAGCAAATGATATTTCGTGTCAAACTATTTAAAAGATCTCCCGAGATCTAGAGTTTATAATAAACACCATGAATCCCTCCAGCCACGAACACAATAAAACCGCTTTAAAAACATCTAGTTTCAAGTTGATGCACTTTTTACTTCTGTTTTATCTACGTTGCAACATTAATATTGTTGACTTCGGAGGACTGTCTTCCTTAAACCTCCAGACATTCTACCTAACTTGGGAGATAGAAAAAAATGTTTCAACTTAAATTTGGTTGTTTTTAAAATTATTTAATATATTTGTGTCTAGAAGTTTGCAACTATGCTCGACCATGTAAAATGAGTGCAAAAATGTTCGACAAAGTATAGTGTTTGCAACAATGTCCGTGAATGTAGAATGAGTTTTCAACAATGTTCGACAGAGTAAAATGAGTTTTTAATTAGTATTCGTTAATGTGGAATGAGTTTGAAACATTATACGGGTATTTAGAGTTAGTATAAACAATGTACGACAGTGTAGAATTAGTTTGCAACATTGTACTGGTATTTAGAATGAATATAAACAATGTGGAATGAGTTTGCAACATTCTACGGGTATTTATAGTGAGTATAAAATATTATCAACAATGTAGAATGAGTTTGCAACATTATACGGGTATTTAGAGTGAGTATAAAACATTTTCAACAATGTAGAATGAGTTTGCAACAATGGATGGGTATTTAGAATGAGTATAAAATAAGTTTCGATAATGTGTAATGGGTGTTCAACAATGTACGGTTGTTTAGAGTAACTATAAACAATGTTTGATAATGCAGAGTTTGCAACAATGGATGGGTATTTAGAATGAGTATAAAATAAGGTTCGATAATGTGTAATGGGTTTTCAACAATGTACGGTTGTTTAGAGTAACTATAAACAATGTTTGATAATGCAGAGTTTGCAACAATGTTCAGCAATGTATAGGTTTACAATAATGTTGAGGCTAGGGAAACATTTCTTTGTTTAAGATTATTTTATAAACGTTAAACCAATCATGTTGTTTTAGGAGTTTTATTTATATACCTATAATTTTTATGTTTTGAAGCAATCTACGACGAGATAGTCAGAGAGTACAACTCAACTCTTGTTATAGAGCGTGGCTCTAAAAACGTCAAACTAAAATTGTATGACTATGTCCAACAGTTTATTTTGTCTAAAGTCCTAACATTCAATTAAATATGTTTTTTTTTGCTTTCACGTATTAGTTATATATATATATATATATATATATATATATATATATATATATATATATATATATATATATATATATATAAAGAACTAAGTCAAAATACAAATACAAGAATTATAATTGAATTTACAATTCAAAGCTTTTCGTTGGCTAACAGTACCAACATCATCAGGAATATTAAACAATTCTGAATTGTTTAATATTCCTGATGATGTTGGTACTGTTAGCCAACGAAAAGCTTTGAATTGTAAATTCAATTATAATTCTTGTATTTGCATTTTGACTTAGTTCTTTATTAATACACAAGAATAAATATTGCGATATATATATGATGAATAGTTATTATCTGGAGTACATCCGTTCATTCTGCAAAGCATAAATTCGCAGTTCCGACGTTTCGCTAGAATCTCATCTAGCATTGACGAGGTGAACCCAACAACAATTGAAGAGCGATATATATATATATCCTCGTATTTAACTCCCAGGAATTCCTTAAATACTAGGATTTTAGTAAGATCTATAGTGGCGACAACCCTCCTGTACTGCTCTCTCTTGTCGACCAGGAAACAAAGGGAACGACGATTTAATAGACAGAAATCACGGAGTGGCTGTACAGGTGGCTGCAGCACACAAACTGTCATTAATATTCACTTGCGCGCAAAACGGGTTCAAACCGCAACGGGTCCAAACGGTTTTAATTCCGCCTTAACGACTTTATACTTCATGGAACGATGTTGCCCGCCCACACGAAACCATTGCCGCTATTAAATACTCAGCTGACATCAATAAACGTCTGGGAAGCAATAATGACTTATTTTTTAATAACTGTCTTTCAGAATGTTCCTATTTAAATCGTATACATAGGAACTCCGTGGCGCGAAATGTGATCCACACCACGCCACGCCACAATAAAATATGGTGCAGATAAAACTAGGCGCCTCGTTATCGCGGCAGCTCTGTTACGGAAGGAAACCTTTTGACACCCACGGGAAACGTTTGTACATATCTGGATGGCATTGCCAAAATAATGTGAATGAATGGAGAGTTAGACCGAGCAAAAAGGCTGTTTGAACGACGCGATATGCATACATTTTCGATACCGTGACGTCAATATTCAGCAATATGCGTCCAAGTCGTGCAAGCCTAATCAAACATTTTATTATTATTATTATTAAAAATAGCGTTGCGTAGGCTTTTTTGAAAATTCCGCAAAAAATAGCTCCTTGTGATTTCGATTCCAATTGGTAGAGATAGAACTTTGACAGATAAAAAAAATTGTTCCTCGTGATTTCGATTCCAATTGGTAGAGATAGAACTTTGACAGATAAAAAAAATTGTTCCTTGTGATTTCGATTCCAATTGGTAGAGATAGAACTTTGACAGATAAAAAAAATTGTTCCTTGTGATTTCGATTCCAATTGGTAGAGATAGAACTTTGACAGATAAAAAAAATTGTTCCTCGTGATTTCGATTCCAATTGGTAGAGATAGAACTTTGACAGATAAAAAAAAATTGTTCCTCGAGATTTCGATTCCATTTGGTAGAGAGAGGACTTTGACAGATAAAAAAACTGTTCCTCGTGATTTCGATTCGAATTGGTAGAGATAGAACTTTGACAGATAAAAAAAGTTGTTCCTCGTGATTTCGATTCCAATTGGTAGAGATAGGACTTTGACAGATACAAAAAAATTGTCCAGTGATAAAGAGCAACCTGATATTGTCATTTGGTGTTTTTTTTCTTTTTTTGCACAAACCCCAAAGTCACACCGTCTTTCATGAAGATAGTAACAACGAAAAACGTATGTTTTGTTGTAGAGCAAGAGATTGAGTAGGATAAAATCTTCTAAGGGAAAATAATACTTTATGAATTTATAAAAGAACCGTTTTATTTAATCGCGATAAGATAAATTTTCTTTATTACGTTGGTAGCCCAACATAATAGGTTTCATTAATGAGCAAACGGGTTGATATTTTTCTGAACTCTTGGGACACGGGGAAGAGTTAATAAAACCTGCCTCTGACAGCCCCAAAAATTAATAATTAAAACATTTTTACAAAAATAACTTCACTTTATAAATTTAATGTTTCCTATTAATTTTTTACAGTCTTCTTCATTCAAGTCACAGAACGCCTTTAACCATGCACACGACAATGATGCACAAAACATTAAAAGTTTCATCACTTAGAACACAAGATGAACTCTACGATGACAAGTAACCGGTTGGTTTACATTAAGGTAATATTTATTTTTGTGTAACCACACCTTCCCCAACCGGATACTTTATACCTATATTTTTAAATAGGTGTATTTAAAAATTAAAATATATAGATCTCTCATATAGAGAAATATTGCGTGTTTAAAGTTTCGTGTGTGTTTGTAAAATGAATTCATGTTTGGATTTTTTCAATATTTTTTTTTGTCAGCTCCAAGTTTTATAATGTTTTTACGAATATTCTACATACTTGGCTTCACATTTTATTGCAATAACGTGGGAATAACCGATAAATATTAAATATTTTATATTTTTTTCATTTTTTCTTTATATTATTTAAAAATAATCAACTATTATTTTTCAGCGTTTTCGATCGGTTCTAACACAAAATAAAATGTTGAAAACAAATATTTATTTCCAATACACTGGGTTCGATAAAAGCTAGTTATCATAACGGCGGTATTGTATACTGTAACATTTTCAATTCATAACAGGTAAATAGACGTTTTTAGGTAAATGTAGGTAATAAAGAAGTAATAGTTGTTGCAAAAACTTTTATAACACCTGATGATGTACAAAAACTTCAAAAGCATCTAAAAATAAAAAAATAGCAGTGACGCCGCAATAATTAAAAATTTAAAATAGAAGCATATAACCTCATTTTACACTACAAACACAAAACTTTATCAAGGTCTATAGAAATGGGACTAC
>JBAIZL010000420.1:115000-125000 GCA_036971475.1 Prosapia bicincta | reverse complement strand
TGTGTGTGTGTGTGTGTGTGTGTGTGTGTGTGTGTGTGTGTGGTTGTGTGTGTGTGTGTGTGTGTGTGGTTGTGTGTGTGTGTGTGTGTGTGTGTGTGTGTGTGTGTGTGTGTGTGGTTGTGTGTGTGTGTGTGTGTGTGTGTGTGTGTGTGTGTGTATGTGTATGTTTGCTTGTGTGCGTGTGTGTGTGTGTGTGTGTGTGTGTGTGTGTGTGTGTGTGTGTGTGTGTGGTTGTGTGTGTGTGTGTGGTTGTGTGTGTGTGTGTGTGTGTGTGTGTGTGTGTGTGTGTGTGTGTGTGTGTGTGTGTGTGTGTGTGTGTGGTTGTGTGTGTGTGTGTGTGTGTGTGTGTGTGTGTGTGTGTGTGTGTGTGTGTGTGTGTGTGTGTGTGGGGTTGTGTGTGTGTGTGTGTGTGTGTGTGTGTGTGTGTGTGTGTGTGTATGTTTGCTTGTGTGCGTGTGTGTGTGTGTGTGTGTGTGTGTGTGTGTGTGTGTGTGTGTGTGTGTGTGTGTGTGTGTGTGTGTGTGTGTGTGTGTGTGGTTGTGTGTGTGTGTGTGTGTGTGGTTGTGTGTGTGTGTGTGTGTGTGTGTGTGTGTGTGTGTGTGTGTGTGTGTGTGTGTGTGTGTGTATGTGTGTGTGTGTGGTTGTGTGTGTGTGTGTGTGTGTGTGTGTGTGTGTGTGTGTGTGTGTGTGTGTATGTTTGTGTGTGTGTGTGTGTGGTTTTGTGTGTGTGGTTGTGTGTGTGTGTGTGTGTGTGTGCACGCGCGGGCATTATATTTTAAGTAAAATTACATAACGCAAAGAAGCTTATAGCTTTGCAAATAAATTGCCTTGCGGTAGGCCTATATCGTCAGTTACGGTACCACTACTTTCAAAAACAAATCCTGTGTAGTACGATTTGCGAAACACATTTTTGTTTAATGAACAAATGTAAAAAATAATATCATAATAATATGTACAATAAATAATAGTAACTCTATAACTTGTATAAATTACGTACAACCGTTATCTCTCTCAAGTAAATGGCAATGTGAGCAATAAAAATATATAAAAGGTCTTTTTAAAAAAATAATAAAATAGTGCAATTTGCATAACAAATTTTATTTTCCCCAGTGTGTTCAATATTTGTAAATTTATAAAGTATTTTCGAACAGAATTGAGGAAAATATTTCAGGATGTCATTCTTCTCCGATTTTTACCCTTCATTGCGCTTACAATTTATAAAACTCTAAGCGGGAAATATTTTGTCTGGGAAATGTAGTTTGTGAAACTTTGTGAAAAGAAATTGTTTAACTCGGAGAAAGTTTCTAGGTCTGTTAGAAAGCACAACTCTGTGAATAAATATGCTTTTTAGAATAAGGCTTTACTCTTTGGCTTGGTTGGATGTCCACAAACACTAAAAGTGAGACAAAGCAATGATGCATTATATGTAAGTACCTGAAACAGTTTCCTCGCCCCTTCTCAACCAATATCAATGATCGTATTTACTCCATCTCTGACGTAAACGTGTTTTAATAATAACAAACGAGATAAATGTGACAGGTTGATAAATTCCCAGAGACAAAACTTCTAACATAAAGACACTCACAGAAATGACGATTATTATACAATATCTTAGCTAAAATACCTAATCGTCCATTTCATTTTCGATTTGTTAAACGTGTTTAGCTTAGATTATTTAATGGCAACCGACTAATATAAAGGCGTCTTCTTTTATTCAATGAAACAACCGTGTTTTGGGTGTGACATAATAACCCCTATTCTTGGTGGAAGATCATTACATAATCAACTTACATTTCTTTAGTCTTACACAAGAGCTTCTACCCTTCCTCGACCTTCTTCTTACCAGGGGATGTAATAGGCGTACAATCTAAAGAACAATATAAAATATACACAAATACAATATACAGACACAAACACAAATATATAATAAATATAAATCACGTGATAAACAAATAATAGCATAAAATACTCCAAGTGATTAACCTTCACACAAATAACAAGAACGTCGGAACGTTTTATAGAAACCTTGGATTTATATTAAAATATCTAGGCTTATGAATTCTAAAACAATTTAACCTGTGTGGTTTTTAAATAAAACCATTAAAATTATAGAATCACAAAACTTATTGTTTACAAACATCTAAGTGAATCAATTAACACATAATCATGGACAGGAAAATCAACAGAATTTATCTAGTTTAGTGAACAACTAACACAAATTAAACAATTACTAACAAATCATTTTTGAATGAATTTGATTTATTTGAAAAAGCAATTAATTTTCTTAAATCAAGGATAGATTCTGTTTATTTTCAGAAACGATTATATTGTGACCCAATTTCAGGAAGCTGTTTCGGAAACGAGTCTGACCTCTGTATTATCAAATGACAATAGTAACAAAAAATAAAACAATTTAAGGCTCACAGTATTATTCTTCCGGTTTGTAATCACACTGTCACACCATGTATCGAATGTTCTTTATAGACGTCCAAATATCACTACGAATAGATGATCAATTTTCTATTCCCAAGAATCGAAAAGGTGTTATAGAGTTTCAAACAACAGAACATGTCAAAAGAGCGGTCGCTCTATCCAAAACAAGAGCT
This sequence comes from Prosapia bicincta, assembly GCA_036971475.1. Taxonomy (NCBI): domain Eukaryota; kingdom Metazoa; phylum Arthropoda; class Insecta; order Hemiptera; family Cercopidae; genus Prosapia; species Prosapia bicincta. The sequence goes on along the minus strand of JBAIZL010000420.1, from coordinate 122,394 downwards.
CTAGAAATATTATAAAAATATACCCATTTATGAGGGAGCTATTTTGACGAAGACTACATAAAAAAATTTAAGATGAAACATAACTGATGTTTTTACTATGCAAACCTCTTTACTTATATATTTCACTTACATCACACACACACACGCACACACATTCATATATATATATATATATATATATATATATATATATATATATATATATATATATATGCTGATACGTATTCCTTCACGGATGGAAAAATATGATGAATAGTTACTATCTGGAGTACATACGTTCATTCTGCAGTCCATAAATTCGCAGTTCCGATGTTTTGCTAGAGTCTCATCCAGCATTGACGAGGTGAACCCAACAACAGTAGAAGAGCGAATTATTGGACGTAGAATGAACGGATGTACTCCAGATAGAAACTATTCATCATATATATATATATATATATATATATATATATATCGCTATATGTATTCTTGTGAATTAATAAAGAACTAACTCAAAATACAAATACAAGAAATATAATTGAATTTACACTTCAAAGCTTTTCGTTGGCTAACAGTACCAACATCATCAGGAATATTTCAAGCCAACGAAAAGCTTTGAATTGTAAATTCAATTATAATTCTTGTATTTGTATTTTGAGTTAGTTCATTATATATATATATGTGTGTGTGTGTGTGTGTGTGTGCGAGCGTGCTTGTGCACACACACGTTGCAACGTCCCCAGCGCTCCGCATCGGTTTCGCTGTTTGGTTTTGCAGAAGTTATTCTTTTAATATATATTAATATATCTGCTGCTCACACCGTTTTGTGTACCGTGTTAAGATCCCTAAATTTTGTCTTGTGTTCCCGCGTAAAGTACCACGCCCAAATGCAAGCCTATTCCCGCTGACATACCTTAACGGTTGTATGACCTCCCCTAAGTTGATTTTCAGGTTTGTTGGACCTGTATTTAGTCACACATGTCAGTAAAATAGTCAGCTGGAAAGAAACAACATTTATATGAACACACAAAATTTTCAAAGAATCTTACCACTTCATGAGATCAGGCACAGCAAGGGGACGTGCAAAATATGATCATATATAAGATACCTATTTTAAAAGGCTCCTGTGTTCTTTAAACATGATCTGCCAGTAGACATCGTCTCTGGGCTTCAATACAAAAAACCAACTAATTTTTAGAATAGCTCAATAAAATTGTTCTCAGGAGAAAACTCGTTTGAAGAAACATTAGGTTCTGAATTTTATATATATATATACATATTATTAATTAATGAAATTTAATTAAAACTGTACTTTGATTTTATAATCATTATTTATCAGTTGAAAAAAACTAAAAGTTTTATTGGTTGTTCAACACAGGATAAATCCAAATACTGTAAGTTTTTATAATGCATTTAACTACTGATTTTATACTAAAATAATCATCTTTTCAAATAAATACATTTAACTCTGTCTTTATCTTTACAAATAATTAATTAAAAGTTCGTTATTTTTCACATATTTACAGGTAAATCCTACATTTCATATATAATACATTTCAATAATTACATTTACACATTAAAAAAAAAAATATTTTTAGATTTAACATAATAAAAAATTGTATCTTCTCATTTCAAGATTGAATTGGTAAATTCACATTTTATTATAAATAATTTTAAAATTTATATGATTCAATAAATCTGGTCTTCTTGAGAATGATTGGCTTATGGCCAAAACCACATTGTAAATTTAATATTTATTATTCATTATTTAAACATTTTTGTTATACTAATTAATTTTATTACTTTTAAGATTTATTTAATTTTACAACATAGAATGAAGTCATTGTTTAAGTTTAATTGGTAATTTGAATTTAATAAATTTAACAGACTAAATATGACGTTAATTTGTATATATAGAGAAAATGACTTGCCAAGGATTTCCCTGCCGGTCCTAGAGTCCTTTCGTCTGGATTCCCTGGTCCCTGGACATCGGAAGTTGCCATCCCTGGTCAGTCAATGGAAGTCTTTCTCCATTTCCGCGTCCTGGAGGCTGAGTCTGGAGCAGTCGTCCATGGATGGAAGTAAACGGCGGAAACGTGGCTATTTTGGTCCCATCTGGCCTGATGATGGTTGTCCTAGGCGCTGACCGACATCACGACCATTAGCATCTCGTATTAAAATTTTTTACAGACTGGCCTACAAGTCCCTAAGTTCCTGTATTTATTGCGGCTGTGTAACCCTTCCCCTCCGCTCTAAGCTCGTCGCTATCTCCGTGCTTGTTTCTTGTACGGGCGGGTTGGACAAGGTATTAGTTTTAACCTGCATAATTTTGTTATCTGTTTTAGAACACTGAAAAATGACTATTATTTTTAAAATTGCTGTACCTTTTTTGTTATTTGAGTTTCTTAAATTCTGTTTTCACTATTGTTTATTATGGATTTTTCTGGTCATTTCAAAATGTCGATGATAGTTCTACGTGACCTAGTTCTCAACTTAGCATTTTTCGGCATTTAGAAAATTTTCACTTCACTCCTGATTGTCAAATGTAGTTAGTTATTACAGTTTCATGCTATCATAATTTTTAATTTGCCTTAATAATACCAATTCAAAATTTAACTGACTTCTTGACTCTTTACTATGTTTATTATACCATAAATTAAAACCTTATTATTCAAATATTAAAATTGTTATTTAAGCAATAGGTAATTATTAATTTCTTAATTGAAACGTTGATTCAGACCGTTTCAACGTGTGTGTGATTGTGTGAATATACGAATATATGTTTATAGTTATAATTCCACACAATATTTTTGTTATGAATAAAAATTTGCTTGCTTATTTTATTAAAAGATATTAATAAAAAGTTTTATTACTATAATTCCCAAAATTATTCATCTTCACATATTTGTTGTTATCAAGGTTTGAATCTTTAAAAGGTAGAACTTATTGGTAACTTTTACAAAAATAACAATTGTGTAAAAAATTCTTTTTTAGTTTGGGTAAATATATTACGAGTTAATAGGGTACTTCGTATACTGCGTTTTGGAAACCAATTATTCCTGGCAATTCCAGACTAATAGAACTAACCGATACAATATAGTTTAGTTTATACTTCCGTCATGTTCCTTTCATTAGAGTCAAAAAACAAGAGTATATAAACCACTATAACGGAATTAATAATCGTCTTAAATAGTCGCATATTTTATTTTAAAATCATTTAGCACCCAGAACTTGCTGAAGTAATAAATCAAACAGTACATATTTAATAACTTACCGGAAATGGAAGAACCTATCAATCATTCCACCATGTTATGTAAATTCCTCATATAAACAGTTCTCATTCCAAAAAAGTCAATTTTTATAAATCACTTTCATTGAAAATATAGAACGTTTCCCTTTCAGCGTCAGAAAATAAATCAGTTATCTCGACCCTGAAAGGGTTTTATAAAGTGGTCCAATTCCTAAATCCTCTGTAAATTGTCTGTCAATCCGTTCCACTTGGTGTGGTTCTGTCTCCTTTCCCCAGGTGTTTCTTTCCAAAAGTGTCACGTTAAGCCTGGACTCTCGAAATACTAAATGCCCGGAAGTCTCATATATTTTACTAAATTCGAATACATCCTGCGTGAGTCTTGACAATTTGAAACAATACATGTAAAAAGAAAATATTATAAAACTTTGAAATAGCCAACTTGAGCTTTTAATGAAAGTTACATCAATTTAGAAAAAAAATATTTTTCGTACAGTCTTAGACTGTTTTCTCCATCATTATTTGAAAGTGGAAAACACATTATCTCAGATGAAATTATGTATATATATATATATATATATATATATATATATATATATATATATTTGTGTGTGTGTGTGTGTGTGGAGTTTGACATAGCTAAAAAACAATTTATCTTAGTACTAACTAACGTTACTAGATACAGTGTTTATACAGTATTGTTTTACGTTGATCATCTGCAAATATTTGGAGTAAATTATTTCTGGAACTAAAAATTATTGGAACAAAAGATTTATTTAAACATACAATACTCCATACATAGTTTTCAGACAATATATATACATCTATTTAAACAGACAATGTACTACACATATTTTCCTGTAAGAGTAAACTAGTGACTACTAATATGCCCCCTAGTGGTAAATATGTATTTGTTGTTTTGTATAATAGGTCGTACCGTACCTCGCCAAGTAACCTTGATCCCATATATAATTCATCTGCACTACTACGGTTCATTAACTATGAATAAACTATCAGAGACAGGTAAAATACAATTTGGATAAAGACAATCATACAACTGTTGAAGAAATAATAATCAAGTCGATGAAATTATAGTAAAACGTTTTGTATCAAGATTAGTTTGAGGAAAGTAAAATATCTTTGTAAGTTTAAGTGGCTTGATGTAATCATCTTCAATTCACTGATTAAGCTAAGTATTTTAAAAATACTTAACTAAATGAATACGTAATTGTTTACTTGCGGACGCGTTTCAAAACATTCGTTTCTTTTACGAAGCTAACGTTAGCTTCGTAAAAGGAAAGAATGTTTTGAAACGCGTCAGAAAGTAAGCAATTACATATTCATTTAGTCAAGTTATTTTAAAATTAGCTATCTTTGTAAAATATTTAAAATATATAGTAAAACAGATTACCTAATTACATATACGTCGTCACGTACAACGTTTTTACTATTCATCTTCAATTTTCATTGTTTTCAGGACTATAATGTAACCTCCCGGTATTTATCCAATTTCCATATTACATTTATTCAACAATTACTTAACACTCATAAGGTTAATTGTTCCTCAGAACAGTTACTGACCTTACAAAGTGACTCAGGGGATAGTAACCATCTGTCCTCTTTAACTTCTGGTTCTGGAAGGGCAGGAGGGTTATACTTGTTAAAATAATACTACTTGGAATTGAATCTAAAACTTATTATATTAATTTTAAAACAATAATATTCAGCATTTAAATATGATCATTAGATTTTAGAATAAGAACAAATTAGCAACGTTACATCTTGTATAGATCCCAAAATAACAAGGACAGCATGATTCAATTCAAAAAATTAGTACTATGTGTGTGTGTGTGTGTGTATGTGTGTATGTTAAGCATACAGAATATAACATATTATAATGTAATTCACTTGTAACAAAGACTGTTAATTAAAACTAATTTAGGTATACCTTATATTCTTAACTTAAGCATCACTACATGGTCATTTACTCAAATTAAAGAAACGAGAACAGTCGCCCGTATTAAATTACTTCACACTTACAAGATTTACTTTAAATAACCAACCCTTAAATTATTCCCATATAATAAATAAATAAAAAATATTCTGCGAACCCTCCGTAAGACATTTGGTTACGCTCCGTTAGTTAAACATTTGTGGATAAACCAAAAAGAATTTAACAATGCTTTGTCAAGTGCAACCTAAACAGCAATTTATTCTACGTAGGTGTCTCGGATAGAAATGAAATAAAATTTATAGTTAGTACGGAACAGGCATTGCTATTTATGGGTCGGAGAGTTTTCTTTGGCCCAAATATGTCAAACAATGTAAATATTTTGAGTAACTGTGTGTTTTTTTTTTAATTCGTTTATTCGTAACCGAAGAGATCTATGATATATACCACGGCAATCTTCTTGAAGACGCCTTTGTTTCCTTATAGCATTAACACAGAAATATTAAAAAGGCTTTTCTTCCTCTGTGGAGATTCAGGAATTTATATTTTTTTTGTATGAGTATCACATCCGTTTGTAAAGCGAAAACGGTTTAGTCGTAAACAAATTTATATTAGGTAAAATAAAATTTAGTAAATACCATTGAATGTATTGTATTGTCTCAGTGGAGTGGACCACTTGGAAACCCATTGTTGTTTTCATTCCAGCTAAAAACCAGCGTCATTATTTACTGGAAATCTCAGCTGTTGTAACGCCGCCATATCCAACAAATAATATCAATCGAGCCGTGGCCAATTAACTACCGGTAGAGTGAAGTGTGTTTGCACACACAGTACTTAGACACAATAACGGGACTTTCTTGACTTCGTTAAAGTGCAGTGGTTACTTGATTTAACATTCCTCATATCACTGCAATTAAAATGTAAAATTACCTTTTCATCACTAAAAGCCTGAAACATATTTACAATGATAAAAAATGATTGTTTCAATTAAAAATGTAATATTACTTTTGCATCCCTAAAAACCTGAAACATATTTACAATGATAAAAAATGATTGTTTCAATTAAAAATGTAATATTACTTTTGTATCCCATAAAACCTGAAACACATTTACAATGATCAAAAATGTTTGTGTTCTATTATATTTCTATATAAGCACGAAAATACTTTGGTGAGCAGGATAGAAAATAGCAACCCTCTTTATCCTCGGTGGGGGATGGTTACGTCAGAATAGTAACTCTACTTTACGGTTTCCCTATTTGCAGGACAAAGAAAGTGTTAACATGGTTGCGTTAGTCCTATCTAAATCTCTGTTCGATATTTTTTTTCTTGCAAGGAAATATTTCAGGTAGACGCCTCTACAATATAAAGAGTGAGATAACTTTATGCTTATACAACTTGTACTCCACGATCCTTAACATGACGACTAATATAAGAATTCACGTCAACACCACAATACTATTATGACTTCAAAAATTTTAAAAAAACTTTCTCCTTTATAGGTGAACAATAATAGTACTGGCTCATCTCCAAATTAAAAATTTTATATTACCGTCTTATTTATCTCTTTTAACTTTATAAAAAAATTTTTCCTCCTTTGATCTTATATATTTGTTTTGTTTACTGTAATCATGTATAGGTATGGTAAATCCTACTAATTTTTTAAAATTTCTAGAAATTGCATGGCGTTTGTTGTGCTTCTTGTAGACTCCGTCCCAAATCTAAAGTTTAATTCTCCCACAGTAAGAGATGACTCTTTTCAGATATCAAACGTGCGTTAAGCCTTTTCGTTTGTTGTCACTTTAATGCACTATATATATATATATATATATATATATATATATATATATATATATATATATATATATATATATATTTATTTATTTATTTATATATATATATATATATATATATATATATATATGTGTGTGTGTGTGTGTGTGTGTGTGTGTGTACGTGTGGGTAAATATATAGGTCATAATCGTGTCACATTAAACTTGCTATACATAGACCCCATGACTATATTGTAACGGGCAAGTCCATACACGTGATTTGTCACACGACTTGTCAAGTACAAGTCCTTTCATGCTTAGTAAGTGTGGACCACGTAACCATGCACTTTTCCTTGAATGATCGCAAGAGATTTGTAGTGTACTACCACTTCCGAAAACATATAACATAATCTGAATGATCTAAACATCAATAGCATCTGCATCCG
>JBAIZL010000420.1:45000-110000 GCA_036971475.1 Prosapia bicincta | reverse complement strand
CCCTCCTGTTCTGATTCGGAATCGTGTTCGCTATCATATTGATAATCTGGATCTCTATCGCTGTCGTATGGATCAGGTTCTGAAGGTCCTTCCAAAACATCATACACCAAATTCTCAAGATCGTTATTGAACCCATCACTATTCACAGTTACTAAGTTCATAACTGGTCTTCCATGTAATGGACCAGATTTATCAGGGTTTTGATAATCCATATTTATTAAAAAAGAAACGTAAAGAAGCACACAGTTACACTAAAAACACTATATACAAAGTTTGGAATGAACGAATAATGTTACTTAACAGACACGATACGTCTGAGAGACGGGAGAATGGGACGCACTACACTAAAATGGCTTTGGAAAAGGCAAACGCAGACAAAAACAAACAGGACCTTCACTACACAAACTATACCACTCACCTGAAAGGTAGACGGGTTGGGGACGCACAAAAAATTCGTAGGCGGAAGATACACGGGTTTTTAAATTCGCGACCGTCTCTGAGACGTATGGTGTCAGTTAAGGGTTAATAAAGAAAATGTAAATTATTTTTTATGGTGTAGTATTTTTTTTTTTAAGTTAAAAGGACATATTTAAGTGTATGTTGAATACGCAAAGCAATCTCGAAAGGATGTCACGCACCGTGCCATAGATTTTTTTTTTTTTTTTTAACATGTTAAGTTCTGATAAATATTAAATCTGAAAACGTTGTAAAGTCTGTAAGTAGCGAAGTATTTCTAATGTGATTGTTTGTAATCTATATACAGACATTTCTTTTTGATGAAGTAAAGTTTGATTTGTTTAAATTAAAGTTTGTGGTTTAAATTATTTAATGAACACATAATTCATATTTTCAATTAAACTTTTGACATTACAGGTCAACTATTCAATTATGTAACAAATCTGCAATATTAATCATCAGCATTAATTCCTTATGAATTAATGTTACAAAAATTATACACGTTACAGTGTGTGTGTGTGGGGGGGGGGGGAGGCACGCGTGCGTTATATAGGTAACACACTTACTTTCTTATAACAAAATTACACAGTGTTACTTTTAATAGTCATATCTGACACGTCTAGCTCATGTTAGTTTACTACATTCTATATTTATTGTTATGCAAATCTAACTTAATTGAAGTAGGGTTGAAATGATGACTCTGAGAGGCTACAAACGGATTAAACTGGTACGGGTTGAGATAGGGGAGTGTAATTAAGGATGAATAGTGTTTCAGCTCCCTCATGATACCTCAAGTAAAGCGCAGTACCCATGCCGTCATGGTTATCAGAACTTTGTTTATTAATATTAGAACTAAAAAACTGGAAACTAAACAAAAAATGTTCGCAATAATTAGAGTTTTTACACCGATATTTTATTATCGTTTTGATATTATAAAATTTGGTTTTACATACCGTCAAGTTACATTCCGACCCTACGTCAGTGGATAAAAGTCACTAATAATTTGATCATTTGTTTAAAACCTGTTTTAGTTAAGTAGAAAAGATATGTGCAGAATCATACTCGTTAATGTTTCTCAAAAATTCATATCATTATTATGTTTATAATATATAGATAATATATAGACCGATAATTATTTCCCTGTAACTATGAGATAAATAGTATTGAAATATCTTGAAAAAGGTATCTTATCCAGCACCTTGTGGTAGGCTAAATTTCGAGAATTACAATTGGAATGGTAAGTGGGAAATGACAATCTGACATGTGAAACATTATTTTCGCTTCATTTACCTTGTTACGAAAGTCGTTTAATCTGATTACAATGATAGATAAAAAATGTTTTAGCAGTAGTGTGTGGTGTTGGAGGAAGTCTAAATCCGTCTGCCCTTAGATATCTAGAAGGATCATCATCCAAGATTCGGAAGAAGTCCGAATCTATGTTTCGCCCTAGTGTGTCAAGAGGTTCAGAAAAGGACAAGTTGAAACTGGTAGAGTGGAAAAGGAGCTTGATGTTACTATAATGAAGCAAGTGTAGCTAACATCATTAGGTGTTGCTAGATGATAGTGTCGCATCATTGATGAAAGGAAAAGAGGGAACAATGAAGAATGTAAACGAAGGGCAACTGAGTCAAACACTGCTTTCCTTTCGTTTGGAGAACAGAAAGACAAATGGAAATATTAAATAGAATCTGCAGTCCAGCATCTAAAGCCCCAACTAATAATTCAACCTTAATATTGATACTACCGTCCGGTTGGCTAGCGCAGGTTCGATGGGAGTTTGGCATACGACCCGTGGTACTAGTCTGTAAGATCTCAATGGGGGCAAAATTTAGGATTTCGTAGGTGAAAGTCTTTGAACAAGAAAATACCTAAACAAGGCTCTAAGGGTTTTCCCGACTTTCTAGTTTTATTTGGGACCAGAAGAACATTCCGAATGGTCAGGTTATTCCCTAGATACCCCATCTGATTGGTTCAGTCCAGGTATTGTATTCGGATGTTTATTCACTCTCGGTTGGTTCTAGCTTCTGACTAGTGATTTGATATCAACCGGGAATACCCCTGTTCTTTTACACCTTGAATGATCTGTATAGTAATTGAAATATCTATTTCTCTGAACATCTGTTCTACAAGTACATAGGAAGTTTACAATATCACATTCTAGTCAATTTGGTCTGCGGTAGGATATTACTGTTAATTTTAAGTTACACAAAGCACTCTTAGAGAATTTGTTATATTTCGCTTCATAAGGATGAATTCGAATTATAAAATACAAACTAAAACTAATTTTTTTATTAGCAATGGTTACTTTTGGGCTTGAAAAGTATATTGCTCCTAGTAATATTGGTATCCGCAACACTGATATAATCTTCTTGAAAAATATTAGAAATATATATCTAAGATAGGATCATTTTTAAACTATAACTCTATAACTATAGCTATGGTTTGTCAATTTTATATATATAAATACGTTTTATGTAGTTATCCATGGAATCAATTACAACGATGATATCTGTTATTGCTTGGTGATGTTCCAGTATAGTTAAAATTTTATAAGCTGGCCCTGGGGGCTGAGGGTCTTGGCGATAGCCATAGGATAAGGGGATGGTGGAGGAACTCGCAAGTCATTTTCAAAAACATCAACCCTTGGACTTCCTTTGACTTATAGGACAGACTCATTATTTTGTTACCTAATAATACTTTTGAATGATACTGAAAACAGCAACAAATAAAAATAGGGAAAAGTACTTAGGACTGTTTAATGATTGGGACCGTTAGACTACGATTTGTGGCCCCAATTAAGGGTGATGACAGTGCCTGAGGTTTTATAGATGAAGAATACACAATTACTACCTTATAAACTATGACCTGTACTCACCACAGTAGAGGTATCTGATCGATTGCATCCGGGCTCTTCTCAATTCAATAATATTATTATTTTTTCTTTTTTACTAAGTAGCGAGTGCATACCTCGTATTAGATTTTTTTATACGCACTTTCAGTAGGAGAAGCTACAGACAAACAGCGATTTGTTTCCAAAGACACCTTTAACAAGAAAACTTACCTGCATACCGCCAATAGTTTCACTACTTTATCATCTCTATCTTCCGTTGAGAAGAAACAGCACCCATGGCCTAATTGTAATTGATTTAGTAGAAAATATTTCTCGCGTCCAAGAGGAACGTGGCTGCCGTTTGTATTGTTCAGGGCCACACTTTGATATATTCCCAACACATAGGGAACTTCTATTGATGGTGCTTATGTAACCGTTTTAAAACAAAAAAAATATTTCTGAAAATATATTTAATTTAATTTTATTAATATTAAAATACTCTAATCTCTTTTATAGGTTAGTAGTATTCTATTATTTTGTAGTATATTTCTCTACAAGTATTTTTTTCCATATTACATTTTATAGTTATTTTTAATTGCATGAAACAATTAAAAGTTTTTAATAGTTTTATACATCTATTGTTAAATTGGACAGTTAAATTATAACCAATTTACTCATAAGTTTTTAATACATTCTGGACTCGACGTTTTCATGTGTGTGGAACTGAAAGGGAGAAATTTTAATCGGTGCCAACCTAACGTGTTTCCATTAAAATGTTTATTTATTATTATATAATTCTAGTTTTCATTTGTGTGTTTGTCCTTATTTTGAATTGTGTGTGTGTGTGTGTGTGTGTGTGTGTGTGTGTGTGTGTGTGTGTGTGTGTGTGTGTGTGTGTGTGTGTGTGTGTGTGTGTGTGTGTGTGTGTGTGTGTGTGTGTGTGTGTGTGTGTGTGTGTGTGTGTGTGTGTGTGTGTGTGTGTGTGTGTGTGTGTGTGTGTGTGTGTGTGTGTGTGTGTGTGTGTGTGTGTGTGTGTGTGTGTGTGTGTGTGTGTGTGTGTGTGTGTGTGTGTGTGTGTGTGTGTGTGTGTGTGTGTGTGTGTGTGTGTGTGTGTGTGTGTGTGTGTGTGTGTGTGTGTGTGTGTGTGTGTGTGTGTGTGTGTGTGTGTGTGTGTGTGTGTGTGTGTGTGTGTGTGTGTGTGTGTGTGTGTGTGTGTGTGTGTGTGTGTGTGTGTGTGTGTGTGTGTGTGTGTGTGTGTGTGTGTGTGTGTGTGTGTGTGTGTGTGTGTGTGTGTGTGTGTGTGTGTGTGTGTGTGTGTGTGTGTGTGTGTGTGTGTGTGTGTGTGTGTGTGTGTGTGTGTGTGTGTGTGTGTGTGTGTGTGTGTGTGTGTGTGTGTGTGTGTGTGTGTGTGTGTGTGTGTGTGTGTGTGTGTGTGTGTGTGTGTGTGTGTGTGTGTGTGTGTGTGTGTGTGTGTGTGTGTGTGTGTGTGTGTGTGTGTGTGTGTGTGTGTGTGTGTGTGTGTGTGTGTGTGTGTGTGTGTGTGTGTGTGTGTGTGTGTGTGTGTGTGTGTGTGTGTGTGTGTGTGTGTGTGTGTGTGTGTGTGTGTGTGTGTGTGTGTGTGTGTGTGTGTGTGTGTGTGTGTGTGTGTGTGTGTGTGTGTGTGTGTGTGTGTGTGTGTGTGTGTGTGTGTGTGTGTGTGTGTGTGTGTGTGTGTGTGTGTGTGTGTGTGTGTGTGTGTGTGTGTGTGTGTGTGTGTGTGTGTGTGTGTGTGTGTGTGTGTGTGTGTGTGTGTGTGTGTGTGTGTGTGTGTGTGTGTGTGTGTGTGTGTGTGTGTGTGTGTGTGTGTGTGTGTGTGTGTGTGTGTGTGTGTGTGTGTGTGTGTGTGTGTGTGTGTGTGTGTGTGTGTGTGTGTGTGTGTGTGTGTGTGTGTGTGTGTGTGTGTGTGTGTGTGTGTGTGTGTGTGTGTGTGTGTGTGTGTGTGTGTGTGTGTGTGTGTGTGTGTGTGTGTGTGTGTGTGTGTGTGTGTGTGTGTGTGTGTGTGTGTGTGTGTGTGTGTGTGTGTGTGTGTGTGTGTGTGTGTGTGTGTGTGTGTGTGTGTGTGTGTGTGTGTGTGTGTGTGTGTGTGTGTGTGTGTGTGTGTGTGTGTGTGTGTGTGTGTGTGTGTGTGTGTGTGTGTGTGTGTGTGTGTGTGTGTGTGTGTGTGTGTGTGTGTGTGTGTGTGTGTGTGTGTGTGTGTGTGTGTGTGTGTGTGTGTGTGTGTGTGTGTGTGTGTGTAGTCGTAATGCTATGTATATTTATTATTAGACTCCTGAAGAAAATATTATAGTGTACATAAACGTTGAGAATGTTATGATAATATATTCGACTTGAAATTATTCTTCGTTTAAAACCCATTTTCAGTTGTTTTTATTGTTGTCAAGTAGGTTATTATCCAAGTTTTGTTAGCAAGATATTTAATAAAACTTACATTAAAAACATCCTTTAACTCGACAGATCTATAAATCTTGGTAAACATCCTTTATGATAGAAACTTATAAAGTTTATATGACAGTATAGAAGTTTATGATTTTACAAAAGTATTCAACTAAATTATATCTAAATCAGGTTATTTGGTATACCTTTTAATACAGCTAATCTATTACATTGAGATAGTGGTAAAGTTTACTATACATATATACATGTCATTGGACGGGCTGCGATCAAGATATTTTTCTTAGGGGAGGCTATTAAGACAGGCCAGGGAAATATTTCATACTATAGTATGAGCGAAAAGATAAACTAAAGTAAAATGAAAAAGTCACTAACCAGAGAAATTAATTTTCTAATACATCACTTCACTTAATAACAAATTTCACTACATTACTCAATAGTTTAGTTAGGCTTACCCCTGACAAGGGGAGAGATCATATATATTTCAAATATATGCTAGAGCAACACGCAATTGAGACCAAGAGGAAAGCCCAATCCACGTACTCTGTGAGTGCCCTGCTTTGGGAGATGCAAAGAGAAAGTGGTTTGGCTGGCATTTATGTACAGCAGAGGATATCAGAAGATCTAGAATCAGATGGGTACTTGATTTCTGCAAAGAGGTAGGTATCCACTAAGCTAGTTCTGTGGTAGGGAGGGGAAGAGAGTACAAAGGCTGCTGCTAAGTGCTCTACACCGATAAGGTCCCTCCGAGTTTTAGTAATTTTAGTAATAATTTTAAAAAAAAACACGCAATTGAACATCTAATGTCAAATTGTTACACGACTGATCAGCTTTTTCAAGTTGAATATTTACTTTGTGACGAAACATACAAGAAACAAATTCAATACTGTTGATTCAATTTAAAAGATTGTTAAAATTGACTAATGAAGACAAGACAGAGATATTAATCGTGTTGTGTAGATCGTATCTTAAAACATCTACTGCGTTCTCAGTAGCAAAAAGGAGCATTCTAAAGGTCATTGGTTTAACAGATGCATTAATATAAGCACAGATCAAACGTTGTTGTTTTTCTGCGTTTGTACCGACCAAATATTTAGTTTCTATTCCACTGTAGATATTTTATACAAGCTAAGGATGTATTTAATGATTTACGTTGAATGTGTACAGTATAACATTTGTGTAATTCATGAGCTACAGTCAGTTACGCTGTATTGATTAGTGTTTCTCTCATGGGTCAATGAATACATAATCACAGGCCAATGACGTCATATCTGTGACGTGATTGTTAAGGTTTTTAAAAATTGTGTTTGTGAACTGTTTTTAAACTTTGTAAAATGACAGACAAACAGGTTTATATATTTTCTACAACAGATGGTAAAGGTTCTTTTAACCACCCCTAAACACACGGTTTTATACTAAAACATTCATAGTTACTCAAATTAAATTAAGGTCATATTTATATAGTATATAGGGCTTTAACCGTGTAAATGATATCTAAATTGAATTGTCTTTCCACTAAAATAATTTTAATTTAAACTAAAATATTTCCCACTATGCAATTAACTAATTATAAAACAAGTAATGAATTTAGGCAGAGTAAGCCTCAATGATACTTTTCCCAGTTCATCAATATGCATAGGTTAACATAAATGTCAGATAATGTCCTTGACGACAATGTAACTTTCATTTTGAAAATGTTCACCTGAAATTTCCCTAATCTTTAAAGAAGTGTTTTTTTCTACTAGAGCTGTAAAATGTCTGTAACCTAGCACAGTATGAAACAACGTGCATTTGGCTACTGCAAAAACAACATATAGGTTAGTGAGAATACATAAAAACCAAATATAATTATAACAAACCGAAAATTATGGAAGTAATATAACATGAAAATAACCTATCTTTAGATAAATAAAAAAATACAGTGTATGGGAATTTACTCTAAAATATCAAACAATTCAAAAGTTTCATGTTGAACGAACAAATTATTCAATTGCATAAATTATTTGTAAATATAGTCAACAGTTCCGTTTTCTATCGATCATTGAATATACCATACCATTACGCTATTTTACAACATCACAATCAATGTTGATATGAGCTCAAGCTGAATGGCAGGTAAAGGACGAAAATGGATGGATATAGAGCTGATATGATATTAAACAATGGCCGTTTAAAAGAATAAATCCACTCACAATGAAAAATAATAATAGGCCAATGATATAATAATACTAGAAAAACTATTTTTTTTTTATGGGTCTGGCCTATTTTACCTCTAAGCACTTTGTCCCAACTCGTTCTACTTTCCTAGAATCTCTTGAATACAGCCCGAGACGTGCAGTGTAATCGAGACTAGAGGAAACAAAGCTCTCCCACATGGCAACAAATACGGGATATTTGTCTTGTACGACTTCAGACGGCAGGACTTATTGTTGACTATGATTAAACATTTACAACTTGTACAAGTAGTACAGAATTATTCACTGTCCTGGGAAAGTGGAAAAATACTAGGTCATTCTTACTGGCAACATACCATATATAGTAAACCGAACAACTCGGATTATGTTATAGTGAACATTATTTATACGACAGATACTTTATAATATTTGATCGTTGTAAATAAAACCTTTTCAACTAATATTTTTTTTTAAAGTAAGTAAGACGTTATTATGCTGTAGTCCGGTATCTAGAGACTGGATCACATAACAAATAATAATTCTATTATATAACTGATTCAAATAAATAACTTTAAAATATTCCAAAATTATTATTCTCTTTCTGACCTTCTCATGATATTGACTATTAAAATAGGGGTAGAAGTAATATCGTGAGAGAGGTACATTGGCGATAGGGTTAGAAATAATGTCGTGAGAGAGGTACATTGGCGATAGGTATAGAAATAATGTCGTGAGAGAGGTACATTGGTGATAGGGGTAGAAATAATGTCGTGAGAGAGGTACATTGGTGATAGGGGTAGAAATAATGTCGTGAGAGAGGTACATTGGCGATAGGGATAGAAGTAATATCGTGAGAGAGGTACATTGGCGATAGGGGTAGAAATAATGCCATGAGAGAGTGCACATTGGCGATAGGAGTAGACATAATGTCGTGAGAGAGGTACATTGGCGATAGGGATAGAAATAATGTCGTGAGAGAGGTACATTGGCGATAGGGATAGAAGTAATATCGTGAGAGAGGTACATTGGCGATAGGGGTAGAAATAATGCCATGAGAGAGTGCACATTGGCGATAGGAGTAGACATAATGTCGTGAGAGAGGTACATTGGCGATAGGGGTAGACATAATGCCGTGGGAGAGGTACATTGGCTATAGAGTTAGTCATAATACGGTGAGAGAGGTACATTGGCGATAGGGGTAGAAATGATGTCATGAGAGAGGTACATTGACTATAGGGATAGAATTAATGTCGTGAGAGAGGTACATTGGCGATAGGGATAGAAATAATGTCGTGAGAGAGGTACATTGGCGATAGGGGTAGAACTAATGTCATGAGAAAGGTACATTGACTATAGGGATAGAATTAATGTCGTGAGAGAGGTACATTGGCGATAGGGGTAGAAGTAATATCGTGAGAGAGGTACATTGGCGATAGGGGTAGAAATAATGCCGTCAGAGAGAGTACATTGGCTATAGAGGTAGTCATAATACCGTGAGAGAGGTACATTGGCGATAGGGGTAGAAATGATGTCATGAGAGTGGTACATTGACTATAGGGATAGAATTAATGTCGTGAGAGAGGTACATTGGCGATAGGGGTAGAAATAATGCCATGAGAGAGTGCACATTGGCGATAGGAGTAGACATAATGTCGTGAGAGAGGTACATTGGCGATAGGGGTAGAAATAATGCCGTGGGAGAGGTACATTGGCTATAGAGGTAGTCATAATACCGTGAGAGCGGTACATTGGCGATAGGGGTAGTAATGATGTCATGAGAGAGGTACATTGACTATAGGGATAGAATTAATGTCGTGAGAGAGGTACATTGGCGATAGGGGTAGAAGTATTATCGTGAGAGAGAGTACATTGGCTATATAGGAAGTCCTAATACCGTGAGAGAGGTACATTGGCGATAGGGTAGAAATGATGTCATGAGAGAGGTACATTGACTATAGGGATAGAATTAATGTCGTGAGAGAGGAACATTGGCGATAGGGGTAGAAGTAATATCGTGAGAGAGGTACATTGGCGATAGGGGTAGAAATAATGCCATGAGAGAGTGCACATTGGCGATAGGAGTAGACATAATGTCGTGAGAGAGGTACTTGGCGATAGGGGTAGAAATAATGCCGTGAGAGAGAGTACATTGGCTATAGAGGTAGTCATAATACCGTGAGAGAGGTACATTGGCGATAGGGGTAGAAATGATGTCATGAGAGAGGTACATTGACTATAGGGATAGAATTAATTTCGTGAGAGAGGTACATTGGCGATAGGGGTAGAAGTAATATCGTGAGAGAGGTACATTGGCGATAGGGGTAGAAATAACGCCATGAGAGAGTGTACATTGGCGATAGGAGTAGACATAATGTCGTGAGAGAGGTACATTGGCGATAGGGGTAGTAATAATGCCGTGGGAGAGGTACATTGGCTATAGAGGTAGTCATAATATCGTGAGAGAGGTACATTGGCGATAGGGTTAGAAATAATGACGTGAGAGAGTGTACATTGGCGATAGGGGTGGAAATAATGTCGTGAGAGAGGTACTAAGTAGCGAGTGCATACCTCGTATTAGATTTTTTCATACGCACTTTCAGTAGAAGAAGCTACAGACAAACAGCAATTTGTTTCCAAAGACACCTTTAACAAGAAAACCTACCTGCATACCGCCAATAGTTTCACCACTTTATCACCTCTATCTCCCGTTGAGAAAAAATAGCACCCATGGCCTAATTGTAATTGATTTAGTAGAAAATATTTCTTGCGTCCAAGAGGAACATGCCCGCCGTTTGTATTGTTCAGGGCCACACTTTGATATTCCCAACACATAAGGAACTTATATTGATGGTGCTTATGTAACCGTTTTAAAACAAAAAAAATTATTTCTGAAAATATATTTAATTTAATTTTAATAATATTAAAATATTCTAATCTCTTTTTTAGGTTAGTAGTATTCTATTAATTTGTAGTATAGTTCTCTACAAGTATTTTTTTCCATATTACATTTTATAGTTATTTTTAATTGCATGAAACAATTAAAGGTTTTTAATAGTTTTATACATCTATTGTTAAATTGGACAGTTAAATTATAACCAATTTACTCATAAGTTTTTAATACATTCTCGACTCCACGTTTTCATGTGTGTGGAACTGACAGGGAGAAATTTTAATCGGAGCCAACCTAACGTGTTTCCATTAAAATGTTTATTTATTATTATATAATTCTAGTTTTCATTTGTGTGTTTGTCTTTGTTTTTAATTGTGTGTGTGTGTGTGTGTGTGTGTGTGTGTGTGTGTGTGTGTGTGTGTGTGTGTGTGTGTGTGTGTGTGTGTGTGTGTGTGTGTGTGTGTGTGTGTGTGTGTGTGTGTGTGTGTGGTCGTAATGCTACGTATATTTATTATTAGACTCCTGAAGAAAATAATATAGTGTACATAAACGCCGAGAATGTTATGATAATATATTCGACTTAAAATTATTCTTCGTTTAAAACCCATTTTCATTTGTTTTTATTGTTGTCAAGTAGGTTATTATCCAAGTTTTGTTAGCAAGATATTTAATAAAACTTACATTAAAACATCCTTTAACTCGACAGATCTATAAATCTTGGTAAACATCCTTTATGATAGAAACTTATAAAGTTTATATGACAGTATAGAAGTTTATGATTTTACAAAAGTATTCAACTAAATTATATCTAAATCAGGTTATTGGGTATACCTTTTAATACAGCTAGTCTATTACATTCAGATAGTGGTAAAGTTTACTATACATATATACATGTCATTGGACGGGCTGCGATCAAGATATTTTTCTTAGGGGAGGCTATTAAGACAGGCCAGGGAAATATTTCATACTATAGTATGAGCGAAAAGATAAACTAAAGTAAACTGAAAAAGTCGCCAACCAGATAAATTAATTTTCTAATACATCACTTCACTTAATAACAAATTTCACTACATTACTCAATAGTTTAGTTAGGCTTACCCCTGACAAGGGGAGAGATAATATGTATTTCAAATAGCAATACGCAATTAAGACCAAGAGGAAAGCCCAATCCACGTACTCTGTGAGTGCCCTGCTTTGGGAGCTGTAAGGAGAAAGTGGTTTGGCTGGCAGGTATGTACAGCAGAGGATATCAGAAGATTTAGAATCAGATGGGTACTTGATTTCTGCAAAGAGGTAGCTATCCACTAAGCTAGTCCTGTGGTAGGGATGGGAAGAGAGTACAAAGGCTGCAGCTAAGTGCTCTACACCGATAAGGTCCCTCCGAGTTTTAGTAATTTTAGTAATAATTTAAAAAAAAACACGCAATTGAACATCTAATGTCAAATTGTTACACGACTGATCAGCTGTTTCAAGTTGAATATTTACTTTGTGACGAAACATACAAGAAACAAATTCAATAAGTTACTGTTGATTCAAATTAAAAGATTGTTAAAATTGACTAATGAAGACAAGACAGAGATATTAATCGTGTTGTGTAGATCGTATCTTAAAACATCTACTGCGTTCTCAGTAGCAAAAAGGAGCATTCTAAAGGTCATTGGTTTAACAGATACATTAATATAAGCACAGATCAAACGTTGTTGTTCTTCTGCGTTTCTACCGACCAAATATTTAGTTTCTATTCCACTGTAGATATTTTATACAAGCTAAGGATGTATTTAATGATTTACGTTGAATGTGTACAGTAAAACAATTGTGTAATTCATGAGCTACAGTCAGTTACGCTGTATTGATCAGTGTTTCTCTCATGGGTCAATGAATACATAATCCCAGGCCAATGACGTCATATCTGTGACGTGATTGTTAACGTTTTTAAAAATTGTGTTTGTGAACTGAAGATTATTTTTAAAATTAATTTCAGTTCAACTGAAAGGCAAGTTGTAATCTAGTATAACATACTAGCTAAAAACAATTTAACTTTTAAACTTTGTAAAATGACAGACAAACAGGTTTATATATTTTCTACAACAGATGGTAAAGGTTCTTTTAACCACCCCTAAACACATGGTTTTATACTAAAACATTCATAATTACTCAAATTAAATTAAGGTCATATGTATATAGGGCTTTAACCGTGTAAATTATATCTAAATTTAATTGTCTTCCAACTAAAATAATTTTAATTTAAACTAAAATATTTCCCACTATGCAATTAACTAATTATAAAACAAGTAATGCATTTAGGCAGAGTAAGTCTCAATGATGCTTTTCCCAGTTCATCAATATGCATAGGTTAACATAAATGTCAGATAATGTCCTTGACGACAATGTAACTTTCATTTTGAAAATGTTCACCTGAAATTTCCCTAATCTTTAAAGAAGTGTTTTTTCTACTAGAGCTGTAGATTGCCCAGTTAAATGTCTGTAACCTAGCACAGTATGAAACAACGTGCATTTGGCTACTGCAAAAACAACATATAGGTTAGTGAGAATACATAAACACCAAATATAATTAGAACAAACCGAAAATTATGGAAGTAGTATAACATGAAAATTACCTATCTTTAGATAAATAAAAAAATACAGTGTATGGAAATTTACTCTAAAATATCAAACAATTCAAAAGTTTCATGTTCAACGAACAAATTATTCAATTGCATAAATTATTTGTAAATATATTCAACAGTTCCGTTTTCTATCGATCATTGAATATACCATACCATTACGCTATTTTACAACATCACAATCAATGTTGATATGACCTCAAGCTGAATGGCAGGTAAAAGACGAGAATGGATTTATATAGAACTGATAAGATATTAAACAATGGCCGTTTAAGAGAATAAATCCACCCACAATGAAAAATAATAATAGACCAATGATATAATAATACTAGAAAAACTATTTTTTTGACTTATGAAGTGTGTAATATTTTCTAGGATATTCTCCTTAAATGGGTCTGGCCTATTTTACCTCTAAGCACTTCGTCCCAACTCGTTCTACTTTCCTAGAATCTCTTGAATACATCCCCAGACGTGCAGTGTAATCGAGACTAGAGGAAACAAAGCTCTCCCACATGGCAACAAATACGGGATATTTGTCTTGCACGACTTCAGACGGCAGGACTTATTGTTGACTATGACTAAACATTTACAACTTGTACAAGTAGTACAGAATTATTCACTGTCCTGGGAAAGTGGAAAAATACTAGGTCATTCTTACTGGCAACATACCATATATAGTAAACCGAACAACTCGGATTATGTTATAGTGAACATTATTTATACGACAGATTTTAAAACTTTATAATATTTGATCGATGTAAATAAAACCTTTTCTACTAATATTTTTATTTTAAAGTAAGTAAGACGTTATTATGTTGTAGTCCGGTATCTAGAGACTGGATCACATAACAAATAATAATTATATTATATAACTGATTCAAATAAATAACTTTAAAATATTCCAAAATTATTATTCTCTTTCTGACCTTCTCATGATATTGACTATTAAAATATGAGCAACAGGCGTAGAAATAATGTCGTGAGAGAGGTACATTGGCGATAGGGATAGAAATAATGTCGCGAGAGAGGTACATTGGCGATAGGGATAGAAATAATGTCGCGAGAGAGGTACATTGGCGATAGGGATAGAAATAATGTCGTGAGAGAGGTACATTGGCGATAAGGGTAGAAATAATGCCGTGAGAGAGTGTACATTGGCGATAGGGGTAGAAATAATGCAGTGAGAGAGTGTACATTGGCGATAGGAGTAGACATATTGCCGTGAGAGAGGTACATTGGCGATAGGGGTAGAAATATAATCGTGAGAGAGGTACATTGGCGATAGGGTTAGAAATAATGACGTGAGAGAGTGTACATTGGCGATAGGAGTACACATAATGTCGTGAGAGAGGTACTTTGGCGATAGGGGTAGAAATAATGCCGTAAGAGAGGTACATTGGCTATAGAGGTAGACATAATATCGTGATAGAGGTACATTGGCGATAGGGGTGGAAATAATGACGTGAGAGAGTGTACATTGGCGATAGGAGTACACATAATGTCGTGAGAGAGGTACATTGGTGATAGGGGTAGAAATAATGCCGTGAGAGAGGTACATTGGCGATAGAGGTAGCCATAATATCGTGAGAGAGGTACATTGGCGATAGGGGTGGAAATAATGTCGTGAGAGAGGCACATTCTCGATAGGGGTAGAAATAATGCCGTGAGAGAGTGTACATTGGCGATAGGAGTAGACATAATGTCGTGAGAGAGGTACATTGGCGATAGGGGTAGAAATAATGCCGTGAGAGAGTGTATATTGGAGATAGGAGTAGACATAATGCCGTGAGAGAGGTACATTGGCGATAGGGGTAGAAATAATGCCGTGAGAGAGATACATTGGCGATAGGGGTAGAAATAATGTCGTGAGAGAGGTGCATTGGCGATAGGGGTAGAAATAATGCCGTGAGAGAGTGTACATTGGCGATAGGATTAGACGTAATGTCGTGAGAGAGGTACATTGACGATAGGGGTAGAAATAATGTCGTGAGAGAGGTACATTGGCATTAGGGGTAGAAATAATGCCGCGAGAGAGGTACATTGGCGATAGAGGTAGACATAATATCGTGAGAGAGGTACATTGGCGATAGGGGTGGAAATAATGTCGTGAGAGAGGTGCATTCTCGATAGGGGTAGAAATAATGCCGTGAGAGAGGTACATTGGTTATAGGGGTAGACACAATGTCGAGAGAGAGGTACATTGACGATAGGGGTAGAAATAATGTCGTGAGAGAGATACATTGACGATACTGGTAGACATAATGTCGTGAGAGAGGTACATTGCTGATAGGGGTAGAAATAATGTCGTGAGAGAGGTACATTGGCGATAGGGGTAAAAATAATGTCGTGATAGAGGTACATTGACTATAGGGGTAGAAATAATGCCGTGAGAGAGGTACATTGGCGATAGAGGTAGACATAATATCATGAGAGAGGTACATTGGCGATAGGGGTGGAAATAATGTCGTGAGAGAGGTACATTCTCGATAGGGGTAGAAATAATGCCGTGAGAGAGGTACATTGGTTATAGGGGTAGACATAATGTCGAGAGAGAGGTACATTGACGATAGGGGTAGAAATAATGTCGTGAGAGAGATACATTGACGATAATGGTAGACATAATGTCGTGAGAGAGGTACATTGCTGATAGGGGTAGAAATAATGTCGTGAGAGAGGTACATTGACTATAGGGATAGAAATAATGTTGTGAGAGAGGTACATTGGTTATAGGGGTAGAAATAATGTCGAGAGAGAGGTACATTGGCAATAGGGATAGAAATAATGCCGTGAGAGAGGTACATTGACGATAGGGGTAGAAATAATGTCGTGAGAGAGGTACATTGGCATTAGGGTTAGAAATAATGTCGTGAGAGAGATACATTGACGATACTGGTAGACATAATGTCGTGAGAGAGGTACATTGCCGATAGGGGTAGAAATAATGTCGTGAGAGAGGTACATTGACTATAGGGATAGAATTAATGTCGTGAGAGAGGTACATTAGTTATAGGGGTAGAAATAATGCCGTGAGAGAGGTACATTGGCGATAGGGGTAGAAATAATGTTGTTAGAGAGGTACATTGACTATAGGGGTAGAAATAATGGCGTGAGAGAGGTACATTGGCGATAAGGGTAGAAATAATGCCGTGAGAGAGTGTACATTGGCAATAGGGGTAGAAATAATGCCGTGAGAAAGTGTACTTTGGCGATAGGAGTAGACATAATGCCGTGAGAGAGTGTATATTGGCGATAGGAGTAGACATAATGTCGTGTCAGAGGTACATTGGCGATAGGGGTAGAAATAATGCTGTTAGAGAGGTACATTGGCGATAGAGGTAGACATAATATCGTGATAGAGGTACATTGGCGATAGGGGTGGAAATAATGACGTGGGAGAGTGTACATTGGCGATAGGAGAACACATAATGTCGTGAGAGAGGTACATTGGCGATAGGGGTAGAAATAATGCCGTGAGAGAGGTACATTGGCGATAGAGGTAGACATAATATCGTGAGAGAGGTACATTGGCGATAGGGGTGGAAATAAT
Source organism: Prosapia bicincta (assembly GCA_036971475.1). NCBI lineage: Eukaryota > Metazoa > Arthropoda > Insecta > Hemiptera > Cercopidae > Prosapia > Prosapia bicincta. The sequence continues at coordinate 93,049 of JBAIZL010000420.1, read as the reverse complement.
GTCGTGAGAGAGGTACATTCTCGATAGGGGTAGAAATAATGCCGTGAGAGAGTGTATATTGGCGATAGGATTAGACATAATGTCGTGAGAGAGGTACATTGGCGATGGGGGTAGAAATAATGCCGTGAGAGTGTGTATATTGGAGATAGGAGTAGACATAATGCCGTGAGAGAGGTACATTGGCGATAGGGGTAGAAATAATGCCGTGAGAGAGATTCATTAGCGATAGGGGTAGAAATAATGTCGTGAGAGAGGTGCATTGGCGATAGGGGTAGAACTAATGCCGTGAGAGAGTGTACATTGGCGATAGGATTAGACATAATGTCGTGAGAGAGGTACATTGACGATAGGGGTAGAAATAATGTCGTGAGAGAGGTACATTGGCATTAGGGGTAGAAATAATGTCGTGAGAGAGATACATTGACGATAGGGGTAGACATAATGTCGTGAGAGAGGTACATTGCCGATAGGGGTAGAAATAATGTCGTGAGAGTGGTACATTGACTATAGGGATAGAATTAATGTCGTGAGAGAGGTACTTTGGTTATAGGGGTATAAATAATGTCGAGAGAGAGGTACATTGGCAATAGGGATAGAAATAATGCCGTGAGAGAGGTACATTGGCGAAAGGGGTAGAAATAATGTCGTGAGAGAGGTACATTGACTATAGGGATAGAATTAATGTCGTGAGAGAGGTACATTGGTTATAGGGGTAGACATAATGTCGAGAGAGAGGTACATTGGCAATAGGGATAGAAATAATGCCGTGAGAGAGGTACATTGGCGGTAGGGGTAGAAATAATGTTGTGGGAGAGGTACATTGACTATAGGGGTAGAAATAATGCCGTGAGAGAGGTACATTGACGATAGGGGTAGAAATAATGTCGTGAGAGAGGTACATTGGCGATAGGAATAGACATAATGCCGTGGGAGAGGTATATTGGCGATAGGGATAGAAATAATGCCGTGAGAGAGTTTATATTGGAGATAGGAGTAGACATAATGCCGTGAGAGAGGTACATTGGCGATACTGGTAGAAATAATGCCGTGAGAGAGATACATTCTCGATAGGGGTAGAAACAATGTCGTGAGAGAGGTACATTGGCATTAGGGGTAGAAATAATGTCGTGAGAGAGATACATTGACGATAGGGGTAGACTTAATGTCGTGAGAGAAGTACATCTGCGATAGAGGTAGACATAATATCGTGAGAGAGGTACATTGGCAATAGGGGTGGAAATAATGTCGTGAGAGAGGTACATTCTCGATAGGGGTAGAAATAATGCCGTGAGAGAGGTACATTGGTTGTAGGGGTAGAAATAATGTCGAGAGAGAGGTACATTGACGATAGGGGTAGAAATAATGCCGTGAGAGAGGTACATTGACGATAGGGGTAGAAATAATGTCGTGAGAGAGGTACATTGGCGATAAGGTTAGAAATAATGCCGTGAGAGAGTGTATATTGGCAATAGGGGTAGAAATAATGCCGTGAGAGAGTGTACATTGGCGATAGGAGTAGACATAATGCCGTGGGAGAGGTACATTGGCGATAGGGATAGAGATAATGCCGTGAGAGAGTGTATATTGGAGATAGGAGTAGACATAATGCCGTGAGAGAGGTACATTGGCGATAGGGGTAGACTTAATGTCGTGAGAGAGGTACAGTCTCGATAGGGGTAGAAATAATGTCGTGAGAGAGGTACATTGACTATAGGGATAGAATTAATGTCGTGAGAGAGGTACATTGGTTATAGGGGTAGAAATAATGTCGAGAGAGAGGTACATTGGCAATAGGAGTAGAAGTTGTGATACTTGGGCGCGGACCCACCCCTAACTTGGCCGCTACGTAACCTAAGACTATAGGGGTAGTTTTGGATAATGCTCAAGGTCATCCCGGCCTTGACCCTAGACCAAGGGGTGGTTTCGACCACGTTAAAGGGGGTAGGGGGTAGTTTGTCGAAAAAAAAAAAACAAAATCGGCCGCTACGTAACCTAGGACTATAGGGGTAGTTTCGGATGATGCGGGCCGACGTCCTGACCCTGACCGTAGCTTTGGGGGTGGTTTCGACCACGTCTAGAGGGGTAGGGGGCAGTTTTTCGAAAAAATTTAACTCCAAGCCACTAACCTAGGCTAGCCAAATTGTATCCAACCTAACCCAACCTAGGTGTAGGGGGTGACCTCGGCTACGTTCAGGACCTTCCCCGGCGGATGCTCCGGGGGTAGATTGGGGGTGGGGCTAAGGGTTGGGGGGTAGTTTTCGAAAAAATTTTGGAAAAACGTTTCTTGACCGATAGGGTGAGTTTAGAGTGCATTATCGCGTCGGTAGGGGTAGTTTCACCTAGGGGTAGTTTTTACAAAAAATATGAAATTGCCGAAAATCGATCGGTTGGATCAACAGACAGTACGAGATACGTGTAGAGGCTCTTTTGGACCGTTGCGGGGGCTATTTCACCAAGGGGTAGTTTTTAAATAAAATATGAAATTGCCAAAAATCGATCGGATGGATCAAATGACCGTACGGGATATGTCTAGAGTCCATTATGGACGACTGTGGGGGTGGTTTCACCTGTAATCAGATTGCCAAAAATGATCGGTGACCTAGGTATAAGTCACTACCGAACCGGCGCCTGAGGTAACACCGCCTAAGAGCGGGTAAAGCTAACACGGAGCACGGCCTCGGTTAAAGCCAATCCGAGCCTAGCCACCCAGCAGCTAGGCCTTAGGTAAAGCTAACACGGAGTCGTGCCTGAGGTAAAGCCAGCCAGGAGCCAGGCCTTAGGTAAAGCTAACATGGAGCACAGACTCAGGTAAAGCCAATACGAGGCCACACCCTAGGTAAAGTAACCCCGGAACCAGGCCGTAGGTAAAGCTACCGCGGAGTCGGAGCCTAGGTAAAGCTACCATGGAGTTAGACCTTAGGTAAAGCAAACACGGAGCAAGGCCTCAGGTAAAAGCCATCCAGAAGCCAGCCTTTAGGTAAAGTAACCCTGGAATCAGGCATCATGTGGGGTTGTTATCAAATGAAATTGTCAAAAAATGATCGGTTAGATCAAATGACCAACGATTCAACTAAACGCTAATTATAATCGAACAACAATTATACACCGAGTCCAATTAGACAACAAGTTGAATCGACCAATCACAAAGCAAGGGCCAGGTGGGTCTACGCAAACGGTCGCTGTAAGACGTGAAGGCTTATATACCGGGTTAAACCAATATATATGATAGCCCACATAATGTGTTAAACAAATACGCAGGCCTACATACATACTATGCTAGGCCAACATACATGGGCCTACTATGTTTGTAAACCACAGGCCAAACCCTTATGACCGGAGCTATTTTCACCTCTTCTATCAGGTTGATCCAGGCAACCGTATAATATGGGAGGTACTATATGGTACATCTACCAATGCATAACTTATCAAGCCCACGTAAAGGTTTATGACGTATCGGCGTTCGAGCGACTCAGGTATTAGGCCCTCCATAACTAGAGGGGGCAAGGGTTATGATTGTCAAAATTTGTCTATGCTACAAAATAATAAACAAAGCAATAAAGCCCTGTCGTTTCAGGGAATACGCTTGACCGTGTGTTAGACATGTACAGACTTGCAGCGATAACGCATTATCTAAAAACCGCAACGGCTGCCGGCGACCGCTATAGCAGGCATAAAAACCCGCAAGGCTGTGTCGTTGTGAATCTAGGCACGTGTATATGTTTTGATTACTGTATCGATTTATTATGTACTGTCGGCATACCAAGGCCTACATATATATAATCAGAAATCAGTGTAAATAATCAAATAGCCTCAATGGACATCTCCTATAGCTGTAAATGTATCTAGATATAAAGGTATATATGGAGAAACACTAATAATGAGGCCTATCACAAAACGTGAATAAATATATGTTATAAAACGATCCTAAAACGATGCTAAGTCAACATGCAAGCTATCATACATGGGCGTATATACCACGTTAAGCCTACATACATGATAGTACACATAATGTGTTAAACAAACATGCGTGTAAACCTGCATACTATGCCAAGCCGACTTACATGAATCCCTAAATGTGCCTACTATGTCGGTAAACCACTGGCCAAGGCCTATATGATCTGAGCTAGTTTCACCTCGTCTATCAGGTAGAACCTGGCAACTGTATAAAAAGGGAAGTACTATATGGTATAGCTAACAATGCATAAACTATCACGCCCATGACGGTCAATAAATATTACAATATAATTTAAAAAAGTTACGCAACCCATACACATACAGTGCTAAACCAACAATCAGGCATATATACTATGTTAAACCATCATGCAATATACTCTAAATGGCCATATATACGCTGCTAAACCAATATGCAGGTTAACCTATATACATCCTGTATTAGGCAAATATCCCCGTTACCCGCATAGGCCTATGCTAAGCCAGGATGAATGATAGCTTATATAGTGTGTTGAACAAATATGCTTGTAAACCTACATAAATAATATGCTAAGCCTACATACTGTGCTAAACCGATATGCGTGTAAACCTACATAAATACCCTGCTAACCAGCATGGATGCTATCCTACATAAGCTTATATACTATGTTAGGCCCGCATACGTAATTACCCTATATAGTGTGTTAAACAAATATGCGTGTAAACCAAATAAATACTATGCTAAACCGACATGCATGCTATCATACTATGTTAAGCCTACATAATGTCTTAAACATATATGTGTGTAAGCCTGCATAGATATTATGCTAGGAAGACATGGGCCTGAACACATTATATCCAGTGCATAGTTTAGCTAATGGTTATCAAACAGTATCCGATGAGTAGCCTGACTACAAGTTGCCCGCAAATTACCACATAATACCTGATACATAGCTTGGCTAATCATTAACACATAGTATGCCCCAACACATATTATCCGGTGCATAGCCTCGCTAAATAAGCATAAACTCCCCAAAATTGGCTTATCAATTATGTATGGTCTAGATATAGTCACACATGTCATATCAAAAGTCAGCCGGAAAGAAACACTAGCCTGGTATATACTATGTTAAACCAGCATGCAATATACTCTAAATAGCCATATATACGCTATTAAACAAATATGCGTGTAAACCCACATAAATACGCCAAGCCAATATCCATGCTATCATAGATAGGCGTATATACTATGTTAGGCCTACATACTGCGTTAAACAAACATGTGTGTAAGCCTGCATACATATTATGCTAAGCCGACAAGGGCCTACAAAATATATCCAGTGTATAGTTTAGCTAATGGTTATCACACAGTAGCCTGACTACAACTTGCCACATAATACCTGATACATAGCTAGACTAATCATTAACACATAGTATCCGATGCATAGCCCGACGATGGGTTAACATATAGTATCCGATAAGTAGCTTGAGTATGCCCCCACATATAATATCCGGTACACAGCCTCGCTAATGGTTAGCACATAGTAGCCGATGCTGAGCCTGGCTATGGAATATCACATATTATCTGATGTGTAGCCTGACTAATGGTTAACATAGCTAGGCTAATGATTAACATAAAGTATCCAATGCAGGGCTTGGGTAATGTATATAGTTAGCCTACATTCTGTGTTAACTATGTAAACCCACATACTATACTAAGCCGGTTATCCATAGACACAGATCTATGGTGATGCAAGAGTAACCAGCACCCTGACAACAGATACCTAGCATGATCATAGCCTACATTGCCTGATAACAGATACCTAGCCTGACCATAGCCTACATAGCTAGACAAAAGATACATAACTAGACAATAGATACCTAGCCTGACAACAGACACCAATCCTGGAATCAAATACATAGCCCGACAAACGATGCATAGCCCAACAAGGGCTAGCACATAGTATCCGAGGTATAGAATGACTAACGGTTAACACATGGTATCCAAAGCATAACTAGGCTAGTGAATAACTAATGGTTAGTTTGACTATGGTTAACACACACACAGTGTCCGCTGCATAGCCTAGCTAATGGATAACACATAGTAACCTATGCCTAGCCTGACTAGGGCTAACACATAGTACCCGATGAATGGCTCGACTAAGGCCAACACACAGTATCCGATGCACAACTTAGGATCGAATATGACGTCATCCAGGGCGGAGATGGTGGCTATGTTGATACCGTGATGGCCAGTGTAGGCTAGATCAAATAACCAGCGTTTCAACCAAACTACTGTCATACGCGTAGTTTAACCAACCAACATACGCGAAGTTCAAACGAACAGCATTGACACCAAGCCCAAATAGGCTAAGGCGGGTATGCCCAGATCAACGTATCAGCTAATCAAAATGAAAAACTTACGATAATCAACCAACATCGACACCGAGGTCAAATGGTTAGCGAGGGCACTGGCAAAAGCTTTAAGCCCTAGACATAATTATAGCTATCAACGCGTACCAAAATAGCTATGCAGAAACCGTCAAGGCCATTACACATATTGTCCAGGTATGTTCTCCATCAAACCGAGACTTTAGACACCATCTCTGTAAAACAGCTAACAAATTATACTCTACCACAATAGGTATGTCAAAACTGTTACCGGCTCATAATCTAAGACAGTGGTTACGTAACGCCCTTTATCAATTTAAGACCTTAAGCGATATCTTCGTAAAGACAACCACAATAGTTACGTTAGAGCTACCGCTGCTCACCCTATCATAAAAGCTACGTACAGACGGCTAATATTGTATAACCTATCACAAGACTTATGTAAAAACAGCTATGCATAACCTGTCACACAATAACTGCGTAATGGCAGCTAACAGGGCCTACCCCATTAAAATAGCTACGAAAAGATAACATCCAATACATACCCTATCATATTAGCTATGTAAAGACAATAAATGCGTAAAGGCAGCTAACAATGCCTACCCCATTAAAATAGCTACGAAAAGATAACAACCAATACATAACTTATCATAATAGCTATATAAAGACAGCTAAAGATGCATAACCTAACTCAGTAATGATTGCTATTAAATAATGAACCATTACACTAGCCACGTAAAGACAGCTACCAACATCACAATAGCTACGTAAAAACAGTTATCGATCCGTGACCAAGATAATACTTACGTAAGACCTATATCAGTGCTAAGACAATAGCCCCGTAAGGAAAACCTACCACTTCATGAACTACGACAACAGCAAGGTGTGGACGGCTACCGATGCATTACTTATCACAACTACCAACACATAACTCGTCACACTAGCTAAGTAAATAGCGCTACGATTGAATAGCCTATCACACAGGCCAAATGAGGGTTACTAACTAAACCATCACAATATCTCTGTACATGGCAGATTGCGTGATGATCCTCATCTTTATCGCACACCTAACAGTAGGTTAGGTTAGAAGCACTCTGGCTAGCTTAGGTTAGTGGGTTGAAAATAATTTTTTCTAAAAACTACCCCTCTAGACGTGGTTGAACACCCAACAGTAGGTTAGGTTAGAAGCACTCTGGCTAGCTGAGGTTAGTGGGTTGAAAATAATTTTTTCTAAAAACTACCCCTCTAGACGTTGTTGAACCCTCCCCCAATGCTACGATCAAGGTCACATCGAACGCCTGCATCATCCAAAACCACCCCTAACTTCTACAACTACAGGTCAGTGATGCCCGTGATGGAGATACGACCAACCTTTGACAGTTAGGGGTGGTTTTGGATGATGCAGGCGGTCGATGTGACCTTGATCGTAGCCTTGGGGGAGGGTTCAACAACGTCTAGAGGGGTAGTTTTTAGAAAAAATTATTTTCAACCCACTAACCTCAGCTAGCCAGAGTGCTTCTAACCTAACCTACTGTTGGGTGTTCAACCACGTCTAGAGGGGTAGTTTTTAGAAAAAATTATTTTCAACCCACTAACCTATGCTAGCCAGAGTGCTTCTAACCTAACCTACTGTTAGGTGTGCGATAAAGATGAGGATCATCACGCAATCTGCCATGTACAGAGATATTGTGATGGTTTAGTTAGTGACCCTCATTTGGCCTGTGTGATAGGCTATTCAATCGTAGCGCTATTTACTTAGCTAGTGTGACGAGTTATGTGTTGGTAGTTGTGATAAGTAATGCATCGGTAGCCGTCCACACCTTGCTGTTGTCGTAGTTCATGAAGTGGTAGGTTTTCCTTACGGGGCTATTGTCTTAGCACTGATATAGGTCTTACGTAAGTATTATCTTGGTCACGGATCGATAACTGTTTTTACGTAGCTATTGTGATGTTGGTAGCTGTCTTTACGTGGCTAGTGTAATGGTTCATTATTTAATAGCAATCATTACTGAGTTAGGTTATGCATCTTTAGCTGTCTTTATATAGCTATTATGATAAGTTATGTATTGGTTGTTATCTTTTCGTAGCTATTTTAATGGGGTAGGCATTGTTAGCTGCCTTTACGCATTTATTGTCTTTACATAGCTAATATGATAGAGTATGTATTGGATGTTATCTTTTCGTAGCTATTTTAATGGGGTAGGCCCTGTTAGCTGCCATTACGCAGTTATTGTGTGACAGGTTATGCATAGCTGTTTTTACATAAGTCTTGTGATAGGTTATACAATATTAACCGTCTGTACGTAGCTATTATGGTAGGGTGAGCAGCGGTAGCTCTAACGTAACTATTGTGGTTGTCTTTACGAAGATATCTCTTAAGGTCTTAAATTGATAAAGGGCGTTACGTAACCACTGTCTTAGATTATGAGCCGGTAACAGTTTTGACATACCTATTGTGGTAGAGTATAATTTGTTAGCTGTTTTACAGAGATGGTGTCTAAAGTCTCGGTTTGATGGAGAACATACCTGGACAATATGTGTAATGACCTTGACGGTTTCTGCATAGCTATTTTGGTACGCGTTGATAGCTATAATTATGTCTAGGGCTTAAAGCTTTTGCCAGTGCCCTCGCTAACCATTTGACCTCGGTGTAGATGTTGGTTGATTAGCGTAAGTTTTTCATTTTGATTAGCTGATACGTTGATCTGGGCATAGCCGCTATAGCCTATTTGAGCTTGGTGTAAATGTTGTTCGTTTGAACTTCGCGTATGTTGGTTGGTTAAACTACGCGTATGACAGTAGTTTGGTTGAAACGCTGGTTATTTGATCTAGCCTACACTGGCCATCACGGTATCAACATAGCCACCATCTCCGCCCTGGATGACGTCATATTCGATCCTAAGTTGTGCATCGGATACTGTGTGTTGGCCTTAGTCGAGCCATTCATCGGGTACTATGTGTTAGCCCTAGTCAGGCTAGGCATAGGTTACTATGTGTTATCCATTAGCTAGGCTATGCAGCGGACACTGTGTGTGTGTTAACCATAGTCAAACTAACCATTAGTTATTCACTAGCCTAGTTATGCTTTGGATACCATGTGTTAACCGTTAGTCATTCTATACCTCCGATACTATGTGCTAGCCCTTGTTGGGCTATGCATCGTTTGTCGGGCTATGTATTTGATTCCAGGATTGGTGTCTGTTGTCAGGCTAGGTATCTATTGTCTAGTTATGTATCTTTTGTCTAGCTATGTAGGCTATGGTCAGGCTAGGTATCTGTTATCAGGCAATGTAGGCTATGATCATGCTAGGTATCTGTTGTCAGGGTGCTGGTTACTCTTGCATCACCATAGATCTGTGTCTATGGATAACCGGCTTAGTATAGTATGTGGGTTTACATAGTTAACACAGAATGTAGGCTAACTATATACATTACCCAAGCCCTGCATTGGATACTTTATGTTAATCATTAGCCTAGCTATGTTAACCATTAGTCAGGCTACACATCAGATAATATGTGATATTCCATAGCCAGGCTCAGCATCGGCTACTATGTGCTAACCATTAGCGAGGCTGTGTACCGGATATTATATGTGGGGGCATACTCAAGCTACTTATCGGATACTATATGTTAACCCATCGTCGGGCTATGCATCGGATACTATGTGTTAATGATTAGTCTAGCTATGTATCAGGTATTATGTGGCAAGTTGTAGTCAGGCTACTGTGTGATAACCATTAGCTAAACTATACACTGGATATATTTTGTAGGCCCTTGTCGGCTTAGCATAATATGTATGCAGGCTTACACACATGTTTGTTTAACGCAGTATGTAGGCCTAACATAGTATATACGCCTATCTATGATAGCATGGATATTGGCTTGGCGTATTTATGTGGGTTTACACGCATATTTGTTTAATAGCGTATATATGGCTATTTAGAGTATATTGCATGCTGGTTTAACATAGTATATACCAGGCTAGTGTTTCTTTCCGGCTGACTTTTGATATGACATGTGTGACTATATCTAGACCATACATAATTGATAAGCCAATTTTGGGGAGTTTATGCTTATTTAGCGAGGCTATGCACCGGATAATATGTGTTAATGATTAGCCAAGCTATGTATCAGGTATTATGTGGTAATTTGCGGGCAACTTGTAGTCAGGCTACTCATCGGATACTGTTTGATAACCATTAGCTAAACTATGCACTGGATATAATGTGTTCAGGCCCATGTCTTCCTAGCATAATATCTATGCAGGCTTACACACATATATGTTTAAGACATTATGTAGGCTTAACATAGTATGATAGCATGCATGTCGGTTTAGCATAGTATTTATTTGGTTTACACGCATATTTGTTTAACACACTATATAGGGTAATTACGTATGCGGGCCTAACATAGTATATAAGCTTATGTAGGATAGCATCCATGCTGGTTAGCAGGGTATTTATGTAGGTTTACACGCATATCTGTTTAGCACAGTATGTAGGCTTAGCATATTATTTATGTAGGTTTACAAGCATATTTGTTCAACACACTATATAAGCTATCATTCATCCTGGCTTAGCATAGGCCTATGCGGGTAACGGGGATATTTGCCTAATACAGGATGTATATAGGTTAACCTGCATATTGGTTTAGCAGCGTATATATGGCCATTTAGAGTATATTGCATGATGGTTTAACATAGTATATATGCCTGATTGTTGGTTTAGCACTGTATGTGTATGGGTTGCGTAACTTTTTTAAATTATATTGTAATATTTGTTGACCGTCATGGGCGTGATAGTTTATGCATTGTTAGCTATACCATATAGTACTTCCCTTATTATACAGTTGCCAGGTTCTACCTGATAGACGAGGTGAAACTAGCTCAGATCATATAGGCCTTGGTCAGTGGTTTACCGACATAGTAGGCACATTTAGGGATTCATGTAAGTCGGCTTGGCATAGTATGCAGGTTTACACGCATGTTTGTTTAACACATTATGTGTACTATCATGTATGTAGGCTTAACGTGGTATATACGCCCATGTATGATAGCTTGCATGTTGACTTAGCATCGTTTTAGGATCGTTTTATAACATATATTTATTCACGTTTTGTGATAGGCCTCATTATTAGTGTTTCTCCATATATACCTTTATATCTAGATACATTTACAGCTATAGGAGATGTCCATTGAGGCTATTTGATTATTTACACTGATTTCTGATTATATATATGTAGGCCTTGGTATGCCGACAGTACATAATAAATCGATACAGTAATCAAAACATATACACGTGCCTAGATTCACAACGACACAGCCTTGCGGGTTTTTATGCCTGCTATAGCGGTCGCCGGCAGCCGTTGCGGTTTTTAGATAATGCGTTATCGCTGCAAGTCTGTACATGTCTAACACACGGTCAAGCGTATTCCCTGAAACGACAGGGCTTTATTGCTTTGTTTATTATTTTGTAGCATAGACAAATTTTGACAATCATAACCCTTGCCCCCTCTAGTTATGGAGGGCCTAATACCTGAGTCGCTCGAACGCCGATACGTCATAAACCTTTACGTGGGCTTGATAAGTTATGCATTGGTAGATGTACCATATAGTACCTCCCATATTATACGGTTGCCTGGATTAACCTGATAGAAGAGGTGAAAATAGCTCCGGTCATAAGGGTTTGGCCTGTGGTTTACAAACATAGTAGGCCCATGTATGTTGGCCTAGCATAGTATGTATGTAGGCCTGCGTATTTGTTTAACACATTATGTGGGCTATCATATATATTGGTTTAACCCGGTATATAAGCCTTCACGTCTTACAGCGACCGTTTGCGTAGACCCACCTGGCCCTTGCTTTGTGATTGGTCGATTCAACTTGTTGTCTAATTGGACTCGGTGTATAATTGTTGTTCGATTATAATTAGCGTTTAGTTGAATCGTTGGTCATTTGATCTAACCGATCATTTTTTGACAATTTCATTTGATAACAACCCCACATGATGCCTGATTCCAGGGTTACTTTACCTAAAGGCTGGCTTCTGGATGGCTTTTACCTGAGGCCTTGCTCCGTGTTTGCTTTACCTAAGGTCTAACTCCATGGTAGCTTTACCTAGGCTCCGACTCCGCGGTAGCTTTACCTACGGCCTGGTTCCGGGGTTACTTTACCTAGGGTGTGGCCTCGTATTGGCTTTACCTGAGTCTGTGCTCCATGTTAGCTTTACCTAAGGCCTGGCTCCTGGCTGGCTTTACCTCAGGCACGACTCCGTGTTAGCTTTACCTAAGGCCTAGCTGCTGGGTGGCTAGGCTCGGATTGGCTTTAACCGAGGCCGTGCTCCGTGTTAGCTTTACCCGCTCTTAGGCGGTGTTACCTCAGGCGCCGGTTCGGTAGTGACTTATACCTAGGTCACCGATCATTTTTGGCAATCTGATTACAGGTGAAACCACCCCCACAGTCGTCCATAATGGACTCTAGACATATCCCGTACGGTCATTTGATCCATCCGATCGATTTTTGGCAATTTCATATTTTATTTAAAAACTACCCCTTGGTGAAATAGCCCCCGCAACGGTCCAAAAGAGCCTCTACACGTATCTCGTACTGTCTGTTGATCCAACCGATCGATTTTCGGCAATTTCATATTTTTTGTAAAAACTACCCCTAGGTGAAACTACCCCTACCGACGCGATAATGCACTCTAAACTCACCCTATCGGTCAAGAAACGTTTTTCCAAAATTTTTTCGAAAACTACCCCCCAACCCTTAGCCCCACCCCCAATCTACCCCCGGAGCATCCGCCGGGGAAGGTCCTGAACTTAGCCGAGGTCACCCCCTACACCTAGGTTGGGTTAGGTTGGATACAATTTGGCTAGCCTAGGTTAGTGGCTTGGAGTTAAATTTTTTCGAAAAACTGCCCCCTACCCCTCTAGACGTGGTCGAAACCACCCCCAAAGCTACGGTCAGGGTCAGGACGTCGGCCCGCATCATCCGAAACTACCCCTATAGTCCTAGGTTACGTAGCGGCCGATTTTGTTTTTTTTTTTTTCGACAAACTACCCCCTACCCCCTTTAACGTGGTCGAAACCACCCCTTCGTCTAGGATCAAGGCCGGGATGACCTTGAGCATTATCCAAAACTACCCCTATAGTCTTAGGTTACGTAGCGGCCAAGTTAGGGGTGGGTCCGCGCCCAAGTATCACAACTTCTACTAATAGGGGTAGAAATAATGTTGTGAGAGAGGTATATTGACTATAGGGGTAGAAATAATGCCGTGAGAGAGGTACATTGACGATAGGGGTAGAAATAATGTCGTGAGAGAGGTACATTGGCGATAAGGGTAGAAATAATGCCGTGAGAGAGTGTACATTGGCAATAGGGGTAGAAATAATGCCGTGAGAGAGTGTACTTTGGCGATAGGAGTAGACATAATGCCGTGAGAGAGTGTATATTGGCGATAGGAGTAGACATAATGTCGTGAGAGAGGTACATTGGCGATAGGGGTAGAAATAATGCCGTGAGAGAGTGTATTTTGGAGATAGGAGTAGACATAATGCCGTGAGAGAGGTACATTGGCGATAGGGGTAGAAATAATATCGTGAGAGAGGTACATTGGCGATAGGATTAGAAATAATGACGTGAGAGAGTGTACATTGGCGATAGGAGTACACATAGTGTCGTGAGAGAGGTACATTGGCGATAGGGGTAGAAATAATGCCGTGAGAGAGGTACATTGGCGATAGAGGTAGACATAATATCGTGATAGAGGTACATTGGCGATAGGGGTGGAAATAATGACGTGAGAGAGTGTACATTGGCGAGAGGGGTAGAAATAATGCCGTGAGAGAGGTACATTGGCGTAGAGGTAGACATAATATCGTGAGAGAGGTACATTGGCGATAGGGGTGAAAATAATGTCGTGAGAGAGGTACATTCTCGATAGGGGTAGAAATAATGCCGTGAGAGAGTGTACATTGGCGATAGGAGTAGACATAATGTCGTGAGAGAGGTACATTGGCGATAGGGGTAGAAATAATGCCGTGAGAGTGTGTATATTGGAGATAGGAGTAGACATAATGCCGTGAGAGAGGTACATTGGCGATAGTTGTAGAAATAATGCCGTGAGAGAGATACATTGGCGATAGGGGTAGAAATAATGCCGTGAGAGAGGTGCATTGGCGATAGGGGTAGAAATAATACCGTGAGAGAGTGTACATTGGCGATAGGATTAGACGTAATGTCGTGAGAGAGGTACATTGACGATAGGGGTAGAAATAATGTCGTGAGAGAGGTACATTGGCATTAGGGGTAGAAATAATGTCGTGAGAGAGATACATTGACGATAGGGATAGACATAATGTCGTGAGAGAGGTACATTGCCGATAGGGGTAGAAATAATGTCATGAGAGAGGTACATTGACTATAGGGATAGAATTAATGTCGTGAGAGAGGTACATTGGTTATAGGGGTAGAAATAATGTAGAGAGAGAGGTACATTGGCAATAGGGATAGACATAATGCCGTGAGAGAGGTACATTGGCGATAGGGGTAAAAATAATGTCGTGAGAGAGGTACATTGACTATAGGGGTAGAATTAATGCCGTGAGAGATTTACATTGGCGATAGAGGTAGACATAATATCGTGAGAGAGGTACATTGGCGATAGGGGTGGGAATAATGTCGTGAGAGAGGTACATTCTCGATAGGGGTAGAAATAATGCCGTGAGAGAGTGTACACTGGCGATAGGAGTAAACATAATGTCGTGAGAGAGATACATTGGCGATAGGGGTAGAAATAATGCCGTGAGAGAGTGTATATTGGAGATAGGGTTAGAAATAATGCCGTGAGAGAGTGTACATTGCCGATAGGGGTAGAAACAATGGCGTGAGAGAGGTACATTGGTGATAGGGGTAGAAATAATGTCGAGAGAGATGTACATTGGCAGTATGGATAGAAATAATGCCGTGAGAAAGGTACATTGGCGATAGGGGTAGAAATAATGTCGTGAGAGAGGTACATTGACTATAGGGATAGAAATAATGTCGTGAGAGAGGTACATTGGCGATAGGGGTAGAAGTAATATCGTGAGACAGGTACATTGGCGATAGGGGTAGAAATAATGCCGTGAGAGAGTGGACATTGGCGATAGGTGTAGATATAGTGTCGTGAGAGAGGTACATTGGCGATAGGGGTAGAAATAATGCCGTGAGAGAGTGTACATTGCGATAGGAATAGACATAATGTCGTGAGAGAGGTACTTTGGCGATAGGGGTAGAAATAATGTCGTGAGAGAGGTACATTGGCGATATTGGTAGAAATAATGTCGTGAGAGAGTGTACATTGGTGATAGGAGTAGACATAATGTCGTGAGAGAGGTACATTGGCGATAGGGGTAGAAATAATGCCGTGAGAGAGTGTACATTGGCGATAGGAGTAGACATAATGCCGTGAGAGAGGTACATTGGCGATAGGATTAGACATAATGTCGTGAGAGAGGTACATTGGCGATAGGGGTAGAAATAATATCGTGAGAGAGGTACATTGGCGATAGGGGTAGAAATAATGTCGTGAGAGAGGTACATTGACGATAGGGGTAGAAATAATGTCGTGAGAGATGTACATTGGCGATAGGGGTAGAAATACTGTCGCGAGAGAGGAACACGTCGATGATATTTATTAGTTTCTTAAATTTTGAACAATAATTCAAAGTATTTTCAGAATAAATTCTATAGTGCCTCTTACGTAAATAGATATCCTTGACACAAGCAAATAAAGAGAAAATTTGACTCGAAACAGGACATGAAGATTAGTTAAAGAAATCGAGGAAAGATTTCTCTAATTCCACAGCAGCTTTATAGATTTCGTCTGGGCAGATCGTTTTTTCCAAATATGTCTCGGAGAATCCATTTAAAGTCGCAAATAAATATCAATTTTTTTTTCATTTTAGGACCGAAATTACTACTGCACGTAGTTTGTAGTCAGTGAGTAACCACAACCGGGACGGGATACAATAAATAATTATACTTATTGATATCGCCTAGCAAACACCTCTACTTAGTTATATTTATCAGCAAACGTGTTTCGCACTACATCAGGGCATTGTTCAGTACTTTCAGGCACTTATCACTTCTGAGTAAATTGATTTTAGGATAAGCCTAAAGTATACGTCACTGGATAGGCGTTTTCGATTTCCGTTTGTATCCTTATAGATACTATTTAGAAAAAAATATTTTTTCTGAAAATATTTTGAATATATCCTGAGTCGTACGTTTTAAATTTCATTTGATCTTAACGAAATCTAGATAAGATTTCTTTATTAAGATTTATTTATAGGTTTTGTTTTCATTTATTTTAATTTATATTTGATAAACCAAATAAAATTACTGTAGCATCTATACGATCTATACCACGCTTTCTTACTACATGGTTATAAATTTTGCCTATGATGTTTCTACAACATAGTCTTCAACTGCTTAAGGTAAAATCTCAAACTGGGAAGGGATTTATTGCTTCGGAGCTTGTGTATCTCTGCTTCCGTTTCTCTGCCCCCATTGTTTAACTTAACAACTTCCGACCCCCAAGGAAGTTATAAGGGTTGTTGATATTATCCCCGCTTTTCTCTCCAGGTTTTGGCCCGATGTAGTTACGTATCTACTACATTGTTATCCTAGATTATATTTTAATCCATACAGATTAAATCAGTTGTACATATTTTCTATTAACTTATTAGATTATTAGCAGTGTTTAAAATTTTTTTAGTTTAGATCTTTATTTTGAAAATGTTGTTTACAAAATCGTATACAATAACTATGACAGTGTTTGTGAGTATATTGCGAGCAACAAAACTGTGTACTTGGCCCTTAAATATCACACTAGATTTCCTGTGTACAATCACTTCTTAAAACATGTTACATATTCAGAATGTTCTATACAATAACAGTTTCTGCATCCGATATGTCTACACACATTTCTAGATTCTTTTTCATTTCATACCGAAGCTAATTTACCTTCTAATTTATCTAATATCTACCATCTCTTACAAGTCATGTTCATCACTGATCAAATGACCTCTTCCTACTGCGATATCTCAAGGCCATGTACACGGTTACGTGGTCAGCACTATACCCCATTATAAAACAGAAATGTACAGGATAAACAATCAAGCAACTGCTAATATTGAAAATTATATTTTGCAAAGATATGAAGTACGAAAGTTACTCGATTTTGGAAGAGGCTTTACGACTTCCGAAAAGACCAACGATTCATGTATTCAAATCAAACGAGCGCGTCCAAGTTAGACGAATTTTAAGGTAGTTTTGAGGTAATGGCCAAGCGCCTCATTTTTGAGTGGGTATCGTGTAACATTACTCAGTGCGGCCAAGTATTGCTGAGTTCGATAAATCCCGTACAAAAACACGTTTCAACTGTGAAAGAAGAGATACGTCATCTTCACGTTGTACCACTTCTTTAGAATTTCATGTTATGGTATGCTTACTTCAAAAAACCTACTTTTCTTAGGAATGTGATATTTCTGTCTTCTTCTGTGATACATGTTGCAGTAATACGAAACATATTCATAATTACAGCCACTAAAATAGTCTATACCAGGTTTTGTGTATAGGATAGTCTTCAACATCAAAACAAAAAACATAAATCATCATCCTTTAGCTACTATCCTTAAACATCCTTAAATACTATATTTTTGCACATACTTCTGGTTTGTGGCATTACACAATAATCTAAAATAATTTCAGAGAGTTTTCACACAATTAAAACGAAGAAATTCTTCCTTAATCGAACGATAAAGTGACATATTTCGGAGATTGTCATCATTGCCTGAATTTGGGGCTGTTATTTTTCCAAACTTATTTTACTAATCCTATGTAGTCATCATGCAGTGGTAATACTATAGTAAATCTAAAAGTTTATTCATTAGCTGTACTTAGGATACATATTTTGGAACAAATGAAATAATAATTAGAGTTAAAAATTACAATGTATTTAATGGGGGAAAATGAGTGCAGATTTTTAATTATTATTAACAGTTCATTATTGTGATAGAGTTGTAAATATACTTGTTCCAGAGAGTGGTATCCATGTGCCATAGAGTGGTATCCAAGTGCCAGAGAGTGGTATCCAAGTGCCAGAGAGTGGTATCCATGTGCCAGATAGTGGTATACAAGTGCCAGAGTGGTATCCAAGTGCCAGAGAGTGGTATCCAAGTGCCAGAGAGTAAATCTTACAGACATGTCTAACCAGGTCATCATACCCTCATACCATGGCATTTCTGAAGGACTAATATTTAAGAAAGATGTGGTATTTAGAGGTTATGGAAAGTGTATGGGACAGAAAGTTAGGAGCATCAGCACTAATGAAATATTACTGACCACACGATAACAGATTTAAGGATTAAAGGTACCAAGCAACATTTCTGGAATTTGCTGACGGTAGAGTCTGGTAAAAGTCAATTTTTTAAAGAAATTGCATAAAACACTGTAATAGTAAATAACTAAAATAAATGACAGTGTACTTTGTAGATAAAATAACAGTTTGGATACCTTAAAACGTAATAAGTTTCTTTTATTGAAAGTTCCTTTGCCGTTCTAATATTCCAGGTATTTTTAATAACTACATTCAACTTATAGCTGCTATCAATATTTTTTTGTAATGGTAATTATTGTAAATTGCTTTAGTCTTGCTAACTAAAACTGAACTAAGGTGAAAACATTGTCTGAAAGATTTGAACAACTCGTAATTCGTTTATTACCTCATATAGTGTCAGGATTGTTATTTTTACTAGTTTTGTGACATATTTTTCTCAGAGAAAACAGGAAATTTATATTTGATCAAGGTCTTCGTGTTTTCTTAGTGGCTAAAATAATACGCGTGTAACAATGTTTGTTAACAAATCATCAGAAATTTTCTAACAGTCTAAATCGATTTGGTTCAGAAAAAAAAAAGATTTCATTGTTAAATCAAATTGGTTGACTTGCAAGCCAAGTGTAACTATTTATTTATACACACAACGTTTAAATAGCTGGTACTTTACTGTAGTCAGGTTTACAATACATAAGTACACAATTAAACATAACAGCAATAATAGCTTCACAACTAACCACAGCACAGTGAAATTACTCTAGTAATAAAACATTACATATACCACTAAAATGGGTGACGTCAGAGAGAAAATGTATTATTGTTATTTTTAATTGTGAACTTCAATAATGTCCTTGGGTACTGTAGGCCTGTTGGCGATAACCTACACGCTACAGAGACGTTGCCTGTATAAATGGTTGTAACTGACTCGCAAGTCAACCGCTTTTATTTAACAATAATCCCTACTATAATGATTTTCTTGACAACTGTGGCCTATGTTATAATATTTTAAATAATAAACCCATTAACCACAAATTAACTTTATTTATTCACCTGATGTACATTTTAGTTACAAGGTAACCAACTTCAGAAGTACTGAACAAAACATTAATTTAATTTAACACGTATATATATATATATATATATATATATATATATATATATATATATACATTCTTATTTTAAGACAAAATAAGAATTAAATTTATAACCTCAATATTTTGTTGCTATATATGTTATATATATATATATATATATATATATATATATATATATATATATATATATATATATATATATATATATATATATACAGTAAACTCCCGATTATCCGTGGAATAGGGTGGCCCTCCAACGCCGGATAACGAATTCCCCGGATAATCCGCTATGAACAAAGAATACGCAAAACGATCGATAATCGATTATTATGCCATAAGTTTACACAAATAATGACCCCGGTTAATGCAACTCACAAATATTCTTCAGAGGACAAAATAAATATAGAAAATAATTTAAAATGTCGATGTATTTGACGGATTATGACATGTAAATTTATATATCCAACTACTTACAATAAGTACATAAGTATATGTCAAAAGTAAGTATGTATGTACATATGTAATTTCCTTTACACATAATACTTTCACTTTTTAACAAAAAAATCTGTCACTTTCGTCTGTTTTTTTGTGAGCATTGATTTAGCTTTAATGTGCGATCTACGTTTCTTGAGAACCATTTTGTCGCACAGTGTCTACTTGTGTCACAAAGCCATAAAGATTGATAATGTATACGACAGGCATGGATAATGCATATGTCACGTCCTAGACTATTTATAGCCGAGATTAGCTGACATTTGTTTACAATCTTATGATACACATTAGGTATTCGGACGTCCAAGCATTTTGTCATTGTCTCTTATATACAGTAGTCTGCTCGCTCCTTTTATTTCGCTGGCCCGCGTCGGGATGCTTCCCTTTCAATGTAACAATTAGTACATACATATTTACATATCTATTCCCTTCATTTTAACTTCTATTAAGCCTTATATGTATTTACGTCGTAAATCACCGTTTGGAAATTTAAACACATGAATGGGATTGGAATAAAAATTGGATATTTGTAAAACAATGGCAGACCCCGGATAATCCGCAAACCGATTAATCCGCCAACGTATAATCGGGAGTTTACTGTATATATATATATATATATATATATATATATATATATATATATACGTGGTATATTAAATTAATTTTTCGTTCCGTACTTCTGAAGATGGTTACCTTGTAACTGAAATGTACATCAGGTGAATAAATGAAGTTAATTTGTGGTTATTGTTTTTATTATTTTAAATATTATAATAATCTCTACTAGTGGAAACATGATTAAGAAATGATTTTATATTTAAAAACCAATTGAAAAAAACTAAACTTTCTTTAAAATACACTCGTGTATACCTTTCCTAAATATAAGACTTCTCCAACTCTGACTCTTCCTTAACCCTCTCCCTTCTATCCGGTCTATGAAGTGAAACCTTCCATTCAAGGTTAGTTTGAGTATTTTACACGCAAAGTCTATTAAACATAGGTCATTAATTACCACATCCGAGTCTGACAAGCATTATATTTCTTATGTGGTAACATGAACCTGGTCCCAGACAGTAAGATGTAAGAAGTGTGCATTAGGTGTCAAACGCAAGGCGTAGTGCGTAGGATGATGGATTGTGAAGTGTGATACTGCGTTACCCAACAATGTAGCGCTATCTGTTTTAAATTATAAAAAGGTTTTTTTTTTTTTGAAAAATTACTTTCATATTTCAAATAATTGGTTGACAATTTATATATGTTTCAATAGAATAATAAACTATCTCGGGGTAGGCTGGGATATTCGACAGTTTTTCCGTCAAACTAAGGTGTTGCAAAGTTCACGTGCTCTGAGTTAGTGTATATCTTGCTATAATACGGACGAACTTCATGAATTCAGAAATCTATTTACGTTAGAAATATCTACATAAAACACCATATAAATAAATAGATATATAGTCAAAAGACTATATATGTACTAAAACCAGACGTTTGAAGTAAACCATCTTTCAAAACGCAATAAGGTTTCCTTAACTCACTATCTTCTACATAATATTATTCTTTATTGTAGATATTATTGGTATAGCTACTGATGAATTATTCGTAACTGTAATATAACCATAGTCATAAACAGTCAAAATAGAAAGTGAAAAATATGCTGTTTGTAATTATACGCTTGGATATTGATATTTAAAGTGGATGCATATGTTTATCTGGCCCACTTGTAATAAACCCTTTAATGGTAATTCCTAATACAGGATTTGGCTAGTCTGTGAGTCTATAGCTCGACAGATACCGTTTATCTTGAAATATCTATTCATGTAAGACATACCACTTTCGATATAATATCCTTGAAAAAGAAAAATACTTTGAGATTTGCCCGCAGCTGAAAAATAAAACAACTTTATTCTACTTTAGTAAAAGGATAATTACCACCGTGGCAACTAATGAAATGTTTTGCATAAAATATTTTTCGACAATTTATCTATTCTACTTTCCTTATATATTATTTTTTTTTAACTGTAGGTCTACATTCTTCTAAACGATAGGTTAAAACAGGGCTTCTTTATGTAGGGCGAAATTGTTGTACAAACAAAAACCTATTGTACAAAGAATTATACTTAACATAAATTACTTTTATTTCTTACAATTACCGAAATTTATTTCGGAGAAAATAGCCTGTAAAGAGTTTCTAAACCATTAAAGTTTCCTTACAAAATTAATTTACCTTCTAAATTCAACGGTAGATTAACTGCACATCTGTGAGGGCAGAAATACGTAGTATATTGTTCGTTATTTTAGAAAAAACAAGTGGAGGACAAAATATCAAGTTAATTTCTTGCATGTTTTTTCAAAAATTATTTTGGTTGTAATACACTTTATGGAAAATATTGAAACAGAAATATTAGTTTAGAAGTTCGAATAATTGTTTGTGTTGGTTATATTTGTAGTCTTAAATATTTTTATTGTAAGAATATTATGACATACTGAAAAATCTATGATTTTCTTTGATTTTAAAACTATAAATTAATAAAATGTGGATTTGTTTACAGACATTATGTAATTACGTTTAGAGACTGTTATCAGATTATTTCATTCTGGTAAGAAAAAATGTTAGAATAAATGAGAAAAGAATTAACATCATTTATTATAAACCAAATCTATCTTATCTGAATATATATATATATATATATATATATATATATATATATATATATATATATATACCTTTTCTTGTTTAATAATTTAAAACAGCATAGGTTATTCAAATACAAGAATATTAATTAATTTATATCCAAATCTTTTCGTTGGTAAACAGTACCAACATCATCAGGAATGGAAATTACAATAATGTCTATTTGAATCACCTATGTTGTTTAAAAAAAAAAAAAAAAAAAAAAAAAAAAATATATAGGCCTATATATATATATATATATAGCAATATGTATTCTTGTGTATTAATAAAGAACTAAGTCAAAATACAAATACAAGAATTATAATTGAATTTACAATTCAAAGCTTTTCGTTGGCTAACAGTACCAACATCATCCATTATATAAATTCAATTATAATTCTTGTATTTGTATTTTGACTTTTGTTCTTTATTAATACACAAGAAAACATATTGCGATATATATATATATATATATATATATATATATATATATATATATATATATATATATATATACTGTATATACATATATTTATATTTATATATACAAACGTAACATTGGTTTTTACCTGCGTACATAAGCTGGTTTCCCTGAAACCCTGTCTTATAATTTGCCAGATAGTCACCGGGCATTGAGAACATAGATACAACTAAACTTTGAGTAAAAACGAATATCTTTGATTACTCATTAGATCTTAAATGATTTACATCCACAGACGTAAATTATAATTAGTAATTCTTTAGACTCTATAAAATGTAAAGCGGCTGTGGCATTCTTTTCTTGGCATTGTAGTTAATTGGATCTACGAATTGTGGAAAGGACGATAGTTAAGGAAATCGTACTTTGATTAGTTTTATTTTGGGTAGAGGGAAGATTTCTTATCAATTTATTTCTAACTACATATCACTGTTTACCTGTAAGAGCGAATGTCTATAGTGTGACTTGTTTCCTAATTTTGCTTGTATAAAACGGAACTAACTTTTCTATATTATTTGAGCTAGATTAATTAGGAATTTTATTCCGCACATTTTGTGTATTTTACCTTCAACATTTTTCAATGGGGAATTAATATATTAATATGTTTAGCAATAAACATTTGCCACAAAATAAAAATTTTGTTTTCACCTCTGGGTTTTCACAACATAATTTCGTTTATTGTTAAATAAAATACGAATTTTTGTAAGGTGTATATTAAGAGCCTGCTTGATAGAAAAGAAAATTTCCTGTTTTTGTGACGACTGACTTTGCCGTTCTCCATTTATTTATAAACTGGTGTAATTATAAACTGATGTTTATTGATTAAAATACCATTGAAGGCAAAGTCTGTTAGTGTTCCTGTCAATGCTACATATTCTCTGTTGATATTGATTGTCTAGTGGTTATCTTGAGCGATCATGATTTGAGGCCATTTCGTACACTGACCGCAGGTTTTGTAGTGTCTAGATACAACTTACGTATGAGACTGGAGACTGTTACGAGAATTTAAATGTACGTGGTAGATGTTCTGCTCGGTTGTGACAGAAATGAAGCTTTAGAAAAAATCAAATATTACTAAATGTTATATAATACTTACCAGCAACGATAGATATTAGTGGGAAAAAGCAGACCAATGGGAATTAGGAATTGTATGTGAATGAGAAAGGCATGTTTTAGGATCCTTCTACACTAAATTCAAGTGTATTGTCTGGGTCAAAAGTAGATGATAGGCCCCTTATCATGTGACGGTTAGGTTGTAGCTTTAGCGGAAAACTATTAGGATTTAAAATTTAAATAATCAAACTAACTGGCAATGACATGGAGCAGCCTATAGAAATAAAATGGTGGATGTTGTTACATCAAATAAGGGAATTACTTTGAAACATATAGCTGAATATTTATACTATCTCTCTACGAATTATTCAAGTTTTAGTAATAACTGACGAAACATTTTATCAACCATTAATGTGGTTGTAATGTAAGTGTTCGGTTTAACAGTATTCTGGATTTTTTTCTGTTTATCACAAAAATTTTTTTTAAATAATTCAACTACATTTAAAATATTAAATGTTTTTGTTCACATTTAGAGTACATTTATTTTGAACTGACAAAGTTCTATTTAAAACGGTTTTGTATTGTGGAGTTTTAACTAGGTATATGTATTGTTTAAAGAAACGTACAAATCAAACTATACCAAACTACTGAAAAACAAGATAAAAACAAAAAAACAAAGTACTAAATATTTTGGGAAAACCCCTGCTTCATTATTTGCTATCAAAAACTACCCTTATGCACGAGAAGAGTCTAATTTCAAAATGTCCCAAAGGGGTGTTTGGTTTAGTGGTTATGTTCTTGTGCCATCACACGCTAGGGGTTGTCTTCTTCTAGTAGAGGTTTAAATAGTCTCAGTGGGAGAAAGGAATGAATATTTTATGAGTATGCTTATTTTTAATTCACAACTGTGAAGAGCCAAAAATTACTAATTCTTTATACACCAAATGTGTTAACCAAATATTTAGTTGTAACTTTCAACATCTCCCTTTCATTAATTCTCCCCCTCAATCTTCTCTATATCGAGTTTCATTCTCTTCTTTTATTTCTCCGCCTCCATGCATTTCTGCTTTCGCTTTTTATCTTAGCTATTTTCTCTTTTATCTATACATTCTTCTATCGTGTCAGGTCCAGCGGTTACTTCTGTCAACCGGAGTTTTTCTCTCCCGAGTACTTTCTATCTTCCTATTTTCTTTCCTATTTATTTCTGTCTTTGAACACCTACTTTCATAATCTCTAACTATTCTTGTGGCTTTCCCCATAAGTCTTTTTTATAGATACTTTCTGTTCTTTTCTTATTAGTCGATAGTTTATTTCTTACAACATTTTACTCCGTCTAATCTTAATTTTGGTGTTTCAGTTTAGGCCTAACTTTTATCCAGATATGCGCTTGTAATATTTGCTCTTTTAGGTTGAATAAATTTTAAATCGTTAATGTCTATATTTCTCTGGCATTAACTTCCTCTCTATATGTCCCACATTATCCTTCAACTTTAACGTTTCTTTCACATATATATTTTTTTCTTTATCCACAAATTCTTTCTACCTTCCTTTTTCCCACTAGCTTATTAGCTTCATTCCTTTAATACTCTTTTTATGTCTAACTTCCTATCCGATTTCTTTGTTCTCCTCCTCTATTCATTGCCTCGTATTATTTTTATAGTTACCGTTTGGTCTTTTTTTTTGGTTTAGGGTTCATTCTTTATTTGAGTCCACTGTGAGATAAAATTCCTGGCATAAAGACTCATTATAGAGATGTGCAAGATTGCTATTTTACTACTATTAACTAATGTAACTTACTCGTTGCAATAATAAAAAAAACGTTTAATATATACAATTTATAAATATATATTATGTTTTATTACAAAATTATAAAATTATTTTACGTTTATTGTATTTTCTCATTCAATAGTACAATGTATTATGTTGTCATCTGTAATATCAAAAGTTTCCATGATATCATAGACTGTCATTTTATTATACTAGAAATGTCTTACAGCAAAAGAAAATTATAGTGATCCTACTAGAGTTCAATAGTCATTTGTTATTTTTGTGTGTAACTAGTTTTAATAATGATTCGCTGTCTATAGATTTTGTTTGCAATATGTTTACAAAATTCTAGTTCTTATGACGAATCGTACGATAAACTGTGCTTTGTGACCTTTTTTATAAGAAATGTTTGTCTATTCCACTTTACTTAGACCATTAGATTCTATTTCTATTACTCCTAAACTTTAGGGGCTGAAAACAGTCTTATTCGATCACTAGATTATACCTATTACCTTACAATAAAACCATGTCATATCGTCGAATATCTTTCAGTGTAAAAATCGGTGAAAGGCCACTACAGCATATTGTACTGATCTATATGTATTTACAACATTAATTTCGGTAATTAAATAACAAAAATGTAACAATTATATTTGGTTTTAGTTATGGGAAAACGTTTTAGCTCCAAATAAAAGTTTGTTACCATTTTTATTTTAATCTCTTACAGACACTAAGGAAAAGTTTCGATTAGTATGCATATTTCAAAATACATTAGAGTCACACGATGTCTGTAGAATCAGGTCACCTTACTCTACGTGATTGGTTGATTTTTATAAACTGTTAACGTTTGACAGATCATACAACTAGTATCTGACGTCATAGAACATTAATTAAATCTTGCAGTTACCATAAAATCGTCCAAACGCATAGTACCAGATATAGATTTTGTAAAATATATGTTGAGGTAAATAATTACTTGCAAGGTTTTCTATTAAAAGTAGTTTTCCTTTCGAGCTACTTAATGATTCCCAATGGCCTATAACTAATGAGTTTATCCCATGACCTTTTTACACTCATTGTCCTCACGATTACTATAGAGAGAAAAAAGTGTCATAATATAATTTTATTAAATATCGAAATCTTGTTGCTGTTCATGACGAGCTGATTGTCATTTACTTATTACACTTTTGGTACGAGGCTGAAGACGTCGTAAGACGAAAACGTTTCCTCCAAGTGTAACTTAACAATTTAACCACCTTTAGTTAACAAAATTTCTGGTTGCAAGTCCAAAGTGTAATAAATAATTTTATTTTTTTCCGTAAACGTTCGTTGATTTTATTGCCTAATTCTTTTTATTTTATTTAAAATTTGTTCTTACTTTCTGAATAAATGCATACTTCTCTTCAATTTAAACGTTTTAAAAATTATACTTTTCATTTATTTCTAGTTTTGGAGTAATAATATTCAAATTGGCAGAAATAAATTTCTATATCTAATTCAAACAATAATACTTAATTATAACTTTACTAAAATTTCCATGGATTATTGGTTTTCTTGCCTTCTTCTCTAGTCTACTTTATGAATAATATGTCTTGTAATTTTATATTTAAAATTATTCTAGATAAGCTCTCTTTCAAAGGAGACTACTCTGTGCAGGAGTGTTGCAATATTACAGGTTGTTTATTATCTCATATAATTTATTTTATAGCCTTTATTTAAACATTTGGACGTTACAAGGTGTATAATTTTTATCTACGTCACTCACTGGGATATACAAATGTACAGCACCCACCTGTTGAAAAAAATATAACTAATTATGCAATAAGCCCTTATTAACAAAAATATAAAACACTCAATTCAAGTACCTATTTAGAAATAAACTATTTAATATACTTGCAGGCACTGAGTTAAAACAATGAATCGATTACAAACAATCTGACATTAGGTCGGGTTTATGAGCTCAATCTCCCTCTTTCCACTTGTAAGTTACCTTTCATTTTCTTTCCCTTGCAATAAACAATCTTATTTCAGTTGTATCAAATTTTATTAGAGTCAACAAATGGCTGCTGATCAAGCCGGGGATGGCGTTGTCTACATTTTGAGAGAGAAAATATATTACCATTTTATGACTTCGTTTGCCGTAAAATAAGATGAAAACAAATGTCATAAGAAACAACTGATTTGATATTATACAAAGGTTTAAAACAATATAGAGTAACCAATCGTTTTGTTTTACGATTATTATTTTAACGAAACTACTAGAAAAAAATATATAGCACAAAAAATGAAGTATCTCTCTTTTTTTCTTTTTCTCCCTTTGTACACGTTAAATCTCGTACAAAGTTAAAATGATGGGAATGTTTTGAATTTTATCATAGATAAAACAGTAACGATTTGACGTTTTACTTGTGCAGGTGCTTTTATTTGTTCTAAGATTACCATAATCTTCACCGCGACAGGATGTCACTCTACAGTGTTTCCGTGAGGTAACCTCTAATGGTAGGGCCATGTATTTTTGTAAGCGATCCGCAGCTTCTATTTCAAGCAGAATATTATAAAGCCCCATAAATATTGTTCACAACATTATTAAATTCCATGTCTCAACGCAGTAGCGCTACATGTATAATATGACTAACGTTGAAAATTACATTATTTTTGTTTTGGAGTAATTAAAGTGTTTAACACAAGCAATAATTCTCTAATCATCACTCATTTGTATTTTTTTCTCAATAAGAACCTATTACGTTGGTGATACTGAAACCAAATTGGTTTTCAAAATCATTTATAAACTATTACAGTTTTTGTGATTAGCCTTCTGTCGCTGAGTAATAGGCTCTGTTAAGCCCTTTCCATGTTCCTAGCCCTGTAAAGGGTTGATAAATGAAAATCCTTGTTAGGTTGAACACCTGTTAACTCATTTCCATAGGTACACGGTCTATTTAATTGAAAAATAAAAAAAAAATTTCATATTAAATTTCAAGTAAACTTTATAGGAATTGCCAAGATGTTAAGGGGCAAAACATTTTATTTGGAAAAATAATATTTACTGCTTATGTTAAGGCTTTAGTATATAGTTTACAAAGATCACTCACACACAAATCTAGTTGTTTGTCATATCTTAAAACATTCGTAGTACTTTCCCAGTTAAGGAAGTTTTAAAATAATTTCTGTCTCCAATTAATTTAAAATTATTAAAATATAGTTATGATCTTCACCTTGACGGCGATTTTTTTCTTATGTGTGTTACAGACCAAATGTGAACTTTTGTTTTAATTAACTACATAATTAAAAGAAAATACTTTTAATGCAATGAATGTTTAAACCAAAACTGAAATATTAAAATTTAATATTTTCCTAAAGACAACAGATTTTTTAAAAGCATTGTACTTCCTAAAAGTTGTAACAGTCCCTTCGGCAAAGTCAATTAAACGTTTCAACAATTTATGTTTTACTTATTAGACATTAATGAAACTGACCTCTTTCGGACAAATTAGATACAAATCAAGGAACCGAACCGTGACAATTACCAACTGAGCCAATTGGATTGGTTCAATTATTGCAGTCTACAGTTTATGATTCAGTCGATTCCAGTACCATGATTATCGAAATTGTATCACTGACAATTCTAAAGTGATTGTTAAAAAATAATCGGTTAGTAGTCAGCGCTGGTAATTGGTTTTATTGTACAATATGTTCAAACAAATCGATAATTTTACATGTTATATGATAGAGTGTGACTGACGATAAACAAAAAAAAGTTATGAAAAAATAAATATTGCTATTAGAAAAACAATATTTTGCTAAAACATAGCTAGCCGAAAGTGAACATAGATTTGAAACCCAAAGTACACAAACATTTGTATTATATTGAAAACTATTTTCGTAAAGTTTAATTAGTGACTTGAATGTTTAGCTTTAAATTGATTGAATCTTGTTTTGCATTTGGCTCTTGGGAGAATACGAAGTCTCATAGTACATAGTTTCGTAAAGGTTTTATAGAGAATGGTAACGAAACTTCGTA
The DNA here is from genome assembly GCA_036971475.1 of Prosapia bicincta. Lineage (NCBI taxonomy): Eukaryota > Metazoa > Arthropoda > Insecta > Hemiptera > Cercopidae > Prosapia > Prosapia bicincta. The sequence continues at coordinate 62,775 of JBAIZL010000420.1, read as the reverse complement.
TAAGCTATAGTACCATTTAAGATACATAGTCTAAAGTGTCGTTTCAACTTAATAGGCTATACACAGGGAGTGGAACGGCTCTAATATAAGAGTATTTACAAAAAGAAGGTAATTGTTTCACATGAACCTTTAGTACAAAAGTGGAAACTATTGTTTTACCCTTACAACAATCATTATTTGAATATGGGGTCAGTAAGGTGGAGTCCTTGGTTTTGCACACATTGTCGGAGTTTGAGACCAATTCCGGATATGACGTTTTGTAGCATCTCCAACAGAATGTTTATTTCCTGTTGAATTCGCTCCTTCAAATCTTCTTCAGTTCTTGGCGGATCTTTTTAAAAGACCTAGCACTTAGGATAGCCCCAAAGAAGGAACTTTGGAGTGGTCAAGTCCGGTGAAGGAACAGGCTAAAATATTACACCATATCTGCTGATAAAACGCTCTGGAAAGGGGAGTTCGAATAAATCCTTAAGAATAACTGTATGAAGCAACTGGGGCGTTATGTTTATTTTTAAATAAATAAGACCTCTAAACCACAAACAACATTTATTTAAACCTTATGTCCATTTCAATTGCCCAGCAATCATCTTCAGAGGTATTTAAAAAATACAATAAGATTTGTATTTTTTAAATACCTCTGAAGATGATTGCTGGGCAATTGAAATCTACATACGGTTTAAATAAATGTTATTTTTGGTTTAGAGGTTTTATTTATTTAAAAATATATCCTTAAGAACATTATCAGTAAGGCTTGTTGCATCATCTTACTGGGAGGGTGTTTCTTGATTCTGACGATACGGGAGCCTAAGGGGTTGGATTAAGCTTTCAACGGAAAGTGCATTGAGCACAAACTACTCTTCCGTGTTCTTGTATACGCCTTTACAGGAAACACATTTTGCGCATTTAAGCGACTCTATATGACTACTGAAATATCCACATGTCTAGACAAAGTAGTTTCGTCCACTTTCATAATCCCCTTTGACGCCCGTCAGATGGAGTTAGGTTAGGCAATAACCTTAAGAAATGGTTTTGTTTTCCCAAGGTCTAAAAAAACAATGTGTTTGAGAATGCTTTATAACTAATTATTAGGAACACTGCTCTTTTTTTAGAACGAAAATTTTTTAAGAAAACTCTGTATATATGATTGATAGACACAAAAGTGGCCTTGTGTTAGTATATAACAGTCCTATGATAAGTTCCATGAATGTAAAATGTTGCTATCACTGTAACTCGGCAAAAATACCCTCTCCCCTGCCCGATCTATATATTGTAACTCTCCATTTAAGGTTGCTTCAAATAATTGACATACATTTATAGTAAAGATCGTCAATTATAACATCAGTGAGTGACAATCCCTAGAATGTTTATATAATACAATAAATTTAGTTCTAGACAGTACACGAAGTGTGCATTAAATGTCAAATGCATCTGTATTGTGTTGGATGATGGATTGTGAGATTTTATAGTGCGTCATACAACTCCGTAGCGCAATCTATCTTAAGTTGTAAACATCTGTAAAAAACGTATGAGAGTGGAACTTAAAATGATTTTCAAGTAAAAATAATAAAATCTTATTGGCCTATAAACGTGTTGAAACTTTGAATAATCACACTAGAATATGTCTCTAGAAAATTAAATGAATTAAGGACTTCTAGTAACAGTTGAGTATCTCTCTAGATAATTAGGTGATTCATAGTTCTTCACCTAGTCACACATAAGCACGTCTCTAGAAAATTTGATAATTCATTGTTCTTCACCTAGTCACACATAAGTACGTCTCTATAAAATTGGATAATTTTATGTTCTTCACCTAGTCACACATAAGCACGTCTCTAGAAAATTTGATAATTCATTGTTCTTCACCTAGTCACACATAAGTACGTCTCTAAAAAATTTGATAATTCATGGTTCTTCACCTAGTCACACGTAGGCAAGGCTCTAGAAATTTGGGTGATTCAAGGACTTCTTCTAGTGACAGTTGAGTATCTCTCTAGATAATTAGGTGATTCATAGTTCCTCACCTAGTCACACATAAGTACGTCTCTAAAAAATTTGATAATTCATGGTTCTTCACCTAGTCACACGTAGGCAAGTCTCTAGAAATTTGGGTGATTCAAGGACTTCTTCTAGTGACAGTTGATTATCTCTCTAGATAATTAGGTGATTCATAGTTCGTCACCTAGTCACACATAAGTACGTCTCTAGAAAATTGGATAATTCATGGTTCTTCACTTAGTCACACGTAGGCAAGTCTCTAGAAATTTGGGTGATTCAAGGACTTCTTCTAGTGACAGTTGAGTACCTCTCTAGATAATTAGGTGATTCATAGTTTGTCACCTAGTCACACATAAGTACGTCTCTAGAAAATTGGATAATTCATGGTTCTTCACCTAGTCACACGTAGGCAAGTCTCTAGAAATTTGGGTGATTCAAGGACTTCTTCTAGTGACAGTTGAGTATCTCTCTAGATAATTAGGTGATTCATAGTTCGTCACCTAGTCACACATAAGTACGTCTCTAAAAAATTTGATAATTCATGGTTCTTCACCTAGTCACACATAGGCACGTCTCTAGAAATTTGGGTGATTCAAGGACTTCTTCTAGTGACAGTTGAGTATCTCTCTAGATAATTAGGTGATTCATAGTTCGTCACCTAGTCACACATAAGTACGTCTCTAGAAAATTGCATAATTCATGGTTCTTCATCTAGTCACACGTAGGCAAGTCTCTAGAAATTTGGGTGATTCAAGGACTTCTTCTAGTGACAGTTGAGTATCTCTCTAGATAATTAGGTGATTCATAGTTTGTCACCTAGTCACACATAAGTACGTCTCTAGAAAATTGGATAATTCATGGTTCTTCACCTAGTCACACGTAGGCAAGTCTCTAGAAATTTGGGTGATTCAAGGACTTCTTCTAGTGACAGTTGAGTATCTCTCTAGATAATTAGGTGATTCATAGTTCGTCACGTAGTCACACATAAGTACGTCTCTAGAAAATTGGATAATTCATGGTTCTTCACTTAGTCACACGTAGGCAAGTCTCTAGAAATTTGGGTGATTCAAGGACTTCTTCTAGTGACAGTTGAGTATCTCTCTAGATAATTAGGTGATTCATAGTTTGTCACCTAGTCGCACATAAGTACGTCTCTAGAAAATTGGATAATTCATGGTTCTTCACCTAGTCACACGTAGGCAAGTCTCTAGAAATTTGGGTGATTCAAGGACTTCTTCTAGTGACAGTTGAGTATCTCTCTAGATAATTAGGTGATTCATTGTTCTTCACCTAGTCACACATAAGTACGTCTCTAGAAAATTGGATAATTCATGGTTCTTCACCTAGTCACACATAGGCACGTCTCTAGAAATTTGGGTGATTCAAGGACTTCTAGTGACAGTTGAGTATCTCTCTAAATAATTAGGTGATTCATAGTTCTTCACCTAGTCATACATAAGTACGTCTCTAGAAAGCTGCGTGAATCATAGTTCTTTGCCAAGTCACACTTGGGGAGGTCTGTAGATTGGGTGATTTGTTTTTCTGTTGGGGATTTTAAAAGACGCTCTACCAATTACCTACGTTTCTAATGTGATCAGATATGACGCATAGGTATTCCTGTACTTGATTCAGATCTGGTTAAAACACAATAAAGATAAATAAAAAGTTAATTTAAATTTATTTGGTTATGTATTTTATTAGTAATTATTACTATTGTGGTATGTGTTTTCCTGTTCGTTCTTTATCTAAGATTTTCATAACTGAACTAAATACAGTCTCTACACGCGAGTGTTGATATCTCTATGATAAATGTGCGTTGTTCAGTCTTTATATGTACAGTAGAACCTTTCTAATTCGTCATGTTGGGGGACCGAGGTTGTGACGAATTCGAGACAAAGACGAATTACGGAAGCTGTGGAATACACACTTAATCATCGCTATATATAGCACTTAAGCACTTAAATATGTATGTATGTAGGTAATTTAATTACTTATGTACTTACATAATTTATGTCGGCCGACAAACTGAAGAAGACTAAGAAACACTCGTAGCCTGCAGAATACTTTGAGAAAAAAACGAATTACGGAGGCTGTGAAGTTCATACGTATTTATTTGCTACACATAGAACATAAATACCTGTATTTGTATGTACGTATAATGTAACTACTTTTTTACTTACATAATTTATGTCGGCCGAGAAACTCAACAGCACTAGAAACACTAGAAGCCAGCAGGAAAGTTCACAATTACAAATACAGTATGTTACTTTATTTTCATAATAGACACAAAATAAATTACAGTACATTGGAAGAACAATAACACTAACAAGTAAAAATACGATATATTAAATCTATTTACTTTATTGTTTTTAAAATGTCTATAATTTTCTTTTCTACTACAGAATTTATTTCTGATGCCTCATACACTACGAGACAGTGCAGGGGATGTTTATTATTACAGTGACGAAAACTGTAACCTATTACCGAAGGTGTCGAATTACGGAGTGACGAATTAGAGAGGTTCTACTGTAACTGACTTTCTATTGTAGAACTGAATTGGAATAATAGAATCGGCAATAAATGACACAAATAATGGGATATGATTCTACATTAAATGCTACCACACTATATTTATTGTAGAAGTAAGATACAATTAATAATCAGGAAGGCAGAGCACTTCCTGTCATGCATAGGCCTGATCAATTCCGATATGTTTTATTTTATGTGTGGTTTTAAGTTAGCCACTCGGACATGTATTTTGGTGGAATTTCCCTGAATGCAAACATCTCGTCGGATGTATGATTTGCCGATGAATATACTTCAATGATATATTTAGATGGAAACAATATTTCTAATAATATTAGGCTAGTAAAAAATAATGTAAATAACTTTAGAGATTTGCTTCCAATATAATTTGGAGTTACTGTTACTCCTAGTTTAGGGATTATTTGACAAACATTGATTTTTGTTAATTTATTTACAGAAAACGTTTACATGCTGACTCTGGGAATTTCGTAATGAAATACAACTGGAATTGTATAGTAAACGTATAATGTGAACTATTCATTAAATGTACTTCATGAAAATAAATAAACACGAAGGTTTTCATTGCTTTTTACTTCAAAAATCAAATCATTTACAAATTTAAACTACAGGAACGTGAAATATTTTTTTCTGAGATAGTTCTGAACTTCTTTAAATCCTTAGGTCTTGTTTCGTAAAAAGGAATAAACTTCGTTAAGCAAATGGCATTTCAAAAGAATAGAAATACTTTGTCGTTTTTCTGAGAAACCACTGCGACAACTTCTATAGAACTAACCTGATTGTCATGCCTGAGAGATATTCGGATAGAAGTTTATGTAAACCTAAAATAGAATAAAATACCCAGCATTGGAACATCACTCTTTGCACAGAAATACAAGCATTGATTCCTAAAGGAGAAGTGTAAAAAGGAATCAGAAGTGAAACGTGCCTACAACGTTAAAATTTCATTGAAGAAATGTAGTCAACAGTTTAGAAAACAGTTAAAAATCTATGTAACATAAATGCAAATATTTCAAATAAATTTTAGTAAATAAATTTCAAATAATTATGTTATTTTGGTAAAGCATTTCAGACGTTTGAACTTGGAAAAGAGGAATACAATTATAAGTGAAAAGATATATAATAACAATTAGAAAAAGTATTATTGGAAAAACAATAAATTATTATTAATAATTATGTTATTAAAGTACTTGCTATTATATTGATATAATTTGGTACAATTTATCGTAGTAAAAATATTATTTCTATATAATGATATTTATAATGAACATGTAATTCTTTAATCACTTAGTCCATTACGTTCGGTGAATTTTAATTAATCACTTTACAATATTTTATGAGTATCCGAACTATAAAGTTTGTAAATTTGTGAAAACCTAATGAGACAGAACGTTTTTGATCGATATGTGCCGATCTCCATCAGTGTCTTATGCTTGGAAATGTCGGATCAAGCGGTGACGGTTTTAATGGTATTTTTTCGATAGTATCAAAGAGTATACACAGACCATAACCTAGAAATCTTACACATCAACAAAAAAGAACCACATGTCAACACTCTAGAACAATATGAAATTTACAGACACACAAAACACAAAGTACAAACATACTAAACGAACAGACACAATACAAATCACATATTCTCTTTGATTATATCGAAAACCTGCCTTTAAAACCGTCACCATTTGACCCAACATCTCCAAGCAGAAGACACTGATGAAATTCGCCATATAGCGATCGAAAACGTTCTATCTCAGTAATTTTTTACAAATTTACAAAATTTACAATTTGGATAGTCATAAACTATTGTTAAAGTGATTAAATTTTTTTTTTATTACACCTTATCCTTCTCAACCTTAGCCCAGATAAAGTAATATAATATGTGAGTGAAGAGAGAAGCTGTTTGAACAAACATACTTTTTAGCCTAAGTTAGAGCATACATGGATTTTTCTGCCTCCCAAAACGTTATATCCGTCCTTAAAGCAGTTTCTCTTTAGAAATTTTCCACAAACATTAACATAGCCCTATGAACAACTGTATAATCCATTGAATTAAATGGATGATTTATTGTGTGTAGATGGATGCTTTAATATTCAATCAAGTTTAGAAAACAGTCGACAGAGTTTATACGTAAATTTAAAATACAAACAGCTCGTTGTGATCGCCGAAGCAGAGTGCTACAAATAAAAACTGATTGCATAGGCATAAATATATTGCACTGTTAATAAAAGTTAAAAAACACATTTACAAAAATATATTGCTATGAGCTACTAATAACTTATTTTATATATTTATTCGAGTTTTCACATCTACTTGTTTTTGGCACACAACGTTCTCATTGATAATCTCTAAAATAGTAAGTACACAATCATACAGGATGTTTTACGTCACACACTCTACACTCCGGAGTTTTTAATTCCATAACTTAAGGTGAGCTAAGGTCTTACATTTTTAGTATAATTTTTCTGCTTATTTCATTCCTGCATAAGCGAGTCTATCTTGGTTGGATTTCAGTCGGTGAGTTACTACATTAACATAAGTTTACATTGACAACTAAAACTACTATTTCACTAGATATAGTAGCTGTACTAGTTAGCTGATTACCAGCTAATGTTCAGACAAGTACACGTGGCTGTTAAGAACTATCTGGTATATTTTATATTAGGTGTATTTTTGTTTCAAATATTTCCAATTTATTTAGTTTCATTATTTGTTATTCCTTGACAAAACACAATGCATTTCATTTATAGTTTACAAATTATTAAAACTATTGTTTCCTCATTGCATTCAACTGCTGCCGCTTATTCTATGACAGTTGGTTACCACTTCTAAAATATTTCCACATTAACTATGTCAGAAACATTTATTCATTTTAACAATTAAACTTACATCTTCTTAAAAACAGCTACTCTATTTTCCTTCAACTTGCCACAGATTATTTGATGACAATATGACACACTCGAAAAGCTTCAATGGTTACACTTACTTATAATTCTGTCAGTGCTTATGCTGATGAATCATTTCACTACCTTAATGCACCATCTACCAAACGATGTCAATGCTAAATTGGCAATATTTTGGAGCAAAGATATTCAACAACATGGACCATTTTCTCATTCTATTATAAGTATTAAGACAAGAAATTTGAGTTGTAGTATCGGTGTCCATATAACTTCAAATAATACGTGATTATATATACGGGGGATTGTATTAATAAACATAGGATTAATCTCAACAATACGGCTGCAATAACAATGCAAGGTAGGGATGCAATGACCCAATTATAAGGATTATTGTTCTGCGCATAGAGATGTGCACATCTACTACCCACCTGGGATATAGCACTGTTTTTAATATCAAACGTTCAAATTCCAAAACTAAACCTTCGTGCTCTATTCTGTATATCTATAATGATATATAAGAATATATTGGTAAAACGTGCTCTAGTGGACATCCAATAGTAATTGGAGGCGAGACAACAGCATAAATTAAACAAGGAATGAACCGTCGTCGTCTTCTTCACTAATGAATAAGTAACTGAAGGTTGCCGTAGAAAAAGTGACAACAGCATAAATTGAACAATGAATGAACAATAGAACATCTTATTTACTAATGAATAAGTAACCAAAGTTTACAGCATAAATTACTGTCAGATAGGAATTAACAAAGACCAAAAGTAGGAGGCGTCACAAGGGCATAAGATAAACAATAAATGAACATTCGATCCTCCACTTTCCTAATGAATAAGTAACTGAAGATTGCCTCAAACAACACAGGCAAATAGCGATGACAAGAGAAAGCGTAGAAAGAGTCACAAGAGCATAAATTTAGTTATTGGAAAGCTTCTCGTTCTCTTTACTAATGAATAAATAACTAAAATTTCATCATACACTACTGGGAAATAACGAAGAACAAAGACTAAAATTAGCAAACGTTACACGAGCATATTATAAACAACAAATAAACCAACGTTTATCTTTTTAACTAGAGAATAAGTAACTAAAGTTGCATCATAAATTACTGGCAAATAGAGAGAAACTGAGGCAAAAAGTAGGAGGCGTCACAAGAACATAAATTAAACAATGAAAGATCATTCGCCCATTTTTTTTACTAATGAATAACTAAAGTTGCATTATCTATTACAGGCAAATAGCGAAGAACAGAAACCAAGAATAGGAAACGTCACAAGATCATAAATTAAACAATGATAGAAATGTCTCTCATCTTCTTTAGTTTTGAAAAAGTAACTAAAGTTTACAACATGCATTAGTGAAGCTCTATATGTCTTTATAAACGCCTGACTAGATAAGATAGTTACATAACAATCTTTCAATAGAATATTCTAGTCTAAGATAGACGGAAATGAAACACCATTTTTGATTGACAATCTTGAGACAGTTTGAACTGTAACTAGTTCCGGGGGTTTTTAGATACGTAGTCAACGTCAGCTGACAGTAAGATAAAATGTTGGAGCTACATGTGAGATTGGGAATATATAGTGTGGAATCGGGTCTTATTACTTAAAGTATTAGATATTTAGCTACTTAAATCATATGTATGATTTATAAGTGGTCACATTAGGCTTGGCTAAACCATAAAAACATGTTCTTATGGGAAAATAGCTGCAACAAACGTTATTATAAACTCCGCTTTCTTTTATATTTAATATTTTCAATAAGGGAAAACTGAAACCATTTAGAAAACAGCTGATTGAGAAAGAATTTAAAACAACTACTCTGATGTTTAAAATTATACACTAAAACTCAAAGTTATATTGCGTCAAATTAAACAGCATTAAACGTAAATAGATAGTGAAAAGAAATCAATAGGTTGATTGAAAATATAATGCAGTTAAATTTATTTATAGTTTCTACATAATTTACAAGTAAATTATTTATTACAATACGTCTCCTATCATATTGGATATTGAAAGCTGGTTATCGATTTAATAATGTCTGCGACAACACAGTGAATGTTCACTCACTCAATTATTAAATGCATCAGTTTATTTTCAATGTAACGCATTTAATAAGTAAGTGACTGAGAAGTTGTCTACAGAAGGAAACACAATTATGGTTAATCACAGAATGTATTCAGTCAAAAGATATCTCACTTGGTAGTTGCTTCTTAGAATTACGCTGCAAAATTCCAAACAACTGCAATTTATCTTTCCATTCTCTAGACTGTTGTTTATGGAGAAATCTGCCTGGTTTCTTTAACGAACAAATTCATACATTACATAAGTAATTAATATAACGTTTAAATATAGTCTCACTTGGCAGATAAATAAAAATTTATTCGATTTACTAAATAAATACGTTGGTAGGGTTAGTACAGAATATATGCATAGTAAAAAATGAAACATACTATTTATATAAATAGTTAGAATAAATATATTTGAAAAGAGTTGATATGTCATCTTAGAAATTGTTGTTCCAAACCCTTGTCTATTTTGTCTGTATAACACACACAAACATTCAATATGTTTTTCCAACATTTACTGACATTTTGAGTAATAAAATATTACTTACATACTAGCCAACGCGTACAATTTGCAGTTGAGCCATTTGACGACGCGTTGACCAGTAAAGATAGGTTCTTCAAAGTGGGACTACAGTAGTCCTGAGCCTGAGCAATCTTGAAGGTGTTAGGCACTTATAACTTCACTAATACAATGCAGACACTCCGGGATCGATGTTTCATTGATGAGGTGGAGATGTGCAGCAAGGTAGCTATGACAAGATTTCAATCTGAATGCTGCAACGCTAACAGCACGAGGCAAGTTATAGTTGATCGGTCTAGACCTTCCCATAGTTTTCCTTTTAAAGAGTTCTTTCAATTAAACATGATTCAAATATGGAATCCTTATTAGGGACTTGTTGGCAGGAGGGTTGTAGTGAACTCAGATGTTCAGATTGGGGGAGAGCTCTTACATGCTTGGCTAGTTGGTACACCCAACCCTTGCCAGTAATGCTTACGTGGCGTGGTATCCATTGTATATTAAGTAGTCACTCTGCATTTAGCCTTCTTCTATAGTCTGTAGTTCTTCTACCGCTAATCTTTGAGTTCACAGAGAGGTTCAAGATGGCGGTCTTAGAGTCATCAACAATTAAAACTGCCTTAGCTGGAGCGGTCAAGTTCTAAAACTCAATCCTTGCAGCTTGTATGGCAGATAACTCACCGTCCTAATTGCTATAGTGGTGCCGACAGTAGAAAATAATTAAAAATTATGTGGAGAACCTGCATCACCTGATCCAAGCACGGGTGTCTCATCAGTGTAAATTTGGATCCATTCTGGTGCTGGGTATGTTTCACTGATACTTACGAAGGCAGCACTTCTACGTTCTTCGTTCGAGTATGCATGCCTTGCCTGACAGAAGAAGCTCTGGCTCAGGGAGCACTTCTTACGCATTACAATATTATTCATTTATTTAACTATGTACTGATTATTTTCAAATGTCATCTTTTTGACGTCAAATCTCCCTATACCATACATTTATCCTTTCAATTTTTCTCAAGATAGTTAATGGTATTTATTAAAACACTTAAATTCTGTTGAGGGGAAAATTAAAACATGGTTAACAAGTGAAAACGAAAGATGCATACGAGCGTTAGGTCGCCAATATAAATTATTTGATAAGTTGCATAGTCTCAGAAATAAGGTAGTTAGCATCAAAGTTTTCTTCCTCCTTTGTAATTTCGTTCCGTACATAGTTATTACTAGTTTATTTACATTAATTTCAACAATATATTGCTAATATATTCCTTAACATTATTTCTACAGTTTATTTACAAACCGATTCTACTGTCTCTTACTCCGGTGGGTGACCATAATGTGGCAAGACAAGAATCTTTAAGAGCTATTGGAACAGCACTGTTATAGTAAAATCAAGCTTTAACTATCCTACCTGACATAATACTTACCTTGAAAATACTTACTTACATTATCCAATGCCAGATATGCCTCCCAGTAAAGACAATGCTGGCTTTGCTCTTCCAAATCTTGCAAAGCTGTGAAATTCTAAAGGAATTCTATTGACGTTGCACAGAGGGCAAATATCTGAGGTCACTATTCCTATTCTATATAGGTGGGCTTGCAGATATTCATGGGACATAAGCATTCTGAATCTGGCAACAGCTTCCACTCTAGGTAGGCTGTGTGGTATTAGCACTGTGTGCGCCAGGCCTCTCCATATATATCCAGCGCTCATTTCTTTCTGGCCTTCCATCGATTTTTCATTGATAATAAATTCAATCAGGCTTCGTGCAGCCAATATATTTATAGGAGCGTCAGGACGTGGCAAGGTGTTACCTTCCTTCCTGCTTGTTCATTACATTCAATGCCGACATGGCTAGGGACCCATTGCAGCACACTGTGTTATGCTTCTTGAATCATCCCTGCCTTAAAAATATGACATTATTTTCCTCGTCAAAAACATGGAGATAATTAAATTCGTTTTTACTCTTTTCTGATAAAATTTAGATTGATCCAAGCCTGCGGCGATGTGATACGAAGTCCAACAAACTGTTATGTAATTTACAATTAGTTTATTTTCCACTAATTTCGAGTAAACATAACAAACAATTGGCGAAAACTCTAGTGCGCGGTATATATTTTCACATAATATAAATTTCAAAACCTTGTTTACTTATTAATTTGCTTATTTCTTTAACTTTATTTTGGAAATAAATTCAAAATTAGAAGAAAAACTATAAAACGATGTGGTATAATGTCTAGTGGGAACCCAATTTTCAATGATTCCTGAGGTGTTTTTATTTATCAGTCCATACAAGACAACATTATCTTGGGTGTTGAAAAAAATACAATATATTTATAGTGGAAATGTCAGGTATCTTTTCTACAGAACTCCAGGTGTCAACGATAAGCCTCAGCTTAACACTTTGACAGGCAAATTATTACCAGTTTCAACCCTCCAGAAAGTTACTCCATCTTATGAAGATATCTTTTGGAAATTCAATAAATAAAGTTTTACTCTCGTGAAACTTATAATATTAATAAAACCTATAATATAATAAAACTTATAATAAAAATAAATAGTAGCTCACGTGAAGATGGAATCAACAAATATAAATAAAGTTTATTATAGAATTGAGTTCTATATTTATTTCAATAAGTCTTTTGGAATGCATGCACTTTACCGTAATTAAAATGTACTACACAATCATACTTGACGTTAAATAGCTTTAACTATTATCTTTACGATTTATTCTTTATTCAATGTGTTTAGGTAATACTAGACAATCAATTGTTTTAGTTATAGTGTTGATTAAGTAAAAAGCATATCTGTTTCCCTCTCCATGCAAAATTGAATGCATAATCCATGCTCTTTCACTTCAAAACCAAATTACTCAAAAGAAGTATATTGCACACGAATGACAAAACATGTAAATAGTGATCAAAAGTAACAACAAAATGTGGGAGAAAAATGTTCAACAGAGTTCACTGTAAATAATTTTAGAGTTAATTCTCCACCAACCAAATAGTTAGTCATACAAATTGTTTGTTATAAAAATATCGAATTGCTATAGACTCTAAAATTGTAACTATCTCGAGAAAACTTGATCTGTATCTAGGTCATCCTAGTCTTGCTTTCCCTCTTATCGACTTTATTACAAAATAATATTATTTCTTGTTTGTCTGTTTTGCTGAAACAATCATGTTCCTCTTCTTTTCATTTGATCCCTTTTTTCAATTACTGATATGCTGTTATCGTGAACCCATCTGTAATTTAATTTAGATCTTTTTACTTTAGTGGAACTAAAATTTACTTTAATCTTGACCTTTTATTTACCTTCTAAAGGGATGGCAAAATACTTACTGCATTTATCCTGAGGTTTTATCTTACACAATAGAGTAATTATGATTTTATTATCGACTACTAATTAATTAAAATTATAAATGACAAATCAATCTTGGATATTGTCCATATTTTCAGTTATATTAAGTAGATGATAGACTAAAGTTTTATTATTTTTGTGTGTAATTTGTTTCAATGAACACCCTGTATGACCCATTGAACAAGCTCCTATCATCTAGCAAGACACCAAGTAAGACACCATGTAAGGGACCATGTAAGACACCATGTAAGACACCAAGTAAGACACCAAGTAAGACACCATGTAAGGGACCATGTAAGACACCAAGTAAGACACCATGTAAGACACCATATAAAACTGTAACTAGCGGAGTAATATTTATAGAATTATTTGATAACGAAGTCTTTTTCAAGCATCCAAAAGTGTACAATACAATAAACTTGCAAATGGTTTATATTTACACTGTATTTACATTGTTACAATACATTTCTGATGTAATAATACTTTTTTCGATTAGCCATCAAAGTTTGCTTAAAGTAGCTACTTTATTAAAACTCTAGTAAAAATACTCCATTCAACTACGTATCCAAGGATAGAATTTACAGACTAAAAGAAATTGTATTTTATTTAAAAGCTTTCTAGATTTATAGAACATTTGGGAGGATATGTGAACGTAAAAGATTCAGTAGGCAGTATATCCTCGGTGTAACCGCTCAATAAGAGCCTTAGGAGGGAATTTGCTTGGTTTAAACATTCTCCATTACAAATTCTCAATTTTATTAGTTTTTCTCAGAAAATCTTCTAAAACCTAGCTTATATATATTTTTATATTTTTCGGCAAAAACAAGAAAAACGTTATCGTCGCCTATTTAAACTTTGAAACACATGTTACTCGACCCCCAAAACGATTTAAACTCATCTCGAAAATGTATTAGTTTAAAAGAGAAATATTTAAGTTCTGGAGTTGCTCGAGATAACCCATGAAGTTTTAATTGCAAAAAACGCAAAAGATTAAACTCCATTTTTTTAACTTTCAATACACCCCAAAAACAAACGATAAATTTGATGCTGTCAGACTTTACTTAACACTCAAGTTTGTAGAAGGGTATGCATACTAACACCCTAGTTTTGTAAGGGAGTCTGCATACTAATGGACGAGTTTATAGGGGGTCTGCATACTAACAAACAAGTTTGTAGGGGGTCTGCATACTAACACCCTAGTTTTGTAAGGGATTCTGCATACTAATGGACGAGTTTGTAGGGGGTCTGCATACTAACAGACAAGTTTGTAGGGGGTCTGCATACTAACAAACAAGTTTGTAGGGGGTCTGCATACTAACAAACAAGTTTGTACGGGGTCTGCATACTAACAAACATGTTTGTAGGGGGTCTTCATACTAACAAACAAGTTTTAGGGGGTCTCCATACCAACAAACAAGTTTGTAGGGAGGTCTGCATACTAACACACAAGTTTGTAGGGGGTCTGCATACTTACACACAAGTTTGTAGGTAGGTCTGCATACTTACGCACAAGTTTGTGGGGGTCTGCATACTTACAAACACGTTTGTAGGGGGGCCTGCATACTAACACACAGGGTCTGAAGTCTAACACACGAGTTTGTAGGGGGGTCTGCATACTAACATACGAATTTGTAGAGGGATCTGCAAACTAACACACATGTTTGTAGGGGGTCTGCATTCTAACACACACGTTTATAGGGGGTTCTACATACTAACACACAAGTTTGTAGGGGGGTCCGCTTACTTACACAAAAGTTTGTAGGGGGGTCTGCATACTAACACACAAGTTTGTAGGGGGGTCCGCATACTAACACACAAGTTTGTAGGGGGTCTACATACTAACACACAAGTTCGTAGAGTGGTCTGTATACTTACACACAAGTTTGTTGGGGGGTCTGCATACTAACACACAAATTGTAGGGGGATCTGCATACTAACACACACGTTTGTAGGGGGATCCGCTTACTTACACACAAGTTTGTAGGGGGTCTACATACTAACACACAAGTTTGTAGAGTGGTCTGTATACTTACACACAAGTTTGTTGGGGGTCTGCATACTAACACACAAGTTTGTAGGGGGATCCGCTTACTTACACACAAGTTTATAGGGGTCTACATACTAACACACAAGTTTGTAGAGTGGTCTGTATACTTACACGCGAGTTTGTAGGAGGGTCTACATACTAACACACAAGTTTGTAGACTGGTCTGTATACTTAAACACAAGTTTGTTGGGGGGTCTGCATACTTACACACGAGTTTGTAGGGGGGGGTGTCTGCATACTAACACACGAGTTTGTAGGGGGGTCTGTATTCTAACACACAAGTTTTTTACGGGGTCTGCATACTTACACACAAGTTTGTATGTGGGTCTGCATATTAATCACCAGTAAGTAGTGCAAAGCTATGCTGTTACCCTTATGATGTAGCTCATATTATAAACGTTTAAAAGATGCTGAGACTATCACAAATAGAGCATCAGGGTGACGCAGTAGTGTATCGCAGCGCAGACCATGATAATTAAAAACAGTTATGCTGGTAACGATCGAAGCCATCGTGTTAAAGGCAAGAGTCACAAATACAGTCACTTTTTGTGTCAATACGCCAACCTCTAAAATAAAGGTAGATATGGTGTATGTCACAATCAACGCTCTAACACAAAATATTATTGTTAAATAATAATAACAACAAAATAGTCTCTTAAAATAATGACTCAGGGAGATATTTTTAACCAAATAACTTCCTCTAATTGTATTATTAAGATGATTTTACGCTCAAAACATGCCCTTATAAAACCTATTAGGGGACCCACTATATACAAACCAAACAGTTATCTTGTTTAAATGAAATATTAAAAGATTTAGTAAATATTAGGAAACAAATATCATATTATTCATGGAAATTACATCACTAAATAACATATAATAAAACATGTATGTCTGTGAAAATAATAAAGTAGAAAATGTATTTAAAATAAGAATATTTATATTGAACATCCATAAATATATGATATATAATCAATGATAAAAGTTAGCCGTTTATACAGCATAATTTATTCTAATGTTTCCAATAAAAAAAAAATAAATATTTCCCACAGACCAAATATCAAACTTAATTTTTCAAGCTGAATTTTGTTAATATGTTTAACGAAAGATATTTTAAATTTGTTAATAAATAGTAGCTAATAATTTTTGAGAGACAATATATATATATATATATATATATATATATATATATATATATTGTGTCTAAAAATGATCACGATCTTTATACACATGTTATTGGTTTTATTTTTCCAAAACTGCAGTGATGATATTGCAATTTTAAAAATTTCATTTAACTTATCACAGAACTTTGGTTATTGAGTATAATATTATTGATTGTCACTTTAGCTGAACAATGAACTGTCATCGGTCTAGTATTTCATGCGACTGGCAATCCTTTCCTGAAAGCGTAGGTAATGATCTCGGCCTGGCCCCCAACAGATAGATCCGGTATGATTATGTTTAGGGATACCGTCTCGATAAATCCGTACTTATGTAACCTAAGACATTCCTAATATGATATTTAATTCCTGGTGTTTTGACTATCAATATTGTTACATTATGTAAACAACACAAATATTCCATTAAACTATATATTCTTGTATATCGACATTTTAGTACTACAGCTACTAAGTTCTTATAGATTAAACAATTTTTCTTTATACATTAAAATACCTGTTGCTTAGTTCTTACACTCTAAATGCCTCTTATCTGCTATCTTGGCGATTCATAGACAGGAAGCCTTATTGAAACGGTTTTGGCTAGAGAAAGTTGTTGGAACACCTTCTACCAATATAATAGTGTTTTTTTGCTTGATTGCCTGTTTAAAATAACCTTTTTAATAATTGAAATAATGTTACTTTATATAACTTGAAGTTTATACATATAATCAATGTTTGCTTAGATAAACATTGATCAGGTCATTTAAACAAATAATCATTTTAACTAGTATTTATATTATATTAAGCATATAAAAGGTTGGTGGATTAATTGGGAAAGGGTTGTTGGAATAAACGTCTAAATCAATTACCATCATTTATTTTTCACTCCACAAATCAATCTTCAGTTATTGCTTCTTAATAAACCTTTCCATAATCTAATAACATAGCTCACTGGTTTCTTTAGAATTATTTTTCAAAATCAAAATTAAAAAAAAATAGTTTGTTTTAGGTTTTAAAACTTTTTATAACGTCTGTTGAAAAGAAGTGTTGACTAGGAGGTCAATATACTCTTATCCCAAACCGTATATCTCTCTTTTCTAGTCAAGTAATTTGTAACGTTAAATCCTCGAGCATGTTTACAAAACCAAATAGTAAGTACAACGTTATCACCG
>JBAIZL010000420.1:37500-40000 GCA_036971475.1 Prosapia bicincta | reverse complement strand
AAAACAGACGTCAAATAGAGGCAGGAAAGCTGGATTCTCTTCTATTATAACCTACTCCCCATACAAACAAGATTTAGAGGCTACAATGAAGGTAAAAGACAAGAAACGAAAACCAGAAGCTTCAAAACAACAGAAGAAAAACAAAATTAAAAGACCCCACATTACGAAATTAAACTTTGACCGATCATCTAGACCTAAACCTGCTAGAGATGACTCCAGTGTTAGCAGCGACGAATCGTTTCATTCTGACGTATCTTCTGTTATGGATTTTATGCCCAATAAAGATCCAGAAAACAGAGATGCTGAATGTATCTTCTGTGAAGGAAAATTCTCAGACGATCAACAAGGGGAGATTTGGATCCAATGCTATGGCTGTTCTCTGTGGGCACACCTTGAGTGCACAGGAGCAGAAAAAGAAGATTATTTATGCGACTTTTGTAAATGTAGTTTCTATAATTGAAAATAAATGTTTTATTGTGTCTTAAATAGTTTCTAATTAATTAAACCACCTATTCCATATTACCCGACTATTTCATATTATCCTCCATTTGTAAAGTTTTTTTAAAATACATTTTTTTCATAATTAAAAATTATTGGATTTTTTTTAACAAGTGACAGTTCATTACAATTAGTTATAGTATGTACTCCTTATGATTTTGGAGATTTTATTCAAAAGCCAGGGAAGTTATTTTTTGAAATGAAAGTGGTATTCCATAATACCCTCCTCTACTCTATATATATATATTTGAAGATGAAAACAGGGAAAAGGATATTTACGTCGTAATCAAAACGAGAATTGTGTTATGAACAGCAGATCCATGTGCCGATCAGGAATTAGAAAAATCTAATTCCATGTTCTCTGATCGTGCATATATATATATATATATATTTGAAGATGAAAACAGGGAAAAGGATATTTACGTCGTAATCAAAACGAGAATTGTGTTATGAACAGCAGATCCATGTGCCGTTCAGGAATTAGAAAAATCTAATTCCATGTTCTCTGATCGTGCATATATATATATATATATATATTTGAAGATGAAAACAGGGAAAAGGATATTTACGTCGTAATCAAAACGAGAATTGTGTTATGAACAGCAGATCCATGTGCCGATCAGGAATTAGAAAAATCTAATTCCATGTTCTCTGATCGTGCATATATATATATATATATATTTGAAGATGAAAACAGGGAAAAGGATATTTACGTCGTAATCAAAACGAGAATTGTGTTATGAACAGCAGATCCATGTGCCGATCAGGAATTAGAAAAATCTAATTCCATGTTCTCTGATCGTGCATATATATATATATATATATTTGAAGATGAAAACAGGGAAAAGGATATTTACGTCGTAATCAAAACGAGAATTGTGTTATGAACAGCAGATCCATGTGCCGATCAGGAATTAGAAAAATCTAATTCCATGTTCTCTGATCGTGCATATATATATATATATATATTTGAAGATGAAAACAGGGAAAAGGATATTTACGTCGTAATCAAAACGAGAATTGTGTTATGAACAGCAGATCCATGTGCCGTTCAGGAATTAGAAAAATCTAATTCCATGTTCTCTGATCGTGCATATATATATATATATATATTTGAAGATGAAAACAGGGAAAAGGATATTTACGTCGTAATCAAAACGAGAATTGTGTTATGAACAGCAGATCCATGTGCCGATCAGGAATTAGAAAAATCTAATTCCATGTTCTCTGATCGTGCATATATATATATATATATATTTGAAGATGAAAACAGGGAAAAGGATATTTACGTCGTAATCAAAACGAGAATTGTGTTATGAACAGCAGATCCATGTGCCGTTCAGGAATTAGAAAAATCTAATTCCATGTTCTCTGATCGTGCATATATATATATATATATATATTTGAAGATGAAAACAGGGAAAAGGATATTTACGTCGTAATCAAAACGAGAATTGTGTTATGAACAGCAGATCCATGTGCCGATCAGGAATTAGAAAAATCTAATTCCATGTTCTCTGATCGTGCATATATATATATATATATATTTGAAGATGAAAACAGGGAAAAGGATATTTACGTCGTAATCAAAACGAGAATTGTGTTATGAACAGCAGATCCATGTGCCGATCAGGAATTAGAAAAATCTAATTCCATGTTCTCTGATCGTGCATATATATATATATATATATATATTTGAAGATGAAAACAGGGAAAAGGATATTTACGTCGTAATCAAAACGAGAATTGTGTTATGAACAGCAGATCCATGTGCCGATCAGGAATTAGAAAAATCTAATTCCATGTTCTCTGATCGTGCATATATATATATATATATATTTGAAGATGAAAACAGGGAAAAGGATATTTACGTCGTAATCAAAACGAGAATTGTGTTATGAACAGCAGATCCATGTGCCGATCAGGAATTAGAAAAATCTAATTCCATGTTCTCTGATCGTGCATATATATATATATATATATTTGAAGATGAAAACAGGGA
>JBAIZL010000420.1:17500-32500 GCA_036971475.1 Prosapia bicincta | reverse complement strand
CAGGGGGGCGTGTCGCCCAAATGAAATAAATAAAAAAATTACAAAAATAATTTCCTACAAAAAAAATAAAACTTATTGGTGTATGCACAGAAGGTGCTCCTTCAATACTGGATTCTCATTCAGGTTTTGTGCAGTTGGTCAAAGAGAAGAATGCTGATGTGGTTGGGATTCATTGTTTTATTCACCGCCAAGCCTTGGCAGCAAAAACGCTTCCATACGAACTCAATGCTGTTTTAAAGCTATGTATTAAAGTAGTCAATTACGTTAAGAACAGTGCATTAAATACTCGACTGTTTAAAGTTCTTTGTGAAGATTTCGGAAGTGTCCACAAAACGCTGCTATTTCATACAAATGTACGATGGCTATCAAAAGGCAATATGTTGGGAAGACTATTTGATCTCCGTGATGAAGTGATTACGTTTTTGACACAGCATAAACAAAACGAGCTTAGTGCAGAGTTAAAAAACCCAGTAACCAAGTGATTTTGCCCTATTTATCAGATTTTTTTGACACGTTAAATAACCTAAACTTGAGACTGCAAGGTGCAGACTCAAATATAGTAACACATCAGGATGCCATCAAGATGTACGTTAAGAAACTACCACTTTGGATACGTAAAGTGTCAATTAACCCCAGCAACTATTCAAGTTTCAGTAAAGTAGTATCAGTCTCAGAAGAAACATGTTTTGAGGACGTTTTTGAAGGACCGCTTTTTAAAAACTTGATAATTGACCATTTGAAGAACCTCAAGGAATAGTTCAGCAGGTACTTTCCTAACTTCCGAGGAGTTTTACAAACTATCAACCGACCCGTTCCACATGGACTTACAGTTTCTGCCAGAAGAGTTGCAAGAGGAGGAAATAGAAATAAAAAATGACTCTGCTGCAAGATACGATCTTGAACAAATGGACAAGTCCTCATTTTGGTTAAAGTACTTAAACGTTTACCCCAGTGTTTCAGAGAAAGCTGTTCGGATGTACTTGCCTTTTTCAACAACATACATGTGCGAAAAAGCGTTTTCAACTCTTGTGGCGATCAAAACAAAGTACTGCAACAAGCTTGATGTCGAAAGTGACCTACGCTGTGCTTTGTCTGAAACACAACCCAGGATCTGTCAACTTATTCAGAACATGCAAGCGCACCCATCTCACTAAATTACATTTTATGTTTTGTTTTTGTAAGTAGGTAGGCCTATTGTTTCACCTTCCTTAAATTGAAAACGTATCTGTGTTACAATGTTAAATTTTGTATCAGTAATTATATTCGTTTTTCATGTAATACTTGTTTTAATTTTCATCATACGTACAATTATTGAATCTTTCCATTCTGCGATACTGCATTCAACAGTGAACAAAAAATCTACCTACTCACCGTATCAAGTAGGCACATACTTGTACGAGTTCATGTACTTGTACAAGTAGGAGTTTCTATGTACGGCACCGTGGAAGTAGGGTATTGCAAAATGGAAAGCTGATATGTTTAGGGGGGCGTGGGGGTTCTCCAAATAACCAGAGGGGGGCGTGGTACAAAAAAGTTTGGGAACCCCTGTTCTAGTGAATATGCTTTTTACGCAGATTTGAACAAAACGCTAACACAGCCATAATAACGAAATACAATTGAGTATGAGACAAAATATTCAATTATACATGCAGAACCAAAACCGCTATTTTCTGTGGAAAGGCTGAACTATAATGTTTCGATTTCCAATACTCACAGATCTCTTACGCTTTGTTAAATTTGTAATTGGTTTCCATTAAGCGTTTGTTGTTAGCGGAAGCTGAAAAAGTCTATTTCAATAGAAATAACCAGTGAAATATGTTTAATAGAATGTACGGAGCAGTGTAAAATTTGCTCATGTAATATGTATCAGGTTATTTAATAACAATACCCTATCGACAAGTTCAACAAGCATCGGAAAATTTACGATATAACGTATTCAAAATTATACTTTCACTACCTTTTTATTTTAATTTATATATCTGTATTTAAATATAAACCATTCGTTTATCGGTTTACTAAGAAATGTTTCTGAAAGTAGATAGACTACGCTCATAAAAATCTTGTAAAAATATTACCTGCAACTGAATAAATAAGAATAGAAATACATGGAAACTAAATTAGATAACAAAAAGTTACTTATTTTATTTAAAAGCTTTCTAGATTTATAGAGCATTTGGAAATATATGTGAACATAAAAGAATTCAGGAGGCAGTATATCCTCAGGGTAACAGCGCAATAAAAACGTTAGGGTGGACGTTATTCGGTCGTCAACGTCTGAACAAACTCCTTATGAAATTCTCTGTGTAATTATTTGTAAAAAAACCTCTAAATCTTATAGATTATTGTTGTAAATTTTTAAGTAAAAGGAGCTTGACCGTTACCTAAATTAATTAATATCGCGGGCGGTAGTTTTATGTATGGCTCATTATTTGTACTTATATTTAATTCAGTGCTTGGTGACACAAGAAATTCAATACGTACTACAAAATTGAATTCCAGTCCTTTACTGTACGATATATATATATATACATATATATATATATATATATATATATATATATATATATATATATATAATATCGCAATATGTATTCTTGTGTATTAATAAAGAATTAAGTCAAAATACAAATACAAGAATTATAATTGAATTTACAATTCAACGTTGTACGCTGTTAGCCAACGAAAAGCTTTGAATTGTAAATTCAATTATAATTCTTGTATTTGTATTTTGACTTATGTTCTTTATATATATATATATATATATATATATATATATATATTATCCGAGGAATAGGGTGGCCCGGCAACGCCAGATAACGAATTCCCCGGATAATCCGCTATGAACAAAGAATACGCAAAACGATTGATAATCGATTATTATACCATAACTTACACAAATAATGATCCCGGTTAGTGCAATTCACAAATAATCTTCAGAGGGCAAAATCAATACAGAAAATAATTATAAATGTCGATTTGTTTGACGGATTATAACAGGTACATTTATATGTCTAACTATTTACAATACGTACATAAGTATTTGTCAAAAGTAAGTATGTATGTACATATGTAATTTCCTTTACACATAATACTTTCACTTTTAACAAAAAAATCTGTCACTTTCGTCTGTTTTTGTGAGCATTGATTTAGCTTTAATGTGCGATTTACGTTTCTTCAGAACCATTTTGTCGCACAGTGTCACAAAGCCATAAAGATCGATATTGTATATGACAGACATGGATAATGCATATGTCACGTCCTAAACTATTTATAGCTGACATTTGCTTACAATCTTATGATACACATTAGGTTTTCGGGCGTCCAAGCACTTTGTCGTTGTCACTCATATACAGTAGTCTGCTCGCCCCTTTTATTTCGCTGGCCTTCATCGGGATGATTCCCTTTCAATGTAAAAATTAGTACGTACATATTTACATATCTATTCCCTTCATCTTAACTTCTATTAAGCCTTATATGTGTTTACGTCGTATTCACCGTTTGGAAATTTAAAAACATGAATCGGATTGGAATAAAAATTGGATATTTGTAAAACAATGGCAGACCCCGGATAATCCGCAAACCGGTTAATCCGCCCACGGATAATCGAGAGTTTACTGTATACACACACACACACATATATATATATATATATATATATATATATATATATATATATATTAAAATGTATGTATACAACACTTGTAAATGTTTCTTTTTTCATAATTATCTCTGAGAATAAAAAACCAGATTGACGTTTTTAGACAACAGCCAAAACCCAAGTATAAAGAAGCATATTAAATCTCTTTATCCCTAAAAACTTTTAAATGTTTCTAAACTTTGCCTATAGTAGCACCTACTTCGTTTGTTAAGGACAGCCGTTTCGGGAGATGAGTCCCATTGTCAACTCAGACCGTAACTGATCTCAAGGTTTATGTAGGTTAGGGTGGGGGTGGGATATTATGGTGGTGTGGGTGTTATGTGTGTGTATTAGAAGTTATGATGTCAAAAAGTGCGAGAGAGTTGTAATGTAGTTGTGTATTGAGTATGTGTGTAGGGTGTAGTTTGAAGTGTCGTTTTTTCGTATTGTTCGGTTGTGTAGCGTTGGTTATTTAGTTGATGTTTATGAAGAATTTGTAGGTTAGATGTTATGTCTATTTAGTCATGTTTTGTGGAGTTGAGATGATCGGCGAAGTTTGATTGGTAGTTATTGTTTGTTAGTGCTTTCATATGTTCTTGGTAACGTGTGTAGAAGGACCTCCCTGTCTGGCACCTCCTATGTAAAAACTTGGGCACGAAGTTACGGTCTGAGTTGACAATGGGACTCATCTCCTCAACAAATAAAGTAAGTGCCACTATAGGCAAGTTTAGAAACATTTAAAAGTGTTTAGTGATAACTAGTAGTTCATGTGAAGATGGAATCAACAAATATCTCTTTATCTCAATTATAATCCATAAACAAATACTGTACTTCAATTATAGTACAAACCTCGTAGCCGAGCGCAGTAGGCGAGACTGGTGGTCTGGTGGTAAAGGGCCAGTATAAATGTTTTCCTACATACATGATCATAACTGTCGAAACACTGATTCGCATGAAACGGTCAATATTAGATAAATTAGCTTCGGTGCGATATATATATATATATATATATGCTGATACGTATTCCTTCACGGATGGAAAAATATGATGAATTGTTACTATCTGGAGTACATCCGTTCATTCTGCAGTCCATAAATTCGCAGTTCCGACGTTTCGCTAGAATCTCATTCAGTATTGACGAGGTGAACCCAAAAACAGTAGAAGAGCGAGTCAACTGTACATATATTTATATGTATATATGTATATATATATATATATATATATATATATATATATATAAATATATATATATATATATATTTATATATATATACATATATACATATAAAACAAACATGTATGTTGCAGAAGCTGTTGACGTATCAAATATTTTCATAGTGTAACATGCTTTCAGTAGTGGTAGTACACGTAAGGGCAAGTGCACGGTTACATGGGCCGTTCTATACATGTGGTTACTTATATGGTCCGTTCTATACATATGGTTACTTACATGGTCCGTTCTATACATGTGGTTACTTACATGGTCCGTTCTATACATGTGGTTACTTATATGGTCCGTTCTATACATGTGGTTACTTACATGGTCCGTTCTATACATGTGGTTAATTATATGGTCCGTTCTATACATGTGGTTACTTATATGGTCCGTTCTATACATGCGGTTACTTACATGGTCCGTTCTATACATGCGGTTACTTATATGGTCCGTTCTATACATGTGGTTACTTATATGGTCCGTTCTATACATGTGGTTACTTACATGGTCCGTTCTATACATGTGGTTACTTATATGGCCCGTTCTATACATGCGGTTACTTACATGGTCCGTTCTATACATGTGGTTACTTATATGGTCCGTTCTATACATGTGGTTACTTATATGGTCCGTTCTATACATGCGGTTACTTACATGGTCCGTTCTATACATGTGGTTACTTATATGGTCCGTTCTATACATGTGGTTACTTATATGGTCCGTTCTATACATGCGGTTACTTACATGGTCCGTTCTATACATGTGGTTACTTATATGGGCCGTTCTATACATGTGGTTACTTACATGGTCCGTTCTATACATGTGGTTACTTATATGGTCCGTTCTATACATGTGGTTAATTACATGGTCCGTTCTATACATGCGGTTACTTACATGGTCCGCTCTATACATGTGGTTACTTATATGGTCCGTTCTATACATACGGTTACTTACATGGTCCGTACTATACATGCGGTTACTTACATGGTCCGTACTATACATACGGTTACTTACATGGTCCGTACTATACATGTGGTTACTTACATGGTCCGTTCTATACATGTGGTTACTTATATGGTCCGTTCTATACATGTGGTTACTTACATGGTCCGTTCTATACATGCGGTTACTTACATGGTCCGTAATATACATGCGGTTACTTACATGGTCCGCTCTATACATGTGGTTACTTATATGGTCCGTTCTATACATACGGTTACTTACATGGTCCGTACTATACATGCGGTTACTTACATGGTCCATACTATACATGTTGTTACTCATCACAAGTCACATTGAAGTTTCAAGGCTGTCTCATATTTTCGATATAAAATTATGAAGCAAATTTATGCCCATAAACACATATCGAACCCCTTAAAATAACTGTTAAACTAGCTGATACTATTATCACTACGACGTACCATCATACACCAATGATGTTGTACCTACAAACCAATCCATAAAACTGGTGATAAAGGCTATGAAGTCAACACCACCATTAATTTCTGAAGTATATTTGCTATAAACACACCACCCTCTTAAAACAAAAGGTTGAGATGATTTTACTCATATACCAAAACTCTAAAGGATGACGGGTATGTTACTAGCTCCAAATTAAACTCCTAAAATAATTCCCTTAGAAGATATTCCTAGCGAAATATAAATCTTATAACATAAATTCTCAAAATATCGTTTCCATGTTCATAAAAAACTTTTTAAACTCCTGTGAAGCGGTTTGAATCTTTCATTACGATATATATACACACACCATCTATTCAGTCGGCCAATAAGAGTCTTATTAGTAGATAAGTTTGTCCATGTCGCTACTCCCTCGTCCCATAACAATTGGGTTAAATGTTGTAGGAATAAAGACACTACTTTTGAAATGTCTTGTAAATATTCAATAATGATTACGTAAAAGAAAAAAGTTCACGTGGTTGATATTGGAGAGATAGAACCAGAATTAGAACAATCGAACACGTTAAAAAATCTCAGCGAAATGCATTTGTGAAGAAGAATGTAGTTGGGAAAACGGACCTAAAGCGGTTCAAGAGATCAAAGTTCTAACGGATAAGTTGCGATCTAAAAGGAAATATCTTTTATAGATGGAGAATAAAGCCTGCTAAAAAATTCTGCGTGGATAAAACGTAATGATTACTTAAGTGATAGGACAAAACGAGGCATCACCTTGAAGCAGATAGTGCAAGATTCGTAATATTCCACATGAAATTAATTCCGTGCACTCCCCATCTCATATCTATACAATCCTTTAGTGTTCTAATAACGTTAAAATCGAGATAAAATACAGATTGGAATAAATGTTTCAATACTTGGCCAACAAGAATCCATTCAGATAAAGAGACCTCACTAATTAGGGGAAACTTGCCATCGATATTCATGCTGTGCACTGAAATTTCCTTTTTACAGAAAGCTCCATTGACGTTGTTCCTAATTAATTCCATTGACTCGGTACAGCCTACGCCTTTACATCCTAATGACCAATGCTAGAAACATACAGAATAGAATCGAGCACGATATAGAGGGTGAGTGTTACGCTCAAATGAGTCTGCTTTAATTATGTTAATTGGCCGTATTTGGCACTCATTGTGAAAAAATAATATAGTTTTTGGTTTTTAATCAGCATTTAATTGAGTAACTATATATATATATATATATATATATATATATATATATATATATATATATATATATATATATATTATATTATATTATATATATATATATTATATTATATTATATTATATATATATATATATATATATATATATATATATCGTGCTATTTCACGTTGTCCATTTTTTTCCGTTGCACTGACTTTACGAATTTATTATTATTACTTGTAAATAACTGTTTTTCATCACTAAGTGCAATAATTTTACCTAGGTAAAGTACGTAAATAGGTAAAATTATTGCACGTAGTGGTGGAAAAAAATTATTCACAAGTAATAATAATAGCTTCATATATATATATATATATATATATATATATATATATATATATATATATATATATATATATATGTATATATATACTAATCCCAATAAGCTTATTTAAATATATAGGTACAAAACAAATAATATAAATATTAAACAATGGTTACTTAGTAATATCATGTATAAATATATTATTTTGAACTTTATTTAGTTGTAAAATTAGGAAATAATGCAAAACAATTAGGCAAATTAATATATATTAATGTCAAGGTTTAAGGGAATATGTTAAAGTTTATTCAACAGACTTATTCAGTCTGAATATATATGATATTTTGCAAAATTTGTGACATTATTACACAATATCAAGAGCACAGTGGTACAATATATTACAATAAAAATATTGGAAAGAACCCAAATACCACAAAAATAATCAAAAATAACTAATAAAACAAGTTACTTAGATTAAACCCTTATGTACATTTCGAAGACCATGCCATCATCATCAGAGGCTCTCTAATGATGATGACATGGTCATCGAAATGTACATAAGGGTTTAATCTTAAGTAACTTGTTTTATTTGTTATTTTTGAATATTTTTGTGGTATTGGGGTTCTTTTCAATATTTTTATTGTAATTGTGACATTATTGTTTACAATTTTATGGCATGATAATATGTAAAATATTAGGTAATCTTGTAGAGCATATTTTTTTATCTTATCAAATCGTTAAAAGAAGAATATTTTTGGGTTTAAAAAAATTTTATTTTTAACGGTTGTGCAATATTTTTCTAATGCTATTGAGATCATACTGACGAGCTTTATAAGACATCCAAGAACAAGTGTCTACATATATAGGCAGATACAGGGTTTTTATATTAATATTAGTTTTCACATTGAGTACTAAGTACGGCCCAATTAACATAATTAAAGCAGAATTAATTGAGTGTAACACTCGCCCTCTACATCGCGCACGATTCTATTCTGTTTTAACATTATTAAAGACGCTTTAATGTTCTTTCGATTGTTCCATCTGTCCTTTCTTAATCTTCTTCTTAAAATGAGGTTAGCCGCTCGTACGCCTCTTTATGATCCAATTAGGTGGTTGAAATGCTTCATTTGAATATCTCTGCCAACATAATATTATCTCTCACGTACCAATCTTACGATGTCACTCCACTAACACCAACTCTATTTAAATTCTTATTATAAGTTTCGTAATAGATGTTGGTCATACTGAATGTCTTTAAAATTCAATACAACCTTATTCAGAAAGTTGGCTAAATATTGTATTCGTCCTTGAATGTGTAATACATACCACTAGTCATACAAGATCCTGCTTCAAAGCGAATAATATTAAAACAAACATTCAGTTAGTATTTATTTGTAGTTTTATAGTGAACAGCTGACCATTTTTTGCTTTATAATTATTTTCATTTATTTTGCTATTTTTATTCACTCACGTTGGGTTTCATTCATAACTCTAATAACTTCCTGGCTCATATACGTTTCCTGTGTTTACTGACGGTCTTTAGCTTTTTCTTATTGGCGTCACGTTGCCGCCAAATTAGGAACGTGTCACGCTATCACGTGGGGAAGAAACGTGTCGCCAAGTTGTCAGAGCATGAGCGTTTGTTGTCCCACAGAGATCAAAACTTCCAAATAAACGGTGTTTCAGGTCCTCTTTAATCCAACAAATAATTTTCCTTTCTGATAATTTGTGTTACATAAATTTTAAAAGATTGTTTTACAATTGTAACATTATTCTTTAGCATTATTATTATTTAACGCAATGATAGAATACTGTTCTTTTTAATAATTGTAATAAAAGGGGGAGTATTTAAATAGGTATACATGTATCAAGAGTAGATATTACGTCATTATATCGATTCTAAACGTCTGAACAAGTACAAGTATATCCACAGATTCGTGGTTGAAAAGTAGTTTAATTTCAGTTAAAGTTAAGTCTCCCTAGAGTCCATACAACTTAATTATATTTCATAAATGATCACTTTTATAAACGTCTGAAAGAGAGAAAGAAACCTTTATCCACAAGTTACATTTTAGTATAGTACATACAAACAGAGCATATTAGATTTTTTTCCACTACTGTTACAGCAGAGTCCTGATAGTCCGAACCCCGATATTCCGAAGCTATGCCCATTCCAAACAGTTAGAATATAGAAAAGAAGGGGGTAATAAATCTACACGTCATACGTCTATGCGCTATACGTCATCGATTGTCACTGGATTTTCCTTCTGGCCGCCAAGCAATCTGTCCAAAAATCTATCAATACTGTACCAGCAAATACCTTCTCTCTCAGTTTAGACATATTTGTTGGTTAATTATTTAAAATCCGATAATCCGGACAGGGTTTGGTAGCAATTATTTCGGAAAAGCTAGACTCTACTGTATATTGAAAATAAAATTCACAAATGTATAGAAATATTTTCCTATTCTCAATCATATTAGATATTCCTACAGAATATTGTTATATACCGTTTTATTTACCGTGTAATGGATTTTTAATTCTTGTTAAAACAATAAGTATAACAACGAGGAAGAGGATAACTTGAATACTGAGGTGGAAACCGATTAAATTTATCTGGTGAAGTAAAGTAAGGAAATGGTATAAATATATAAATTGATTTTCCTTTTCGCCTAACAAACGAAACATACACACACAAAATATATATTATAAGCAATACAAAAAATATTATGGGTGAATTGTGGGTGCAATATTATTATTGGGTAATATTCACAGAAATAAAAATGTAACTCATCTCAGCAGACCTTTCTCTCCGATGAAAGGGTCAAGAACGAAACTCAAACGAAACGAAAATTTGATAGAATTAATTTATTTTAAAAGTGACTAGTTGTGAACTAATGAATTCTTAAGTTCATTTTTTCCATTGTAGGCCTGCCTACTGCTTCTCTTTCTAATTCGTAAATGCGTTCAAAACATGATGCATTATTTCCACAACGGGTTTCTCAGTCATACCGTATTAAGGAACATCAAGTTCTTGATAAGTGAAAAATTGCGTGTTTTCCTTCTCGTGATACAACTAACGAATACCATCAATTCAAAAACCGTTAGCCTATACGACCTCCACGCACCTCTAAGTACGTAAGTAGAAAAACCTGCATTTTTTGTGTTGTACATTTTGAGGTTTTTATATAAATTACACTTTTTTGTAATAACTTTGCAAAAAAAACTAATTACTGATTTATTCAGTACATAGATAAATCTGCACATTATTCCCACAATGCGCTGATCTTACGCGAAGCGCGTCTACATTTTTGCCAAGTTAATACAAAAAAGTGTAAGTACAATGTTGAGTGTATCGAGGAAATTTGGTATAATACACGAATAACTAAGATTATGGTAAACTTTCTTATAGGCTGTATAATTTAATTTTGAGTATTTCAGTAATGTTCTATTCCAAGTAATGTCACTATAATATTTTGTCGATTTTTTATGGATAATCGATTAGAACTTTCTATGTACACTTTTCACTCCAGGTTCAATAGAAGTCCACCGAAAGTTAGGACGTACTCCAAAACAAGCCAACAAATATTATTGTAGCGTTGCTTGGCATGGCACTTAATTGAAAATCAAAATGCTGAAATTTAAAACTTATTTTTCTCGAATCATACTTGCATAGACTAACTGAATGACCGATTAACAAAATTTTAGGCAAAACTGTAACTTTTTAGGTCTGCATCGCCTTGTGTTTTGTATTTGTAAAATTTTTAAAAATTAAAGAAGTATCTTCAAAACTTTCAGGAGAAACCTAATAACGAAGGGTGATTGGAGTAAATTTTGTACGTGTATAATTTTTGTACGATATTACTAGAGAAGGAATGTAGGGTCTTATTCATTTTAAAACAAGAAAATAAAAAGATATCCACATTTTTCGCAAACATAGAAACCTACATTCTACAATATAACTATTTTAGAATCAATATAAATTTATCCCGATAGAATCAAAGCCATATTATTTTGGAAACTAATAGCTCCTGTAAAAGATTAAAGTGTGTCCTGAAGAAAAGTACTGATAATGTTAAAAAAAAATGTGCACATACAATATTAACCAACAATAAGATTTAGTGCAGATTACTGTATTTATCCTAACATTTTTATTGTATTTTATAGAGGAAATAATAATTAAACACATACTATCAATAAACAAATTTTATATATATGCCAAGAAGGAAATATTTATATAAAACGTCTATAATCCTTTCGCAGGTACAGGATGAAACGGTTCCATCATTATGAAGCCATTGACAAATATATCAAACTGAACTAATAATTAGGCCTCAGATATGCCATATTCACATCTATATGGAGTTTTCAGATCATATATAACTTTTTATTTCATTTTAATATTCCATTATATTATAATATTATATTACTGTTATATTATAATTTCATTTATATCATTGTTACCTGAAATAAAAGTATTCCCATCCCATTTAGAAGCCATTCATTATTTTGGTATTATATAAAAAATCTTATTCCGTATTTTTCAACTATTGCAAATATTTTTGGGAAATTATATTCGCTAAAGGAGAACTTTGGCAGAAAATAAATATTCTTATTGCTTATAAAAATCGACATATACAAACACTCACACACACACACACACTCACACACACACTCTTTGCAACACTGTTTTCTTGTATTCACTTATAACTTTTACTATATGTACTTAAACAAGAATCTACCAAGTAAGATTCTTATATATATATATATATATATATATGTATATATATATATATATATATATATATATATATATATATATATATATATATATATATATATATATATATTATAATAAAGATGATTATTTTTTCTTGATTTGTTATAATTATTAAATAACTTCAAAAAGTTCATAATCAAGATATATTTTATTCAACATTTACAATTATGCTGAAGCTTTTTGCCGGATTATAGTTCCAGCATTCTCAAAGACTACCTAGACTTTGAGAATGCTGGAACTATAATCCGGCAAAAAGCTTCAGCATAATTGTAAATGTTGAATAAAATATATCTTGATTATGAACTTTTTGAAGTTATTTAATATATATATATATATAAAGAACATAAGTCAAAATACAAATACAAGATTTATAATTGAATTTACAATTCAAAACTTTTCGTTGGCTAACAGTACCAACATCATCAGGAATATTAAACAATTGGGAATTGAATTGTTTAATATTCCGGATGATGTTGGTACTGTTAGCCAACGAAAAGCTTTAAATTGTAAATTCAATTATAATTCTTGTATTTGTATTTTGACCTATGTTCTTTATTAATACACAAGAATACATATTGCGATATATATATATATATATATTAAAATAGACGTTGCTGTTGAATTTGATTTCACATAGTGAACTTGACATCTATAAGATTACATCGAGAAGTAAAAGCCAAACACGCATCTCAATCTCACCTTACTGTTGCGTTAATAGATTAATATAAGAGTGTATGCAGGATATTTGTTTGATAAAAACAATACTTTTTTATGGATAGGAATAAAAATCATGATTTGTTTGAATAGCTCCTGGAAGCTCTTCTAGACTCAATTGAAGAATCAATAGCAGCAGTTATATTTTTATATTGAGTATTGGCCATATAAACACTTCCTTAACGACCAATGGGACTTGTACACCTTCAGCAAATAAACAAGTAATATAAAATAAAATGAACTCATTTCCTACCTGAATCAATGAAGACAATTTTATTTTGGTTTCTTTTCAATCTAAAAGTGGCACTAAGTGGCAAAATATAAAACGAAATTAATCGCACTTTCATATTTTCCGTACTACGTTTCCTACTTATGTATTATTTTTGTTTGTTACTATTTATACGATTTTTATTGAAGATTACATTGTGTTATAGTTCCTATTCGTTCTCCTTTCGCATTGTTCGTTCGTGAAGTAAGGCTTGATAACAATAATCCAGTATATTTGTTTATTTTATTATTTTCATTATTTTTAATCCCAGAGCTTTATCTATGATGTTAATGGTAATCATTTTTGGTAATATTTATTTATTGTTTTATATTATGGTATATTTATAATATTTATATTATTGTTGCCATGGCAACATTTTATGGTTTTGCAATGGAGGTTTCGATGGCAATTATATGAGGGCAAAGAAAATCATATACATCTTTGAGAAGTATATTTTTTGTTATTGCAAATTTTGCGGAAAAGTAAAGTGCACTTTGAAGATGAAGGTACTGAATTCGAATCCCCCATATATATTAAATTTATTTATTGAATAAATATTAGAAAAACTCTATTAACATCAATTGTCAGCCACTATTGGTTATACAAAATGTATTTGAACTTGGATGGATAGATAAAAACTTATTTTATCAACGATTGGAAATTTGTACAAGATGTATATATATATAAAGAGCTAAGTCAAAATACAAATACAAGAATTATAATTGAATTTACAAATCCTGATGAATAGTAAAGAGTATTCCTGATGATGTCGGTACTGTCAGCAAACGAAAAGCTTTGAATTGTAAATTCAATTATAATTTTTGTATTTTATATTTTGACTTAGTTCTTTATTAATACATATTGTGAAATTTATATATAATCTATCATTAGATATATTCTCTCTCTCTCTCTCTCTCTCCCTCTCTCTCTCTCTCTCTCTCTCTCTCTCTCTCTATATATATATATATATATATATATATATATATATATATATATATATATATATATATATATATATATATATATAATCTGTCATTAGATATAATCTAAGGAATTGACTAGCAATATATCTAGTAATATTATCCAGAGAACTATTGTAAGGATTTACATAAAAATTATTTGAAAAACGAATATAATTTAAATGCCTACAGTAGGTTACAGTAACTTTTGAAATCCCTTAAGCGGATTGTAGTGCATTTTGTGTGACATTGCTGTATAAATAATTAGGACTGTAGATAAAATGTATTCTGGGTCTAAGGTACAAAAACAACACCATCCCTTCCTTGTTCTTGCAGATGTCACATTATGTAATCCCTTACAACATCTAGGGCAGTGCTTACCTCCTTTGTAGCCGCTCTTTAAGCTTTGTGTAGCCGTATAAGCACTATAGTAAACATTTCATATTAATCTACAACAATGTGGGGTTTGATAGTTTAGCTGACCA
>JBAIZL010000420.1:0-12500 GCA_036971475.1 Prosapia bicincta | reverse complement strand
TAAAGCAATCAGTCAATCAAAATTCTCAGAAAAACCGCTATAAAGTCAACCCAATACTAATCACACTGCTGTAAATGAGGTTTCAGAGACGGCATATCACAGGAGCTAAACACGACAGCTCCGCCAAATAAGTCAAGGACTAAGGCTTTCAGAACACTTATGGTAGTTACGAAACTAATAGTCTCATCAGTTTCCGTACAAATGCGTTGCTAATCATAGACTTCTGTAATTTTGCGATGACTGATCGTTTCTTACATAAAGCGTTTGATGTATATCACACTCTTGAATGAGTAACATGTTTTCAGAACTGGTAGTCTCTCAAGACCAAGTTCACGGTTACGTGGCCGCACGTATACAACAACGGTAGGTTTCTCTTTTGAAAGTACTTTACGGTAGAAGAAAGTCGTGTAATATAATTCGAGTCTCACCATACACGGTGTTATAAAACGAAGAATCCATTCAATAATCTCTTTCGAACACATCAATCGTTTCATTACAACTTTATAACGTAGTGTAATCCTGTTTGCAATTTATCGCATTCCATGTCGAATAACCCATTCTAAACTTAAGTGTTTGAGTGAGTAGTACATAAAAACATTGCTCGGAATATTTTTTTTAAAGTTTATTACCTGTTTATAATATAAAATGGCACTTTCTATATCTTTCATGCTTCACGATTTTTCCTTTTTTGATAAATTATTACTCATCCCAAAAGTTTTTAATTCAGCTTTGTTAGTCTCAAATAACGAGAACATTAACTTTAATTATTATATTTATTATTCTTGTAACCGCTATTTGTTGTTCAATAACATTGGTGAATTATCATTAGGTGAATTAACATTGGTGAATAACATTGGTTAACATTGTAAAATTATCTAAACGATTAAAATAACTTAGTACAGTTATTACTTGTACTTGATCAAAATTACCGCGTTCTTGACATCTAAAGTTTTAGAATTAGTTTAGGGTACGTAACAATTTTAAAGTAGGTTTTTACTAAATACTATAATAAATATAAAGATAGAGATCTGTACTTCTAAATCCAATGTGGCCCACCGGAACTCCTACTGAATCTAACAGTTTCCAATATTGTTTTGTGATCCACCAGAATCTCATACGGGATCTAACGGTCTCCATTATGGTTTTGTGATCCACCAGAATCTCATACGGGATTTACCGGTCTCCATTATGGTTTTGTGATCCACCGGAATCTCATACGGGATCTATCGGTCTCCATTATGGTTTTGTGATCCACCGGAACCTCATACGGGATCTACCGGTCTCCATTATGGTTTTGTGATCCGCCAGAATCTCATACGGGATCTACCGGTCTCCATTATGGTTTTGTGATCCACCGGAATCTCATACGGGATCTATCGGTCTCCATTATGGTTTTGTGATCCACCGGAATCTCATACGGGATCTATCAGTCTCCATTATGGTTTTGTGATCCACCGAAATCTCATACGGGATCTATCGGTCTCCATTATGGTTTTGTGATCCACCGGAACCTCATACGGGATCTACCGGTCTCCATTATGGTTTTGTGATCCGCCAGAATCTCATACGGGATCTACCGGTCTCCATTATGGTTTTGTGATCCACCGGAATCTCATACGGGATCTATCGGTCTCCATTATGGTTTTGTGATCCACCGGAATCTCATACGGGATCTATCGGTCTCCATTATGGTTTTGTGATCCACCGGAATCTCATACGGGATCTACCGGTCTCCATTATGGTTTTGTGATCCACCGGAATCTCATACGGGATCTATCGGTCTCCATTATGGTTTTGTGATCCACCGGAATCTCATACGGGATCTACCGGTCTCCATTATGGTATTGTGATCCACCGGAATCTCATACGGGATCTATCGGTCTCCATTATGGTTTTGTGATCCACCGGAATCTCATACGGGATCTACCGGTCTCCATTATGGTTTTGTAATCCACCGGAATCTCATACGGGATCTATCGGTCTCCATTATGGTTTTGTGATCCACCGGAATCTCATACGGGATCTACCGGTCTCCATTATGGTTTTTTGATCCGCCAGAATCTCATACGGGATCTACCGCTCTCCATCATGGTTTTGTGATCCACCGGAATCTCGTACGGGATCTATCGGTCTCCATTATGGTTTTGTGATCCACCGGAATCTCATACGGGATCTACCGGTCTCCATTATGGTATTGTGATCCACCGGAATCTCATACGGGATCTATCGGTCTCCATTATGGTTTTGTGATCCACCGGAATCTCATACGGGATCTACCGGTCTCCATTATGGTTTTGTGATCCGCCAGAATCTCATACGGGATCTACCGGTCTCCATTATGGTTTTGTGATCCACCGGAATCTCATACGGGATCTATCGGTCTCCATTATGGTTTTGTGATCCACCGGAATCTCATACGGGATCTATCGGTCTCCATTATGGTTTTGTAATCCACCGGAATCTCATACGGGATCTATCGGTCTCCATTATGGTTTTGTGATCCACCGGAATCTCATACGGGATCTATCGGTCTCCCATAAGGTTTTGCGACACACCAGAAAGTCATACGGGATCTTCCGATATGACATACGGTTTTGTGATCCACCGCAATTTCTGTCACTGACAGGAGACATTGTTCTCAAGCTGTGCCTATTATCAGAGGCAATGGTAGTAGCTACTACTCGGCTTGGCGATGTCTCTTCTCAAGATATGTAGGTCTGATAGATAGCTCGGTTAGGATTCTATGGTGTTTGACGCTTAGGCTGCTATTCGGCTTGGCGCTGCCTCTTCTCAAGAGATGTAAGTCTGGTAGATAGAGCGGGTAGGATTCAATGCTGTTTTAAGCTTAGGCTACTTACTACTCGACTTGACGCTGCCTCTTCTCAAGAGACGTAGGTCTCGTAGGTAGCTAGGGTAGGATTCTGTGCTGTTTGAAGCCTACTATTTTAATTCGGAATGCTCCTCTCACGAGGGTAGTTTTGGGTATTTTCTGTCTCTTTGAATCGGAGGCTTCTAATTGACTTGTGGCTCCAACGTCTCACATGAGATAGTTTTGGTGGATAGCTTTTGCAGGATTGTCTGATGTTTGAAGCAGATTCTACTACTCTTCTTGGGTCAACCTCTTCTCACAAGAAGTAGACAGACGAAGAGGTAATGGTTCCTTTTTCTGTCTTTTCTAAGGAGCCCTCGTTGGTTTAGATAATTGTTGGGTTACTGTTGCCTGTGGCTAGCTAAGGCTTAAAACGTAAATTTTATTTTCTCTTAATGAAGCTTTGAACGCCTTAAAGAAGTATTTGTCCTTTATACTCTCTGTTTACAGATAAAATAAATGTGTCAATTGAGCTTTGAAGCTTCTAAAGCCTTCATTGCAATGCTATACTCGAAATAGTTGCATGATTAAATATAAGATCCTTATCCAATATCCCAAATATCCTTGGATTTAGTATATAGTACATATCCTTGGCTCATAAGTATTATCTGCCATTTTTTTAAAGAAAGATTTTTCCTAATATAAATAAATTTCAAAACACACTATACACTTAAACAACGTTTTTTTAAAAGCCTAAAACATGTCCATTCATTTTTTTAATTGCACAGTTTTTCTAAACCACAGTTTTAGATACATATATATATATATATATATATACATACACACACACACGCGCGCGCGCATATATATATATATATATATATATATATATATATATATATATATATATGTATATTTATATATACATATTCGATAAACAAAATGTTTCCAAATAATATACGTATATACTAAATTTAAATCACTTTAATGTTTTGTTAAATTGAAATTCAATATACTAAAATTAATTCTGTTAATACGTCTTATATGGACGAAGCGTTCAGCCCTTTCAACTAACACTACACTATAAACCCTCAATTTAAAGGCTCACGAGTTAGTTTAAGCCCTCACACGCCTAGTCTAAATGCAAATGTCATCCATAACTTAGCAGGTTAAAGCAGGACCAAATAGGGACGATGTGTACGTGGATTAAGGGCGGATGGAATCGTACGTAATGTATTACGTAATCCTAAAATACAGCTGTTTCAAAACTTTCTATTTTTATTTTTGATATCCATGAGTACTTATGAAAAAGCCTTTGTTAAAATTTATATGTTTTAGAAACATATTTTCTAGAAAAAAATTGGTTGCACATTTATCTAAGACATTCATCTGGATGCGACTCTGCCCACTTTGGTCCTACACAATATAAAATCAACCTGGGATGATTATGGTTGTAGTTTGGTCTCCCCTTATGCATCAACAGACCCAAACGCAAGTGTGTGTATATACATAAGGAAAAACTAATTATTTAAAAATTTTTGACAAAACAAAATAATAACAAATATCTAGAACAAATGTGTTTGATACTGAACGCCACTATCAGCATAATGGTACACTTTATTGACAACACAGGAGTGAAGTTGTTGTATCAGAAACATGCAAATAATTGTATTTTGCAGTTTTCGTGTTTTACATCATGAAGTTTTTATATGAATTATAAGTTTTTATGTAATAACTTGGCAATAAACCACTGCAATGGTGAATAAATCAGTAAGTTGGTATTTTCTCAAGTTAATACAAAAAATTTTCAATCTCATTTCATGTTACTCTTTTCTAATAACCAATACAAATGAATATGGTAGAGCTACGAAACCGGATCCCTCTACTCTCCCTAACAATGTTATCCCATTTAACTATGAATTTAATAAATATGACATCATAAATGAGCGCCTTTTGTTGCCTGGGCCAATAATCCTGGTTTGTTTTATTGATTTCTAAACAAATCCTGTTAAATATTTTCGCCATGTAACGGCATAGGTTTCCGGAGTATCTTAAAGACACAATAAATGGAAAAAGTGAACAACTATAGCATATACCTTACTGGGCGAAGTACCACCACTTGTCTTTCCTGTCGGATGGCGGACAGTTGTTCGGGTGCACCCCTTATCACTTACCTACTAACAATAAGATAGGAAGAGTACAATTCACAATAGTCACTGTTACCGGCTAATAATTGTCTTCGTCAAACGGCGGGAGAAACGTAAGAAAACTGCGTCACGTCGAGAGTGACGAGAGGGATGTCGATTGATCGACGTCTAGGATAGAACTGAACCTTGCAAGGGACAAATGTTGTCCCTCTCTGAAGAATTTACAATGGTTTTTAAATTAGAAAAGTACGTAACAAATCCAATAATAATATATGCTCGTCAAATGCTAATAAATTACAGTTTGAGTTAGACAAGGATTATTATTTCAAGATTTCGGTGCTGGGCCTAGTTAAACCTATATTTCACACATTTTAATATAATCAAAAACCTAACTTGAACCTCTAGGATAGATTTTCAAGACTTAGTACACACATTGAACTAGCATAAAGACCGGTTACCCTGGATTTAGGTATTCGAGTTCTTAAAGTTATGCCAGCTTACAGCTGTTCTGACCTAATACAAAAAGTAGAGATATATTTAAGACCAATGAATGTGTTTCTCAATGCAAGTGCGGGTGTGACTCATGTAATAGATTTTCTCAGGGTCTCATTATGAACAGTCCCAATGAATTACAAATATATAGTCCACCTAAAGAATTGATTACATATAAGAAATGAATAGAAAATTACTAAAAGAAACACAGCACATCATAAATCAATTTAAAGTGACGGTAAAATAAATTAAAGGATGTTTCCAGCACATTAGACTGAAATGAATAATTTTACAATTCTATTTATGGTCATCTTTGGCTTTATTCTCATTGCTCCGTCACGGAATCCAGTGTTTTATCAGACAGTTCTTACTGGGGCGGACAGTTTCTATCAAGGACGGAAACCACTTTTCCATCCATTGTTTTCGTTGAACTGCTGTACAAACAAAATATAAGTTTGTATTTGTTTACTCGTTACAATACACATAATTAGGGCGGAACTAATAACCAGACAGTGTTGCGTCATAACCAGGGCTACAATGATTAATTATTATTGTTTAACAAAAATTAACTTTTAAATTATGTGCCCTCAATTTTCCCGACAGACAACACATTGTTGCTCTTTTGTAGTTTAAACTTTACCAATATTTGTGTGAGTGAATACAAATAAAACAAGGTAAAAGTTAAATTCCTATGATTTGGTTAAATAAATTAGGACATTAACCATCTTAAATTTACATTTTCACAGGAGATGTAAGTTATATTTTGGGCAAAACTTGATAGTTAGTTATTTTCTTATAGTCTCAATAGTTATCACGACCACATGTTATGTTGTTCTAATTATTTAAGTGTTTAAAATTACTTACAGACGTCTTAACTACCATATAACACAAAGGAGAGTAACGACGGTGAACGTTTTGTCTATGTTAGAACCAGTTGTTTCAGTAACGAATCGTAAAATGTTTATAAACAATCCTAATTACCTAATAATATACAACTTATATAATGACAGATTGTAAGCAGGAAATTTTAAGATAAATAATATAAGATCACAGCACAGTCAAACAACAAATTTGAAAAGAGGAAGTAATTACAGAACCAGTTGAAAAAGGTCTGAAGTCCAACAAAATTACAATAAATAGTTTAAGCAATGAATGAACTATTCCCAGTCCTGTTAAATAGTTCAAACTTAAATCAGTCTTGCACGAAAGTTGTGTTTATTGTTCCGGTACAGAGCTCACTTTTATCACATATTATTACAATCAAGGTCGGGAAATATTTACATTTTGTGCACTTTATCATTTGTTGTATATAATTAAACTAGTTAACATTTTAACTTC
This sequence comes from Prosapia bicincta, assembly GCA_036971475.1. Classification (NCBI taxonomy): domain Eukaryota; kingdom Metazoa; phylum Arthropoda; class Insecta; order Hemiptera; family Cercopidae; genus Prosapia; species Prosapia bicincta. The sequence continues at coordinate 5,714 of JBAIZL010000420.1, read as the reverse complement.
ATTTACCTCAACGTTTCAGCTTTTTAACTTCAAGGTTTTTTCTAAGATATATAGACCTGTTTCTTCCAGATATCGAAGAATGTTTCCTTTACAATTTAATTGTTTATAAATACTTTCAGACATACATATAACTTGGAATCTAAAGGACACATTGGACCCAAAAACATTGGACATGTTGGGAAATTCTATTTTGTTTGTGTCAAAGAGTTTAGCGAAAACAAACTTTATCGCACGGGTTCTATAGGAGTCTCTCGCATTAAATATCTCTTCAATTTTAACAATTTTCATTCTTTCTCTCACTGCTTGACAACTCATTGTAATGCAGTAATATCATCTGTCCTACATTTCTTATTGGATATTTCTTTAGGCTGCTTTTCCTTCTTTAAGGCAACATAACTGTGTTGTTCCGTGTCCTTGTGAAGTTTAAGCTAATAATAGTAATATTAAACTGGTAAACAAACACTTTATATAAATACAAGAACAAAACAAAACTTCTGTAGTCAGATTTTATTATCGTCATTTCATAAAACATATTCGTTACACAAGAATCGTGATAGCTCAACTCACAATCCGGATCTGTATTTGCTGAAATAAAAAGACATTTCTTCTACCGATAACATAATTTCATGAATAGCTTAGTACCTACATATACTTAATTATACAAATAAATAATTAAATATGTATATTAAGGTGTACAACACCTTAAATAAATAGGTACAATCTAGAAATCTAGGAATCCTAAACATCTAGGCAATATTTAGTGTAAAGAAATTTCATATAAAATATATGAAGCGTGGTTTTCAAGTCAGTAGAGCAAGGTCGTTATTTTCACAATGAAATGATTGTATTCCAGCGCATGATAGCGATAGCGGATAAATCTGAGATATTAGGATAAAAAGCTTGCTCTTGTGTTTTAAACTGAAACGCCCCTAATATTTCTTGCTTGATATTATTATCGCCGTGTACCCGAATGCTAGCTCCATGGAATGAGTAAATGTGCTAAGCCTACTGAAGATGCCAAATGTACTTACCAAAATCACGCTCTATACCCAATTATAGCAACATGTGAAGGAAGAAAAACATTACATTATTGAAACGAACCTTTAGAGAAGCTAAACTACAAAAAAAAGACGGTTGATTTAGGGAAACAAGAACGACCATTTATTAGAACTACGTTTTTCATAATAATGTCTTGTCCTTTTCAAGTCAATACTCTACTTTTGGCCTAAATATTAAAAAAAAAAAACAATGCCACTGTCAATATAGTATTGATAAGGGTCAATACAGTAAACAATGTCTTGAAAAAAGCATCAAATTAATTTCGAAAAGTCATCCTGATATATATTTATTCTTAACTTGTTATTTTATTTATTAGGATTAAAAAACGGTGTTCATCCAAGTTACATAACTTATCTGCATTTAGTATGATATTCCATTGTGAATATCGACAAACTTCCCCTTCTAATTTTCCCCATGTATTTTACTTGCAATAACCATTCTACTTCCAGGTTCCTTACAATGAATTCCATAAACGTCTATTGATTATACCGGAAATAGAAAGGGTTACAATTTGTCAGAGAAAATAAAATGTCTCCTATGCCTCAAACCTACACTGAAGCAGTAAACGAGAAGAAAACATTGTAAAAAAATCATAATATGGTATTACATAACAAATTAATATAATATTACTTTATCAGACGTTTATTTAGGAGATATCTGTCTATGTAAGAAACAAAAACATTTAAAGTACATAGCAAATTTCTCACTCTCTCTCTCTCTCTCTCTCTCACTCGGTAGAAGGTTCGTCAGGAGCGCAACTTTCTTCAAAATAATAACGTTTTCTTCACTCTCTAAAAATTCAATTATATCAATAATATCAACGTAAAAGTTGACTTTAAAGTTTAACTTATACTTCATCATGTGTATGCTTGTCGCAAGCTGGCCATAAAAACTGCCTCGTGAACTACTGTTAGCCATAACTATTTCCCTCCTATGATATCTGTAGGTCCATTTACAGCGAGTACCTCCCTGTCTTGTTCATACCGCAAGAATCTTTCTTCTTTAAATTAGGAAAAAAATCATGTTTAAGGTATGTTAAATACTGGGTTCTCAAATTTCTAGATTTATTTCCTGGATTCTACGGCAGCAAGACTTGACTATTAAATTATTCTGCCTTATAAATCCCCTCTTGTATTATTGCCCCCAGGAAAGTTATTCTGTTGGAAAATCCTTTTGCCTTATGTTGATCCTCTAGTATGTTATAGCAAAATTATACCGGCAGCTATGGCTTGGAAGCAATATTCTGTAGGATATAAAATATTCGCGAATAGATGAAGATACATATAGGCCATTAGTTTAATACCACTATTAAGGGTTAACAGAGTTATGTAAGTGGTTAATTTATGAAGTTGTCAAGCTTAATAAAGCTAATTCCAAACACTTGTGAAATGAAGTTTCTTGATGTAATCATCTTGAGTTCACTGATTAAACTAATTTTGCACTACTTAACTAAGTGAATACGTAATTGCTTACTTGCTGACGCGTTTCAAAACGACCGTTTCTTTTTCGAAGCTAACCTTCTACTAGCGGCTTCTGGCTCTTTACAAACGGTATGACAGGGTTGGATTTATGACATTGGGTGAGGTGTCGACGTCTTGTTTGATGTATTTAAAAAGACTATTGGCTTCGAAGTGTGGGTGGTCGTTTAATATATTTTCCCTGTCTGTTGCGTAGTGTTTGTAGATTTCATATTTTTCTAAGGTTGTTAGTTTTTTACTCTGTTTTAATGTGTGTAGAATATTTAAATTAGTGTGTATGTTGGTATGTGTGTTTTGGGTGTTATTTAGGTTTTTTGTGTAGCTGGATTTAGGGTTTGTTTGTTTTGTGTGGGTAATGTGTTCATCGAAGCGTGTATAGAATGACCTGCCGGTTTGGCCGATGTAATAGTTGGGACAATCGTTGCAAGTTAATTTGTAAATACCTGAGAGTTTGTATATGTCAGTTTCTTTTTGAAAAGGTTGTATATGTTTTCTTAGCGTGCTTATTGTTTTGTAGGATATTTGGTAATGGAGTTTTTTTTTAATGTGGAGGCTATTTTGTGTGTGTTTTTATTGTGGTAGGTGAGGGATATGTATTTGTTATTTTTTGTGTAGTTTGTTTGTGTGGCTGTTAGAAGGTATTTACAAATTAACTTGCTACGATTGTCCCAACTATTACATCAGTCAAATCGGCAGGTTATTCTACACACGCTTCGATGAACACATTACCCAAACAAAACAAACAAACCCTAAATCCATCTACGCAAAACACCTAAATAACACCCAACACACACATATCGACATACACACTAATTTAAATATTCTACACAAATTAAAACAGAGTAAAAAACTAACAACCTTAGAAAACTATGAAATCTACAAACACTACGCAACAGACCGGAAAATATACTTAATGACCACACACACTTCGAAGCCAATAGTCTTTTGAAATACATCACAGTCATAAATCCAACCCAGTCATAAATCCAAACCTGTCATAAATCCAATCCTGTCATACCGTTTGTAAAGAGGCAGGAGCCGCTAGTAGAATGTTAGCTTCGAAAAAGAAACGATTGTTTTGAAACGCGTCAGCAAGTAAGCAATTACGTATTCACTTAGGTAAGTAGTGTAAAATTAGTAACTTGTGAAATGATCAATGAAAAGTATTTGTGTAATCCATGGATTTCCCAAATAAACCATGCAGAATTTATTATTGTTTAAATTTATTAATTTATAATACGGTTTTTTGCAATACGTAGGCCTACTTATTTCTCTTTTTACGAAAGTGTACAATTTCCTGAACAATTTTCAAAATTCTGTAAATCACAAAAACACTCAATGTTTATATAGCTTTCATAAAACGAAAAGTCTATTTGGCATATAACAACCTGTCCAAGGTAAACATATTTACTTAAACGCATATATTTCGCTCCTCTGATTGGTTGACATGGTCGTTCACTCCAGCTTTAAGTTTATTGTTCAACTTATTTCACTTAATGGTCAAGTGTTAATTACATTGGCGTGGAGACCAGTTAGAAAACCAAGTAAGGATGAAAATAGATTAGTGATAAAGTTTTAAAACGACTAGAAGACGTTTTCCTATCAATTTTAGACATTATAAACAAATAAGATATTACAACTTAAAACATTGTTACATGCAATGTCATTATTAAAACCTTCCTTTATATCTATTAAAGGAAGGACTATCATATACTGTTAAGCATATAAATGTAAACGAGTAAGTAAAACTTATGAATGAAATAAATAATAGTCTAAATTACATTCTAATAGAATAATTTTTAAATAAATTTTTGTTTCAAGACGAAGAAGAATAATAAGATTATTTACAAGAAATGCATTCTATGTATATTTATACTATTACTAAATCGAAATATAACCAGCTGAAACAATTTTATCAATTAAGCCAATCATTGTCACCTAAACAAGAAATATAATTTTATGGCAGAAGTATTAAATATATATTTAGCTACAACTGTTTACACATTATCAGCAGCATTTACTGCAGAAGAATATTGGTGGTATGATATTCATGTAATTTTGTACAATTTAGTTACAATTAATAAATAATACAAAATTTATAACAATATAGTAATGTGTCAACTTAGTAGGAGTTTTAGCAGTATTGTAAGCTGAAAGCTGGATTAGCAAAAAAGAAGCAAAAATGGCACTGAAATAAAGTTTATTCGGGGTTTTTCTGTTGGGTAAAAGTGAAGATATTATGCACTTATGTAATAATGAGAGACTAGTATATAAGAATGTTTTAGAAAAGAAGCTACCGTCTGTAACGATAGTGGGATTGTAGATATACTAGGATATCTAAGTGAAACATGGTTAGAGGGTGCTACAACGATACTTAATACTTAAATATTATTTATAATAGTTATTATAATGAATATATTTATCGTCATTAGCAAACTTTGCTTTAGATGTCGAAGAATATTTGAAAATAATAAAAATCATATGATTTTTAATTTGTGACGTTATACGGAGAAAGTAGATACATTCCATGCATTCTTACAGTTTTCTAAGAAAATCTTTAATCAGCTATGTAGCAGCTGTCATGTTGAAAGTGTAGCCTCACTTGTGTAGCTTTTCACGTGAAGCGTATCCTTTCAGTTCAAGTGTATCGAAAGATCGACTTTATGCTTCCTATTTTTTATTCTTCAAGATACTCTGCCCGAGCCATATTTTACATCTTGTCTTCATTAGCTATATTAAATGAAATTTAAATTTTCTTTTTCATAGTAAGCAAATAAGTTATGAAAATTCCCGTAAAAAAAGTTATTTTTTTATGAACGTCATTTGTTTGCTACAGGCACTTATTACTTGCTAGCAAAAACAGAAATTGAGATCCATCTACTCCACATCTTGTGGGTAGCACATTGTATACTTTTAGGACGTATTTCATTGATCTTTATGTTCATGAAGACCAAACGAGATCATGTCTATTCTCAATACCTATTAGTAGCTATATCTCTCTAAAGGGGTTTAACCAGCACATATAAGGGCCAAATAATGGTTATACTGTGTTAGCGTAAAAACCGACTTCTTTAATCTGGTCTATACACAGACCCACTATATTTTTTTTATCTTCATCTTCCAAACGGACGTTCTACAATGATCTTCCTAATCTGAACCTTAGTATGCGCAAGGCAA
>JBAIZL010000419.1:1742500-1865000 GCA_036971475.1 Prosapia bicincta | reverse complement strand
AACATTATTCTTATATTTATGTTTGTATTGTTTCAATACAAGTATGTTTTAAATTAAGCTGTTGAATTTTAAATGATCGAATTTTAAATGATCTTTTAAATTGGAATAAGGCGTTTTAAGTTAAAGCTTTTACTTATTACACTTTGAAATTGAAGTTGTAAGACAAAAACTTTTCCTCAGAGCGTAAGTTAACAATTTAGCAACTTATATTAATAGAATGTCTGGGTGCAAGTAATTTCAGAGTGTAATAAGTGATTAACAACCAGCTCGTCATGAACAACAAATTTTTTTAATAAAATTTTTAGTTTTTAATTTTTAAATTCTTCAGTTTTATTGGGTAATTTTTTTAGGACCAAATCAAAGGTAACACTATTCTAAAATGCAATGTTGTTCTACAAAGAAGTGTAAATTATATCAAATAAAAACTATTTTCTAATAATGTTTCCCTGTAATTCTAAACTTCTAGTTTCCTTATAAATATAATCTTGTAAAAAAAATTTCTGAATGACCAGTTACAAGAACATACAGAGGACAGTCCAGATGTAGTCATAGAACTATAAGGCACTTAATAAATTATGATAATGCTGATATTGCCAATCAGCAAAAAGCTTCAATGTATTAAAAAAACTAAAATAAAAAAATTCTTGTTTATAAAAGTGTCATTTAATTATGTATATATAAAACAAGAAAAAGAAATTCATCTAAGGATTACAATATATATATATATATATATATATATATATATATATATATATATATATATATATATATGTATATATATATATATATATATATATATATATATATATGTATATATATATATATATATATATATATATATATATATATATATATATGTATATATATATATATATATATATATATATATATATATATATATGTATATATATATATATGTATATATATATATATATATATATATATATATATATATATATATATATATATATATATATATATATATATATATATATATATATATATATATATATATATATATATATATATATATATATATATATATATATATATATATATATATATATATATATATATATATATATATAATATGAATAGTTACTATCCAGATTACATCCGTTCATTCTGCAGTGCATAAAATCGCAGTTTCGGCGTTTTGCTAAAGTCTCAACTAGCATTGACGAGGTGAACTCAACAACAGTTGAAGAGTGAATGAACTCTTCAACTTTCAGTCGTTCTTCAACTGTTGTTGGGTTCACCTCGTCAATGCTAAATGAGATTCTAGCGAAATGTTAGAAATGCGATCTTATGCAATGCAGGATGAACGAATGTACTCCGGATAGTAACTATTCATCATATTTTTCCGTCTGTGAAGGAATACGTAACAGCATATATATATATGATGAATAGTTATTATCTGGAGTACATCCGTTCATTCTGCAGTCCATAAATTCGCAGTTCCGACATTTTGCTAGAATCTCATCCAGCATTGACGAGGAGAACCCAACAGCAGTAGAAGAGCAGTTATGTTATAACATAACCGTATGAGGCCTATAGAATAATTTTAGTTAATATCCAAATTAATAATCTGAAACTATACTAAGAGAGTGACCAGAATAGTTTACTAAAGTACCAACAAGAGGGCTTAACCATTGATCTATTTCGGGCGTAGTCATAAATGTGCTTTGGGAAAAGAAGGGTCCAGGTATTTTAAGATTGAAGTTTCCAAGTGACCAATATATACCTTGGAAAATAACACTGTACCGTTAGGAAGACGATTTGTAAAAGCTGTGTGGGAATCACCGATTAACTGAAAAATACGTATGGAGGGAGAAACTGCTGGTTATTAAAAACTAAAAATCATAGGGGAAAGGGAAGTCTTAGAGGAACTTCAGAAGACGTATTAGGGGATGACAAAATTGTAAGGAATGTTTAAATAGGGGTAAATTTGTTTAGAAGAGTTAATGGAATTGTTGGTATTTTTTTGTATAAAAGTGCAGTGAAGCAGTTAACGCAACGGTCAGGATTCCAGGAACTCAACAAACAATAAGTACTTTCTTTCTTACATTAGATTTAGCCATCAGAAATTTATAATTGAGTAAATTCAGAACAAATTTAAATTCATTGTAATTATAAAAATTAATTAAGTTTTTCACCACTGTTTAATTTATAGAAGATCCCGTAATAACCCGAGAGAAAGAGCAAATAACATTGCAATTATTGAACTTTATTATATGAAAAACCTAAAGCCTCAAGAGTCCACCTTTTTAGAAATTGTAGTATTAGTTAGTTATCAATCTTTGTCACTGCATCATATTAATTTAATTTGGTATAGTTGTAACAATTGGATGTCAGAGGAATAACTGTAACTGATGCATATGAGTGTTAATTATTTAGAAACCTGAAGGTGTGACTATAGAAAGGTAAGGTAATTATAACCTAAAGGTAAAACATATTTTAAATAAGTTAGGTTATAATATATATATATATATATATATATATATATATATATATATATATATATATAATGTACTTAAACAAGACCTTGGTAAGAACTTGGTATATATGCGAATCGACTTTATAGGACTTTAATTAGTAGTTGCCAGGTGTGTGGGATTTCTGTTGTCACATATGATATACGGATTCACTGCACTGTGGGAAAGTTTTAGTCTGTATTGGGGTTAATATTGTCTTTTAATTTGAATAATTTATCGTTTTTTGATTTTAATTGTATTTGTTGGTTTATTATATTATTTTTGTGTTTATAGGTTTGTAGATGTTGCCAGATTGTCATTTTGAGGTCTTTTTGTACTTTTTTAAATTAAATGTATGTTTTTTAATGGGGTGATCTATAGTTTTTTTTGATGGCGTTTGTGGCTAAGTTTGAATTGTAAATGTTTAGTTTAATGTATGCCTTGAGATGCCTTTTATAAAATATTGCTATATAAAAATAAAATATTCTATAACCTCAGTTTAAAATAAAACAACTGGGAAAAATTGAAGTTTAAAAGTATATTCCAATTAGCTTGCTGCGTATGAAATAGACTAAATATGCTGCATGTAAAAATAAATTTTTGATTTATTTGTTCTATATTTAAATTTAGATTCTAAATTCAAAATAAAAAAAAACATTTTTTAAAATGGTTTGTATACTTTTTGTAACCTAGAAAGTTTCAAAATGTTTTTCAGAAAAGAAAATCAGTTGATATATGAGAATGTTAAGAGAAAAAGAGTCTGAAAAAGGAAGAATATGCAGTGATTTTGCTTTTGTGAAAAAAACTGTAAACAATGAATGAATGACATGTGTGGATGCATTATTTTAGCCATTTTAAAATTAGTTCATTATTATTTTTTTAAGTAAGCCAGATTGTTAACTTTTTACTATATTAGTTTATGCTATGTTTTTCATGTGATCAGCACAAATAATTCATTTATATTCAAAAGTATCAAAGACTAGTTAAGCATCATCAACAATATTTCAGAGCAGAAAAGCTTGCCTAGAGCTGAATTTTTATAAGTTCTAATTAATTATAATTTATATTTATATTATAATTTATATTTATATATTTTTTAGCAAAGATATTGTATTGTATCACATTTGGAAGAAAGGAAGAAATGTTTCTGGTGTGATTCAAGGCCACACAACAAACATAAACCATATTACAGTCATCGAATAGAAAACATTGTCTATGGAAAGTCTCCAGGGTATGAATTTATTAATTATCTTACTATTATTCTTCATGATCAACACTCTACCAATATTTATGTAGTAAGGTCATCCAGATCATTGCATTTCTGCTGACTTTGTGATCTGTTTGATCTCAACAATAATTTTTATAATTTTGATTATTTGATAATAATATTTTCAGTTTACGTTACAAAGTGTATTAATTTTTGGTAGGTGTACAATAGGCATTTCTATTTGATAAAATAATTACAAAAGCAGTATTATGGATTGTAAGTAGTTGGTTACTGTCTGCATATTACTGAAATCATTATGGCATTAAAAAATCTTTATTACTTTGACTAGGTTGCTTGTTTCTAGTTATAATCAAAGTTTTCACAAATGCATGAACATATATACACACAACAGTGGCTATCGTTGCTCTTTGTGCTTGTCCAATTTATCATTTAACACTTTGACGACCATGGATGAATTAACTTTTTTTCTGGATTAACCCAAAATTCCATTTACCCTACTTTGCTATTTAATATAGTATAGAACAATTATGTAATAGATTTCACTGTTAATTTTTATAATTATAGGTGGAACTATATAAATTTTGAAGTGGTCGTAAACGACCTGCGCTGTAAAACCTTTTGTGTCGGACCTTGGCAGGCTTGTACAACCACCGGGTAGCACTAGGGTTGGGTATTCGGGTGCTTCCGTTATGTCCAAGGTCAATGTAGTTATTCACTCTTGGGAATAGTTAGTAATTTTCCTAGCTACTGTTGCAGATGGATGTTGTGTTTTTACAAGTTGATTCTGAATAGTTTATATTAGATATTACTTCAAATAATAAATATGGATAATACGCGTATATCTTCCTGCACTAAACATCTTGTTGATCTTGCACGTGAAAAGGCTTATTTACTTTCAGGTAAGCAGCATTCTTTTTATATATCATTAGTAACATAAATATCACTTTTGTTATACGTGTATGTTGCTGCTAATTTTGTCTTGAAGTTTCAGTTTATTTTTCGTATATTTCTAGTCCTTGTTATAATTATTGTATCTGTATCTTTGAAGATACCGACAAATCGGACTGTAATTTATTAGGAGACAGTTTATCAGAAGACCCTAATTTCGAGTCAGGTCAAGAGTCGGAATCTGATAACTTCTACCAAGAAAATACGAGAAAATGTTGCCAAATAGAACTTGAGCATTGCGCAGCTGACATTGGGTCTACAAGTACAGTTGAAGAAGTCAACAAACAGTTTGAAGAGAAGGCTATTTTACAAGTATCTAAACCATCGTCTTCCATTGATCTGAATCTAAGCGTAACTGCAGTTCAAGAATCAGAATGGAAAAGTTCTAGTGATCAGCAACAATGAAGACTGTTCTGTGAATGACAGCTTGTTCAAGATCTCAAGTCTTGTTAAAAAATTTTTAAAAAATTATAAAACATAGTTTACACCAAGAGAAACAGTTTGTGTAGATAAATCCTTAATTCCATTTAGAAGCAGATTAGCCTTCAAACAATACATTCCAAATATGGAGTAAAGGTTTTCAAGTTGTGTTGTGATAATGGATATAATTACAACATGAACATTTTTGCAGGAAGAGAAGGGGACCCTAATGGTGCTGTACCCACAAATGTTGCTATGACACTTTCTGAAGACTCGGGCTTTTTTGGACTCGGGCAGGACAATTGTAGTGGACAACTATTACTGTAGCTTAGAATTAGGAAATAAGCTGTTTAATAGAAAAATCCACCTCTTGGGCACATTACGGACTAATAGGAAAGGAAATCCGAAAGAGGTCACACAAAAAAACAATCGGGGTGAAGTAACGGATTGAAGTAACAGGGTGAAGTAACGTAAGGGATTGTTGTGCTAAAATGGCACGATAAACGAGATATGCTTATGATTTCTACAAAGCAACATTCTGACATTGTGGAAGTAACAAATAAATTTGGGAAAACAACAAATAAACCAGCCATGATTGTGGGGTACAAGACCAGATGTCATCTTATAGTACGAGTTTCAGGAGATCTATTAAATGGTATTACAAACTTGGCATTGAACCCTTATTCGGTACTACTTTGGTCAGTGCCCTTATTTTATTCAATAAGAAACAAAATAAAAAGATGTTAATTACAAAATTCAAAGAAAAATTAGTAAAAGATTTACTGAAAAAAGCAGTAACTGAACAACTAGCACAGTGACAACAGTAATTGTTCCAGTGACAACAGCTAAGAGATGATTGTTGAATAGTCACAGGTTTCATAAAAAAATAGGCAAGCTTGATAAAGTTCGCAAGTATTGTAAAGGATGTTACGCAAAACATTCAGAAGGCCAAATAGCAAAGAATAAAGTAAAAAAGGTTGTAACATATTTAAAGATTGCCAGAATGAGCCTCACTACTGCTTGGACTGTTTCCATACTTTCCACAAAAATGTGTAATTTGTTTTTTTTGTATTTCCCTGGGTAAACCCATAAGTATCAGAATTTAGTGTTTTATTGTTTCTCTTACATACATATATATTGTTAGAATACAATACATATAAAATAATATGAATATCATAAAACATCGATGTGAACTAAATTTGAAATTTTTTTGTTTTTTTGCTACTGTGAACATGTATTATCATAATTTAGTTTAGAGTGTTTTATACGTATTTTCAATCTTATTTTACAGTATAGGCTAGTATAAATAAATACGAAAATTTATTATAATATATATCGCTGTAAACAGTATTTTAAAAAAAATGTATACAGAACAGAATTGTTTATTAATAAAAGGAAAATGAAAAAACTTTTAAAAAAAATTTAAAAACAAAAACTATGGACCAAGTATACCATTTGAATCACTGGGACCGTAGCGATCGTATAGTATAGAGAAAGCAGCAGATGAGCAGTCGTCTGGACTAAAATAAACGATTATCTGTGCTGAACTTGTGCAGGCATATACATTCGCTGCAGTCCCTGCAGTCTACCGGCAGGCGTATGCGACCCCCAAGGCCGTCAAAGTGTTTAGGGATTAACTTTTGTCATCTACTCATGGTAGGTTACTCTCGCTCCCTACTTATTTATTTTAAATGAACTCTGTCTTTAAAAGAATTCTGTTGTTTTACATTACATACTGGAGCTAAGGCTATCAGAATAACTTAATACAGCATACACTTAAATTATTCAATCCGCACAGTGTTTTAAAATGTTGAGTTTTATACATGTTTCAAAAACAATTTGAGAATTGCTTTGCTTTGCTATTGAAACACGTATGAGATCAAACTTGTTAAAACATGTTGTGAGAATTAAATTAATTTAGTGTAAGTTGTAGGAACTATGTAGTGTTTACTTATTTTTATCTAGTTTGGGTTGGTGTATATATAGATAGTGTGAGTTGGAGTGTAAAGTGATAACAAGAACTTTGGGATGTCAACCTTTTTTGGGAGGTATATGTTGTCCGTTCTTGTCTTGTTCTTTCAATAGTTATCTGCAAATGACTCCTGGTGTATTTTATGACTAACACCTTCATGCTGTAAAGCAACTGTCCTATCCAACTTCTCTTTATCTCCTACACCAATCACTGACTCTAGACCTATCCATATTACTTTCACTTAGATTTTTTTTTAGCACAGTGCAATCAATCAATGCAGATCACTATTTACTTGGTACAGATTTAGATTTCACATATCTCCAAGTAAAGAAATTTGTAGACATATGATGTTCTCGTGTTATAAGAGCAATCAGAATTGGAGATATTTTCATTATGGGTTTTTTGTGGGTTTGAACAAACTATGAACCTTCTTTGGTGAGAAATTTGTGAAACAGTTATAAGCTGTATATCAAATTAAAAACCTTACCTAGCCATGTTGGGAGGCCGGATAAGTCCAGCGTGGCTGAACATACAGGGTGACACAGAAAAACAGGAATTTTTAAAAAAATTTTAAAATTATAAGAGTGATGGAAGAAAATGGTTTTATTTATATTACATGAAATATCAAAACTTGCCATTTATGAAACACTGATGGAATTTATGATTTTTTAAAAACAACATCCTTTAGGTGGCGTCCTCCTCTACGAATGCATTCTTGAAATCTGCGGTGGAGATTCCTCATTGACTGCTGCAACATCTCAACTGGAATGCTGTGAATTTTATCCCGAATTCTCTGTTTTAACTCATTTACAGTTCTTGGTCGAGTTGTGAACACTTTAGTTTTGAGATAGCCCCACAAAAAGAAATCGCATACGGTCAAATCTGGCGATCTAGGGGGCCAGAAAACGTTACCGAATCTTGAGATGACACGGTTACCAAACAATACTCGCACAGCCTCCATTGATCGCCGTGCAGTGTGTGATGTCGCACCATCCTGTTGAAACCAGGATTCTTGAACGTCTGGAAAATTGTTCAATTCAGGTGTAACGAAACGTAACATTTCCACGTAACGATCAGCATTGACAGTCACTGCAATCCCCCGTTCATCCTCAAAAAAATAAGGTCCGATGATCCCATGTAATGAAACAGCACACCATACTGTAACCTTATTAGCGTGTAAAGGGCGCTCATGAAGTTCATTAGGATTTGTGTCTGCCCAGTATCTGTAGTTCTGCTTGTTAACATAACCTGTGAGATGAAAGTGGGCCACATCTGACATCCACAACTTGCTTAGAAATTCATCGTCATTGTTTGTGTGTTAACATTTGTTGGCAGAATTGCAATCGCGACTGGTAATCATTTTCCTTCAACTCTTGCACTATCTGCAGCTTGTAGGGGTGAAATTTTAATTCTAAATAAAGAATTCTGCGAACACTCTCATGGGACATTTCAACCGCAGCTGCTTGCTTACGAATTGAACGGCGTTGACTCTTCAATACAGATCGGCATACAACATCAATGTTCTGTGTAGTACGAGCACTTCTTGGCCGTCCCGTTGGTTTCTTCTTTAAAGCTGATCCACTCTCTTCAAAATTATTAATCCAACTTCTAATGGCATGTTTTGACGGAACGGAATCATGCCGTCCTAAGTTGTAAAAACGTCGGAACTCAATTTGGGCAGCTTTCAAACTATCACCGTTTTTATAAAACATTTTTATAGCTAACGCACGCTGTTGCCCGTTCCACTGGTCCATGGCTACTGTAATGGCGGCTTGTTTACTTGTACACTGTCGCTGTCCCGCAGTGCTGCCACCTGCTCACGGCTGCCATGACGCGTTACAAAAATTCCTGTTTTTATGGGCCACCCTGTATCTTGATTAGTGGCCCGTGGCCATGAGTTAGATATCATTCATGTTAAGGTGGGAAAAACGGTGTTCTTCGACAGGTTACTCAATAGTTATAGAAGTATATTCATTGTTAAATTATAGGCAATTTGTTGATAAATGCTGACAAAAACCAATTCCTGGTTCTAGTTGATTTTCCTTATTACAGCCAAATACATGGCTTTCTTTCAAGTTTTAGTTATAGGCGGTATTGACAGTGATATTTTATTATTCTTAGTGATGTATTAATTATTATTAAATGATGTGATTAATAACAGTTACTTTTGTTTTTATTATTAATAAAGATTTATTATTTTTTTTTACTTAGTATTCACATTGTTTTGTGTATTATTTTTTAAATGAGATATGTTACGTTAGATCAATGATGGACATAGTCTTGTTCATTTGTGTAGCGTCAGTATAGGTTAAACCAGTCGCTGGGTGGAGGAGTGGGAGTGATGCTGATTGCTAGTAGTTATTAGGTTGTAGATTTTTATATCGCATTATGTTTGTAACCTGATGATGCTAGCTGTGTTAGCAAAATATACATCAAGGTTGTTTAAATATTTGTAGCAAGAGTTATTATTGTTGTTTAATGATTATAAAGATGATTACATTTTTTATATGGCAACTTTTATTATTTACAGTTCTGCAACAAAGTCTTGGTGGCAAGCAGAAAATGGAGTAGAGAATGTTACTATACAATTGGACCTGGAAGCAGAATTCCACTTTACCCACTTAATAATCATTTTCAAAACTTTTCGCCCTGCAGCTATGTTGATTGAACGCTCATATGATTTTGGTAAAACATGGCAGGTTAGTCTTTTACTGTATATGAAAATAAAACAAACAGAATCATTAAAAGTACTCATTATAATAATAGATTTTTGAATTTATCTTAAACTTCATATGAACTGAAATGTACAAATAAAGCTAGTTAGAAGATATACTTAAGATCAAATGCAGTAACACTAATATCTATGACATAACAAAGGAAACATGAGCCTTTAGTAACTGATGTGCCATCTTTCCATATTACATTTACAATTTCTGTATATTATACAAGATTCAGCCAAATATTTTGTGACTTGCAAACAGAAATTGCCTTATCCACTAAATCCATAGAATATTTTCAATTAATTTGAAGGCAAAACTACATTTATATATATTTTTTTGTTTAAAAGAAATAAAATGTAAGCTATTAAATAAGACGATTTGGAAATGAATAAACCCTTGTAGGACCAAGGGTCAGGCCGTTACTTGAAGGACCAAGGGGGGGGGGCCTGGCAGGCCCACAAAACAAAAACGTTCATTTTATTAAACATATATATATCACTTTCACTTATGTTCTTCACTTATGTATTAACCCCAAAACGAACGTTAAAAACTTGCACAGTGCAGTGAATCTAAAAATAGAAGTTAACGGTACACCAAGGTCAACGGCAAATTCCACGCAGCTTGCAGTCCAAAACCCTGTTCAGTATGCCCGAGAATGGAGACACTAACCAGTCTTTGAAAGTACTCGCATAAATACCAAGTAAGATTCTTGTTAAAGTACATAAGTGAAAGTGATAAGTGTATACAAGAAAACCGTGTTGCATAATCTACAAATATATATATATATATATGTATATATATAGGCGTTTCAAATTGTTCAAAGCATTAAACACTGAATTTTACAAAGTGTTCTCCCACATTGTCCATTAAATAAAGAAAAACATTGAAATTCAACATTTCTAGTAAGTTTTTATAATATGGCTACATAGCCAATGATATCGTACATCCCTCATAACTATATTAATATGAATGGGTAAATTTTTACTGTAGACAGTCTAATAAGATTGGCTGTTGTTGGTTGCAGGTATATAGATATTTTGCATACAACTGTGAAGAGTCTTTTCCAGGAATATCGACTGAACCTCAGAGAAATCTCACAGATGTCGTTTGCGACTCCCGTTACTCTGCTGTAGAGCCAGTGAAAGATGGAGAGGTATTATAATAAGTACTAAGGACAAACATTTAAAGAAAATAATTTTTAAAACTCAGTAGTAAATTTTTACAGCCTAAAGACAGAAGTATATGATAGAGCATAGTTTTATGCTTGCCTTGTGTTAATTTTATTTTTGATAAGTTTAATATAACTTTTTCAATAACAGAGGTGGCTATTTCCATTGTGTTATTGAACTACTAGCGATTTTGATATTGTTTCCTAACGCAGTTGCCAAACAATTATTTTGTAATCACCATGTAATTGCTACATTTAACCAAATTGAAAACCCCAATTTTTCAGATATGTAGCAAAAATAATAATTTTGGTACTATGTAATAAAACTACTACTATTTTTTGTATAAAAAACAATAAAAGTTGTTAATGATAAAAATTCAAACAAGTAGGTTCATTGATTGAAAGTTATGTGTTTTAGAAATTTGAAAAACTAATTAAATAATAAACTTTTTACAAAGGTAAATACTAAAAAAATTACAATAAAACTCTTACTATAATTTGTAGAACCTCTCTTAACCAGTCTGATTGGTACTAGGATCAGTCCAGTTGAGTGTTTGGATGGATTATCTCAAGTTCACATTAATAATAGAATCAATCCAAAGAATCCTACATTTTCAACAGGTGTCACAAAAAAAAGAGAAAAAACCTTTGAACAGTAACAATGCAACTGGCACGTCTTCACACTATAAGCCACCTACAGTAATGACCTCAATGTTTCATTTTTATATATATTTTAAAGCAGTATAAACGTATATGTTATGATATAATTATTTTTGTTAGTGAACTACTTAGTCGGCAATTTTTAAATGCATATTTTTGTAATTCTAAAATCATAGAACAGGTAATAGAAGCGTGTCCTGCTAGCTCTTGCCAAATACTCGGATTAGTGTTCTGGCTTCACTGCTGTCAGTTTGGTTATTTCACGGCTATCAGCAATACTTATATCAGTTATTGTTATATTTTCATTGATAATAAATAGCTTTATATTTTAGGATAAGGGTTATTAAATTTGTTTGTTTTTCATATCGGTTACTGCCACAATTCTTTTTTTTTTAATGTTTTTTTCCTTCTAAAACCTTTGGCCAATAGAAAGTTTTCTCACAAAATGATATAATTTTTGAACCAATACAATATATAATATCAGTATAACAATAAAAAATTTATTTAACAAATTTAAAAAAATTCACATGGGGCTTGTTGAATGTTTGAAAAGTTACTTATTTTAATAAATATAAGTAACAATTTTGCAATTCTGCTCAAAAAGTCAAGACATTGTAGTAACTTATTTTGTTGCAAGTGTGCACACATAACAAAAGCAAAGAAATTATGAAGCTATGTAAACTTTGAACATTTAATATATTATATATGTTACCTTCTGAAAAGTCAAAGTGAAGCAATGGAATATCTGAAACGAAACAGATTATTTTTACCAAACTCGTCTGGGTCACTCAGAAATTCTAGTCTTTAACTACCATTAGGAGTGGCCTTTTACTTTTAGGAGCAGAATTAACAAAGTTGTACTGTACTTTTATTTAGTACTAACAGTTTAAAAATCTATACTTGGAGATCTCTAAACAGGTAAATTATAAAGAATAACAGATAAAAACATTTATCAATTCAAAATGATAGTAGTAGATGAAGCGTGTAAGTAGATTTTTTCAATTCAAGTTCATAGTCAATTTATTATAAGGTTTTTGTATCTCAACTTATGAAATACTCAGCACAAGTTTTTATATCTATATAGGGTATAGTAGTTTAAAATTGGATTTTCAGTTAATGCAGGAATAAAAATTATTTACATTTGTTGATTCCATCTTCGCGTGAGCTACTAGTAATCACTTACACTTTTAGAATGTTTTACACGCTACACAACCGAACAATACGAAATATATAGACACTTCAAACTAAACCCTACACACATACTCAATACACAATTACATTACAACTCACACACACTTTTTGACATCATAACTCCTAATACACACAAAACACACCCACACCACCAAAATATCCCACCCCCACCCTAACCTACGTAAACCTTGAGATCAGTTACGGTCTGAGTTGACAAAGGGACACACCTCCCGAAACGGCCGTCCTCAACAAGCAAAGTAAGTGCTACTATAGGCAAGTTTTTAAAACATTCTAAAAGTGTAAGTAAAAATTATTTGTTATATATTACTTTTTATTTCTTTTTTTAAACAATAGAGTTTTAGTTTTGTACAAAAATATTTAAAGGTTATTTAACCATAGGTTAACATGTAAAATTGTAAACACAAGACATATAAACAACTCACAATTATAAAACTTTAATCTAAATGTTTTTAAATTACTATATATCATCATCAGTGATTCTATCAGAAACATATAACTTTAATTAAAGAAATGGAACATAACCTATAATATTTTTTTATATAGGCTATGTTTTTTTACATATATTTTATTTATATCTAAATTTGTGTTTTATATTTTTGTTGTAGGTTATCATGAGAGTGCTTCCCCCTAGTCTCCACCATTTGTATGATGATCCTTACTCTCAAGAAGTACAAAATTTGTTAAAAATGACGAACCTTCGAATAAATTTCACTAAACTACATACATTAGGTGATGACTTACTGGATAACAGAGAAGAAATTCAGGTAGTGTTTTACAATAGTTTATTAAGTCTGTTATTTTCCTCACAACACAGTGAAAACTATTTTTACAAATTCTCGCACTATAAGTCAAATAATATACAACACAAAGAAGACTTAGATATTATTTTTATTTTCATGACACATTTTCTTGAATTTACATATTCTTGTGTAGTGGTATTAAATAGAACAAGCTTTTCTGGTACTTCAAATTATGGTTTGGACAGTTTTTGTAGGATTTCTACAAAAATGGTTTGTACCATTATTTTTGTAGGATTTCTATGATTTTGTGATTTTCATAAGTAGTGGAGTCAAATTAACACAGGCAAATTCTCATCAACTCCATGGTTTTAAGTAAAATGTTACTCGAGTTGGATAAATACAATCTAAAAAAAGTAAAAAGTAGGTTTAATAAACTAAGGATATTATAAAATAGTAAACTGATTAAAATAATTACTTATGATTTATGTATAAAAAAGTAAAAAAAAACAAATCCTCTTAAATAATACACGCTTGTAGAAATTATTTACTGGAACAGATATGTTGGTGTTATTAGTACATTGTACAAAAGCAATACCCCTTCTGATTTATCATTACAAGAAACTGCTGTATCACATAAAATGATGACACACACACACACACAACACACACACACACACACACACACACACACACACACACACACACACACACACACACACACACACACACACACACACACACACACACACACACATACACACACACACACACACACACACACACACACACACACACACACACACACACACACACACACACACTATTCACAACACTCAAAACACCAATTTCAACATTAAAATACTACCTTATACCCAAGCTGCATAGAATTGAAGATAAACCATTGTCCACTGAAAACACAGACACAATTATATATGTAGCACACAGATATGGTTAGAGTAACACAGTAATTGAGAGCATGCATCACAAAATACAAAACAAACAAAAGCAACACAATAAGAGAAGAAGAAATTACCACACTGACATATTTAAAATAAGATCATCAAAAATTCCAAAACAATATAAGATGAAATGTAAAACATAACACTGAGCTGAAACACAACACAAAAAAACTCTAAACAACAGGTATATACAAATTAAACTGTTCAGATGGCAATTAATTGTACATTGGGCAAATAGGTCCCAACTTTCAACAAAGATTCAAAGAACAAATACACCTAAGTTGTTCTAGAATTGGCAGAAGTTGATTTTATGGCTATTGTATGCCCTAAAGTGGCAAGAGCCATCTTCACAATGCACCAACTTAGTTCCAGATGTATAGACAATAACTCAAAATACATTATTAAAACTGAACAAAACTATCCTTCGTGTGTATTATGAAAAACAATCGATAACTATTGATTTATTGCTTAGCAGATATGACCAGTCCTTTGTCCTCTTATTACTGAAAATCTTTGACCATATTATCTAAAGATAATTAACCAAAAAAATGTCTGATTCACTCAAAATAAATTCTTCAGCATAAACTATATAATCAATTCCATTAGTATATGAATGTTTGCATCATGACATATCTTGCATACTGTAATAGACTGTCAGGTGTCAAACTCCAGTCTTTTGTTTTATGATGTAATTGATTTACTTGTTGTCTATTGATTGAAGTGTTGTCGCATAAGCAAATAACATAATGTTTAATTACTTTTATTGCAAAAGGTTCATTACCTGTAGTGGCAAATTACTGAGTGACAAGATGGAGTGTCAATTTATTTTACATAGAAATATAAAGCGACAAGAAAGACTCCTAAAAATATCCCAGATGTTGAAATTCCTTGAAGGTCATGCATGCTACAAATGTCATTTATTTCATCACAATCAAACAGTGTGAGCTTGATTGTGATGGAGCTCCACATAACTGATGAAGTGGCAGATCTTTTTTATCAGATGAAATATCTGTAAGTCAACAAATAGTGATTGATATGAAGGTGTTCAACCACTACTTTTTGTTTTTCAATTTACAGTTATGGAACAAATACGGAAACTATTATATCATAAACATTCATATAAACTACTGCATTAGAAGTAGATTATCTAGAAAATTAAGGAATTTGATTTTATATAAAGAAATTACAAAAAATACCATATTAGATAATGTTCCTTCAACTATCAGTTTATAGATAAATCATGAAAAATTAGTTCTGTTCATAAATCTTTTTTATGTTGACAGGAAAAGTATTACTATGCAATTTCTGAAATGGTAGTGCGAGGATCCTGTTCATGTTACGGACATGCTTCCCGATGTCTTCCTCTTTCTGGTCATGATACAAAACAGGATATGGTGCATGGACGATGTGAATGCACACATAATACGAAAGGATTAAATTGTGAAAGTTGTGAAGATTTCTTCAACGACTTGCCTTGGAAACCTGCTATTGGAAAACAAACGAACGCTTGTAAACGTAAGTAATAATAAGAGGTAATTAATTCTTTAAAGATAGTTTTCTACATATTTTTTTTTAAACAATAGTAGGAACAAAATGCTAGTTTGTTATTTTATAAAATTTGTAATAATTGCTTTTATCATCCATGACCATTGGAGAAAAATAAACAAATTAATGTATTACTAATTTTATTATTTCAATAAATTTTTGAAATACTTACTGAGATAAAATGTTGTTTTTTGCACTAAGCGATCTTCATCATTGTTACAGTTTTACAGTGGAAACTAAGATCACTTAGCATTGTAGAAAATAACAAATAAAACTCAATACAAGGATATGCACTCAAGTTACAAGTTACAGAAAACTCAGGTCGTTAGACATGCACTAAACTTACAAATTAATTACTTATTTACTTAGATGTGTTTCAATGACAAACTAATCATCATCATCAGTCAATGTTGCTATTACAAAATCTAACTTACAACTAAGGTGAAAGTGAGGTTAAAAAAACATTTACTAATAATATTTCAAAAATGATTACAATAAATAGAAATTTTATACCTAACTCATTAACTACAATGCAATTCTTAACTGTTAGACTTTAACAGCAATTCTTAACTGTGAAACACTTAACTTCTCTCTTGCCATCCAAAAAAATAACAGGATGTATTTCAGTCATCAGGGTTTTAATAACTATTACGTAAATAGGTTAACATTTCAGAACCACTTTCCAATAAATAAACAAATATATTAAAAAGTTATAATAGAGAGAATTGGGTAAAGTATAAATAGTATGTACTATACGAGGTCTGTTCAAAAAATTACCGGACTGTTTGAATTTCGCGGCTCTAGTTAGTTTCAGGAGAATCCGCTTGATGTCGCTAGGTTCGTATATATCAGCTGATTAAACACGGTATTTCAGTCGCAGATATCTTCATTTGTTTATGAGTAACACACAGTTTAGTAAAGAGTGTTTTTTTCGTTTGTCGGATTGTAAAATGGACAGCCTGAAGAAGCAACGAATTGCTGTGAAATTTTGTGTAAAACTAGGGAAATCTGCAACAGAAACATTTGCCATGCTTAACACGGCCTACGGCGATGTTCCCATGAAGCTTACTGCATGTTTCAAGTGGCATGAACGTTTCAAGGGTGGTCGACAGTTGATTGATG
Source organism: Prosapia bicincta (assembly GCA_036971475.1). Classification (NCBI taxonomy): domain Eukaryota; kingdom Metazoa; phylum Arthropoda; class Insecta; order Hemiptera; family Cercopidae; genus Prosapia; species Prosapia bicincta. The sequence goes on along the minus strand of JBAIZL010000419.1, from coordinate 1,847,832 downwards.
ACGATGAGCGTCCTGGACGTCCTTCAACATCAACTGACAACTCACACGTTGACAAAATCAACACCCTGGTGCGAGAAAATCGACGTCTGACCATTAGGGAGCTTTCCGAAGAGTGTGGGATATCAGTTGAATCTTGTTACGAGATTTTGACTGAAAAATTGAAGATGCACCGCGTCGCTGCGAAATTTGTGCCACGCCTGATGACCGATGACCAAAAAGCTAATCGTGTCCGGGTTTGTCGGGAACTGCTTGATCATTCAAATGAGGATGAGAACTTTTTGTCAAGAATTATAACCGGTGATGATTCATGGGTCTATGGTTACGACATTGAAACGAAGGTTCAGTCATCCCAATGGGTGAGTCAAACGTCCCCAAGACCCAAAAAAGCTCGCCAAGTTCGGTCGAATGTCAAGGTGATGCTGATAGTTTTGTTTGATGCTAAGGGTGTTGTTCACTACGAGTACCTCCCTGAAGGCTCTACAGTCAACCAGATTACCTACATTGAAGTACTGAAATGTCTGAGGGACGCCGTCCGACGCAAAAGGCCAGAACTGTGAAGAAGTGATAACTGGTTTTTCCATCACGACAACGCTCCAGCTCACTCAGAACTCGTAAGTTTTTGACCAAACACTCGATCACTGTTCTTTCCCCTCCCCCTACTCACCTGACCTTGCTCCTTGTGACTTTTTCTTATCCCAAAACTCAAAAAACCAATTCGTTGCTCCTTCAGGCTGTCCATTTTACAATCCGAAAAACGAAAAAAAAACACTCTTTACTAAACTGCGTGTAACTCATAAACAAATGAAGATATCTGCGACTGAAATACCGTGTTTGAATCAGCTGATTTATATGAACCTAGCGACACCAAGCGGATTCTCCTGAAACTAACTAGAGCCGCAAAATTCAAACAGTCTGCGTATTTTTTGAACAGACCTCGTATAGTACATACTATTTATACTTTTCCCAATTCTCTCTACTATAATTTTTTAATATATTTGTTTATTTATTGGAAAGTAGTTCTGAAATGTTAACCTATTTACGTAATAGTTATTAAGCTATTCTTAGCCCTGATGACTGAAATACATCCTGTTATTTTTTTGGATGGCAAGAGAGAAGTTGAGCGTTTCACACCAATATGCAGGTTTTTATTGCAATAAACCAGCATTTTTAATAAAAACTCATAATTTATACTGTTTTATTGTTTTCTGTGCATGTGTAAGTTTGTATTATAACAGTCAGTTTGTTAACTTATATCACTTATGAAGGTCTTGAAAAAGATTGTGAAATAGGATTAAGGTAGGGTAAAACTAGGTAGATTAAGGTAGGGTTGCAAAGAGAAAAATAAGTAAGAAGTGTTCGCATGCAATAATATTAAATGCAAACAGAAATTGCCAATAATATTCACCAGAAAGTCAGAAAGCCACTCCGTATCTGCTAGCTGACTTGGAACTGCAAGAAGTCTATGTCGAAAAATTAACTAAGAGCCTCCGCACACGGGTCGATTGTTGACTTGTCGAGGGGTTCACACGTCATTCTCATCTTGTGCGATATCTGCGGCTTGTGCGTCTGCCATCCGCACATTGGTCGACTTCAGTTTGTTTGCATCTCACCACCAGAGCTGACCTCCTCCGCATTTTAAACCCAAAACGAAATGTAATAAAATGAGCAGTTCAAGTAGTGGTGAGGAAGACTTTGTGATGTTTTTGTGGTACCGGCGCTTGAAAAGAAATAGATTATGGGTGCATCCTTGAATTGAACGTAATTTTAATATTCGGTCATTTGTTGGTGCAAAAGAACTGGAACAGAGTGACACTAAATTCTTAGCATTTTATAGAATGTCGAAAGATTCATACACCACTTTAGTGAGAGTTGTGAATATAAAGTTCAGCTAATTTTAAAAAATACTTAACTAAGTGAATGCATATCCTAAGTAAAAGGAACGAATGTTTTGAAACACGTCAGCAAGTAAGCAATTACGCATTCACTTAGTTAAGTATTTTTTAAATTAGTTTAATCAGTGAATTCAAGATGATTACATCAAGCAACTTCATAAAGTTCAGGATGTTTTTCGATTTCCCCAATGAATTTTACATTAAAAACCTAGAACTAGAAGTTCAATGTTTTCAGAATTTTATATTATAAATAATTATTACAACTAATTAAACATTAACCTACTATAATTTAAACTACGAGTACTACAATCAACGAACATAACATTCACCGATCATTTAAAAAATCTGTAAATGTTAATAAAGCACAAAAAAGAAGAAAGAAAATGAAATTATAATCACCTCCATGACGTAGAATCGCACGATCCTCTCGATAAATCCCGTGCACTACCGATCGCACAAGACGAGGAACGCCGGAGACAAGGAACTGCTCGGTTTTTGACGAGCACAAAACGACCCATCTGCAGACGCCAATGCCACGATGTAGGAAGTTGAGTGGAGGGGAGAAACGAACGCGATTTTTCTCTCGAGTTGACCACTTCGAGCATCAACCCGTGTGCGGAGGCTCTAAGTCTTAACAAATATAACATCATCAAACCTTAAGCTACAGTTGGAATTAATTTGTGTGCCTCCCTTGTACCTCGTGGCTCCATTAGCAGTATGAGCTTGATTATTGTCACAACAGAAATATTTCATTAATTGGTTTCAGGTACTTGTTAAAAACCTGATTTTTATTTTTTTTTAAATCTCATTTGTTATTGGTATTAACAAAAAATTTTGTTCTGTTATAGGATGTAATTGCAACAACCATGCAACAAAATGTCATTTCGATGCTCAGGTTTTTGAACGCACTGGCCGAATCAGCGGAGGTGTTTGTGATGAGTGTCAGCATAACACAATGGGTAGAAATTGTGAGCAGTGTAAACAGTCTTTCTACCATGATCCAGGTCGTGATTTTTCTGATCCTGAAGTCTGTCAGCGTGAGTAATAATAATTTATTTTATACATTAAAATCATTGTTCAGATGTTTAAAGTAGTGGATTATCAGTAGATGAAATTCATGAAAATAGTTTCCCCCTGCAATTGAAATGTCAGGTACAGTAAAATGCACTATGAACTTTTAACCCTTTGATCAGTGATACTGCCAGTGGGAGCATTCCCGTACATGAATGCTCTACCATTTCTTTTAGATAAGCACAGCTGTATTTTTACGATTTTGTTTTCTGTGTATCGTACTGGTCTTTAGGTTTAATATTTGATAATACATGGACAATAAATGCAAATACATCCAAATAAATGCACAACAGAGTACATAGTCACCATTATTTTTAGTGCAAAGTCTATGGTTTGTCTCATGTGTTTACAGATCATTGCATGATCATTACAAATATATCAGGTATTTCTAACCAATTCGTTTTCCCATTAGAACCTAAAGAATTAGACTTTTTCAAAACATTTTTTGATATAGATTTCGTTTATAAATATTACGACTTTTGTTTGTGAAAATACTATCGTGTCTGACCATTCAAAACTGAAAATGTGAACTGCTACTAATGTTAACAAAATTTATACTTTCTTAAATATTAAATATTTTCATAAAAAATATTAAAAATAGTAAAATAGTTTAAAAAATTAAACAAAAATTAGAAAAAAGAAATAATTCAAAAATATCTTGCTCTTAGCAGATTTAACATAGAGTTAAAATGTTCACTAATTTCATCAATTAAGAAAAAGGAATATCTTTTGTGTGGGAATGTTGGAGGAATATGGCAAATTATAATAAGTATAAGGGCTGGGTTATGCCTTGAAGTAGACTATAGGCCTTGAAAGCTGATGCATATTACTTATTAATTTTATGTTGTTCCAGAGTATACAGGTTTCACTAAATTGCTAAGAAACAATCAATGATAACTGAATTGTGATAAAAATGATAACAGCTGTGATTTAAAGTTGTTATAATTCTTACCTTATTTCACCTTTTGCAAAGCTCCGCTCATATGACATTACCCCTGTATACCTTTTCATTTATTTATTTTTTTTTTAATATTTACTGTGCATGGTCAATGTAATGCACAAAGAATATTCATGAAAGGGGGTAAAAACGTTAAAACTTTTAAGAAAATACAGAAATAATTTTTTTAATGTAACAACTGTCAGCCTATTTTTTAAAGGGACAAAGGTGACTCCATTAACTGGTTCTAACATTGTTTCCACTGCACAAAACATTTTGTACTTTTAGTTTCCTTTGTTGTTCAATGTCTCCTTTGATTTTTGTTTCACATCTGCAATAACATCTTTTAGCTCTTTTTCAATTCCTACTCTAGTTAGTTCACACCCTCCCTATATATATTTATATATCTTATTCAGATTTTCAATAGTTAGTAAATACTTTTTACTCATCATCTTAAGTTCAAATACATTTGTTTAAACTTGTAATCGATGGCACTTGATGGTAATATTTTCAAATATTTATTTAATAATTAAATTAAATTAATTAATTTTGGTTTCTATTTTGCCACTTTACATTGCAATTCTGTCATATGTATATGCATTAAGGGGGCCTGAAAAAACTCATTTTTTTATTTCGAAGTTGTAATAGCACGAAAAAGTTGCAAACTATATAAAACAAAAAAGAAAAAATTATCAAAATCGGTTGAAATCTTATTCAAGTTACAGTATAGCATGTAACCATAATCTTGTTTTTATAAACAAGAAAAACAGACTTCCGAAAAATTACTCCATGTTACGTGAACCTTTTAGTAATGTTCTAGCAAAAAGTACTTTGTATACTGATTTGCGTGGTAAAGCTATATATCAACGATTGGGACAGCAGATTATTACAAATCCGTCTCGAGATTCAGCTCCATAAACTTTTCCTAAGGCTTCCATGATGAGTTTCACGCGGTGTTTAACAGCCTGCATATGAACTGGGAATCCCTTGATAGTAAGGTTCCAGTCAAGGATTGACTCACTGCCGATGAACGATTTGATCTCGTCGTCACTGATTTCTGCCAACAATGGGGGAAAAGATAATTTACAGTCCATCCAGTTAATCATTTCGAAGTGAATGTTATCACTGTTTTCCTTCTTGAATCTATTTGCTTTGCCTACAGAATTCTTCGTAGTCTGATCCCTCTTACGTGTTTCTTGTCATCTTGAGTCGTGGCTGACAGTAAGTGTTCTGGGTGGGCGAAAAAACAATTCTGTTCAATCAAAAGGACAATAACATAAAGCAAAGGTTTTGGCAAATACCTGGTAGACTGAATTACTTGGTAAACAAGTTTCGGCCCGTCTGTAAAATGTTTTCTTGTTTTGATAGTAAACCACATTGGTATGTATGATTTAAGTATAAACAATACTAGTTCTTGAAGTTCAGGTGAGGGATTTTCTTCACTTATGTATAATCTGAGAGTTCTATTAGGTTTTTTCAACCACCTCGAGTGTGATAAGTGCCCAGGATCCAGTGCAGCTAAATCTTCTTTACAGGTTCCTGATTTTATTGCCTTTGATTTATCAAGTAAGTATTGCTGATCTTTTCTAAGCATGTTTCTGTCTATCTCTGGGATCTGAATATCATTCTCAGGATGTTGACCACTGGGAATTTTTGGCAACAAACTAAATTTCCACCGATTGAACTTTTAGAAGTACTAGGCCCCATTCTCTTGCCATACAGGTGTTCAAACATGTGACAGAATGGCAACTCATTTTAATGGAGAAGGGCACATTGGCCATTGCACAGTTTCCTTAAATAAATTTCAACTCTGCGAACCAGACTAGTTTTTCAACCTGTATCGACAGCAGTACCATCACATTCTATGAACATTAGATTTTCAAGTGAAATACCTCACTCAGACAGGTAAGAAATTACAGATTTGACAATACCTTCAGAGCTTTCAGAATTTGGCGTAACAAGGCCAACGTAGAGTGAGCTAGGTTCTTGAATCAGCGAGTAATGCTCTTCATTAATAGTTCTACGAACCCTTTTTGAATGAACTTGTTCTCTCACCATCGTTTCTTCCAGCTAAATAGAGACCTAACAGTGGAAGTGCGTCTGATTAACTACACAATTCACCATGAACATTTTGCTTTTCCCTTCTTATTTTACTCCTATTTATAACAAGGCTGGAATATGAATCATTAACAGCGCTGAAGTCGTGCAAAACACGATGAAATCGCTACATTTGCTTGATCGGAAATGCCATAACTGTTGCCTACTATTGCAGTAGATTATCACTTCGTGTGAAAAAATACTTTACTTCTTACTTCTTATTACGAGCTTCCAAGGTTGGCCTCGATGGCTCGATGTCTCCTATACACACACTCTGCCAATGGCCAGAAACAACTTTCTTTCAAGATTCTGTCCAGGGTACATTCCCGTCCTAGTTGCTTTATTAAGGGACTCCTTGTTGCTGCTGTTACAGGACACTTCAAAAGTATGTGCTCTAATGTTTCCTCTTCTTGCTTGCACACTCCACAGATAGAGTCGTTAGTAATATGAAACCTTTTCAAATATGTATTGGTGACAATGTGTCCCATACGAGCTCGTGCCGCAAAAGATGCCACTGAACGTGATAATGACTTGAAGATCTTTGGATCATTAGGTTGTTTTTGTAATGAATAATATTCGCGCCCAGTATTGCATTCTCTCCATTTCTTTCTCCAACAGATGTGAGATTCTTTATCAACTGCCTCTTTGCAATTAGTTAAGGAGTAACAACTTTCAGGAGATGGAAACAAGTTGCAAGACGCCTTGGCAGATCTGTCAGCTTCCTCATTCCCAGGAACACCACAATGACTGGGGATCCATTGAAATACAATATTTTTCTGTTCTAAGTTTTTTAACAATTTAGTTATTTCAGATGTTCGAAAATGGTAGTCTGTAGTGTGCTGTACTTGAAGGGCTTGAAGGGCCGACCTGGAATCGGTGAGAATGCAGATGTTCTGTGCATCCATAGTATTGCTAAAAACCAAAGCAGCATTTAAGGCCATCAATTCAGCATTCATACTTGAAGAGGAATCGCAGGGCACATAGTAATCCTCGTTTAATTCTGGACAATGAAAAGCTGCACCTCCCCTATGGTTCTCTTTATCAACGGAACCATCTGTGTAGATTTTTACAAAGTTGTTATATGTGGTGTTTATCAATTCCATAGCGACAGATTTTAGTAGGTGAGGTGAATCTTCTTTTGTGAGTGAACCAGGAATTTCAAGATTGGTTTTTATTGGGATTCGAAGCCAGGGTTGTTGTTCCAAAACAACTGGAATTTTTCCTGATTCCATTGTGTTTAATAATTCGCAGGGTTTGTTATGATGGTAGAACAGTGACTGTCGGATGTTAGTTACCAATGCAATGTTAGAAAGAGTGTTAAGTGAAATTGCCTTTATCTGAAAATGTTTCTTCCACATTCTGTTTTTTATATATAAGTCAAAGGGCATGACTGACAGTTCAATTTCCATAGACTGTATACTTGTGGTTTTTGGACAACCCAAACAAATCCTCAGAGATGAGTTCTGTAATATTTGTAATTTTCGAATATGAGTTTCAGCTGTTCCACCCCAAACTTCACAACAATACATGATTTTTGATCTTACAAAGGACAAATAAAAATTCCTTAATATATATGTATCTGCTCCCCATGCCCTGCTGGCTATAACTTTCAACGCTTTTATTCTATTTGCACATTTGTCCGCTATGAAATGGACATGTTCTTTCCACAGTAGTTTTGGATCCAGTTTAATACCCAGTTGGACATCACGTTTAAATACTAATTATTTATTAAATACCAAAATTGCATAATAATGTGATATTGTCAATACTTTGGCAAATTTTGGGGCTTATGTGCGACCAGAAGATATTGACTTATCTAAATCAAATTCAAACACAATGTTTTAGGCTATATTTGAAGACGTTACAAAGTATTACATTACGAAAACATCTAACTGAAAAATTTAAAAAAGGAATCACAAAATGAAGGTTTTTCATAATTTGTCAAGTTGAGGGCCTGTGTGTGACTGGAAGATGTTAACCGATTTTGATAATTTTTTTTCTTTTGTTTTATCTTTATAGTTCAGAAATTTTCCTCGGCATTACAACTTTGAAATAAAACAAAAATAGTTTTTTTGGCCCACCTTAATATAATTTACACTTTTATATTAATTTTAAATATTTAATATAAAGTAACTCAAATAAAATATTTTGGTTTATCTAAGTAAGAATTAAATTCAATTTTTTAATAATATTGTTTAATTTAATGAATTTTTATAGTTTCTTTAAGAGATTTAAATACAGATTTTACTCTCTCCTTTCACTCTCTGCCTCTACTCTATTTTTTCTTCTCCTTCACCCACTAGGAACAAATTTATAGAGTTGTGCATTGAATGCTTCACTACATAACCTGTATTTTCACTCTAGAATGTTTGTTTATTATTGTATTATATTTTTCTTCATTCATCTGTTTGCTACCTTTCTTAGAACTATCTGATTTACTAGTTCTGTCTGGTCTTTGTACCCTTCCTTTTGGTCGTAGGTTGTGGATACTTACTATGCTTTTAATATTTTCTATTTTCTAAGTCCATCTTTAGCCACTGTACTTCTTTACTTATGACAAATCTTAACCACTGGAGTAACATATTTTTTTTTCTTCTTCAGTTTTGTTTCCCCCAAGCACATACCACTATTCTGTCGTAAAATTATCCAACTCGTGGATAAAAAAATATTTAGATTTCATGGGTTAAATCTTACAGAAAACACGTTCTTTGGTTTTACTAAAAAAACAATCATCCTTTTTTACCTTAAAACCAGCTATATCTCTGAGTAATGTTTGTGTTGTGCACATTTAAAATAATTACTAACTAACAAAAACAGAATTTTCATTAATTTGCCCTTAAAATTTAAACACATTAATATTAGAGATTATGTTTATACATATAATGCAATTTTTTTGACCTGGCAAACCTGATCAAACACTTTTCAGTTTTAGTTATTCTGTTTCATACTGTATAGTCTGTGTTACATATTAGTATTCTTTATATCTAACCAGAGAATCTTGTGGGGGGGGGTATGAAACCTTTCTTAATATTTCTTGTATATAAATTCTTTCTTCCTTTATGTATTATGCATCAGATTCTAGGGCAGTCAGTTTTGCTTTCACTATAGTCAACTATGTGGCTCTATTTTTTAAAATCAAAATGGTTATTGATTATATAAAATTAAAGTCGTTATTGGCAGGAACCATTAACTTCAAAGTCAATTAATTTATGTATTAATTCATTAAATAATTGACTTTGGCTCAAATAAACAGTTGGCTCAAAATACTCTTGAATCTTGGATGGTAGTTTTACTGTTCTTTCTGATTCTATCTTCCCTAATTCTTTGTGGTATCAACTAAAAAGTGGTAGTCTGGTTGAAGACTGCGTCAGAAGCCATAGTAGAGAAGGTGAGTTCTAGAATTTCTGCAGGTAACCAATATTTCTGTGGCTTGGAGAAAAATAGTTTCACTTAGTCTTGCATTATTCTATCTTAAAGTTGGACTCAAAATATAAAAACAGAGAGAGTCTTACTTTTCCTTTGGCAATATTTACAAAGGCATTACAGGCTTAAATTTTACAACTGCATTTGAATTGACTGGTTTTTGTTCTGTAATTGAGTAGGATTTTTCTCCAACTTCTACTTTTGACTTTTGTACAATAATGAATTGATGCTACATGCTAGTTTTACCCTTCCTTGCAAGTTTTTACTACTTTTAATTTCTGTCATATAATTTTGGATTTAATGTATTTAGAAGAATCCAATTGTTTTATCACTTTTATAAGCCACTGATTTATTTAAAATGTTAATGAAATCTATATAATTTCGAGGATTTACTAGTTAGTGTAAGATTTTCTATACATTTTAAGCTGTTATACTTGTTTGATTTTATATTTTTCTATTTCTTCTCGAGATATTTATATTTCTTCCTATGGCGATGATGGCCAATGTTGGTTTTTCTCATGGGAAAAAATTTTACCTGTATGACCAGTGGCTTTAACATTAAAATTATCTATCTTCCATTGTTTTTGTTAATTAGGATTGTTTTAATTGATCTTACTCATTTATTATAATTTTTGGTTTTTAACTTTTTTATTTTATATAACACGGTTTACAATTTAAAAAAAAATGGTATAATTCAAGCCCTGGCTAATGATAGCCTATCTTACATATGTAGCTCTCAATGTGCCCTGTTGATAAATTTACTTAATTCTGCTAGACTGTACTGAGCTATATAATTTAGGTACCAAAGTCACATTTAGATTCAAAGCTAGTTGGCTTGATTCTTAACTATTTCAGATTTTATAAAAATTGCTCCCATTGAAATGTGAGTATAATCATTTCAGTTTGGTTTTACAAACATTTTAGAAATAATATTTCATGCCATCGTAAAATAACATCCTACCGAGACTGATATTCCTCAAGCTGCTGAATTCATTACTTTATTGTATGATTGTAGGAGTAATTTGTTTTGGGTCATAACTGTTAGAGCATTGTATAACACTAATTCTTAAGTCACAAGTATCAGGTAGTTCTAAAATTGTTCACTTGTTTAAGAAAGATTTTATATATAACGTTTTTCATGACTATTACAAAACCTTTCATATATACACAGAGATATTAGTCACTGATCCATATCATTATTAAAGATCAATACTATTCTACACATTCAATTGTTTCTACAACAATTTTAGAAACATGTCTTTTGTCATAACTGCTAATATATATATATACAGTAAACTCCCGATTATCCGTGGGCGGTTTAACCGGTTTGCCGATTATCCGGGGTCTGCCATTGTTTTACAAATATCCAATTTTTATTCCAATGAGATTCATGTGTTCAAATTTCCAAACGGTGAATTACGACATAAATACATATAAGGTTGAGTAGAAGTTAAGATGAAGGGAATAGATATGTAAATATGTACATAAAAGCTTTTTGTGTTTTCTATTTGATTGACAAAGACCACTGTGTGGTTGAAATATATCATTGGTTAAGTGCTTTTATGTGTTTCTATTTCAAGACTACAGAGTGGACTCTTACCAATAGTCTGTCAGTCTTCTAGTCCAAAAAATCTAAATAATCTTTACCAACCAAAACTAACCTATAAATAAATAAATAAATAAATATATATATTCATATATATATATATATATATATATATATATATATATGAAGTTAATATATTACTATTGTAAGTAATTTTATCCACCATTAAGGTAAAATCATTGCAGTTAATGGTAGATAAAATTACTTACAATAGTAATATATTAACTTCATAAAGTCAGTGCAACGGAAAAATGGACAATGTAAAATATCAATATATATATATATATATTTAGGTGTATATAAAAGGTATAACATCAATTTAGTTTTCCGATATAGATATTTTTAAAATCTGTTTTCCATAAATATTCTTAGGCTGATTTTTATAGCTTGAAAATTTAAATGATCTATGGTTTAATAGCTAAACAATTAATAGGTAATCAAAAGCTATTAAAAATATATCTAGACTTATATGCGAGTTTCATATCATACAAATTGTTTTTTTTTTAATATCCTTTAGTTATACATTATCTTTGTCTTACTTCCTTTTTGATAAATTATAATGAAGAAATACGTTTGTCCAAATGTGTTTAGTAGTTTTGCTATGTATAAACTTACTGTGTTCTAGCCTGTATAAACTTACTGTGTTCTAGCCTGTAACTGTGACCTTGGAGGCTCATTAGATAATGGAATTTGTGATCCTTATACTGATATCATTCATGGTCTGGAATCTGGACGCTGTAAATGCAAAGCTAATGTTGAAGGGCGCCAATGTAATACTTGTAAGAATGGCTATTGGGACTTTGACGAATCCAATCCTTTGGGTTGCAGAGGTAATTGACAAATCATTATTCAAATTTTTAAAAGTGCTGAGTTACACTTTGTACATGTTATTACTAGAAATAACGAAAAACAACATTTTAATAAAATGTCTATCTAATCACTAGTAGCATATTTCAAGAGAAGCGTATAATTATATTCTCTGTATTGTATAAGATATGCGTTAGGTAACAATTTTACATAAAAAGCTTCATAATAAATCTTTTAAATTTACAAAAAATCTGCTTTGGAGGGGGTTTTGCCTCAATAATTTTAGAATACTCAATGTTGTTTAGGTTAATGACAGATCACAGACCAATTCATGTTTTTACAAATACTCTACATTTTTATTTTCTATCCAAAAATCCTTTTCAAGAGCTAAAAATTTATGAACACGTTCGCTGCGGCGGAACTTGGGGTATACCTTGTACCGGTCCTGAAATTTTTGTTAACAATTTTTTTATTTAATTTAATGAAAAAAGACAGTTTGCAGAAAAAAAATTTCAATGCTTTTCAGATGATAATATGAAATCATAATTTTCGGAAGCCAATAGGCTTCCGCAGTGCTGCTAAAAGGTCACATTGTAAGAAAAATTTTACTTATGACTATTTATTGTCATATATCGTAAATAATAATGAAATAAATAATTTATCAGAAGAAAAAAAAACATTTTGAATTCTTTTCAGCTAATTACCGCTAGACGATACCATTGTAAAAAAATTACACTTTTGCCTATTTATTGTTATATATATATATTCTGTCGAGTAAATGGTATGTCTCTCATACCAATAGTGTTATAATGACACAAAGTAGGGTTGTAATTGTCTGATTCATCATCATCTGACTCACTTTCCCATTGTCTGTAGATATAGGTTCACCATCTAGATCGGCGGCATCAATGTCACTGGACTCATCACCGGAACTAGTCTCGGAGTAGTCACCAACATCGTTCAAAGCACTATTTACATTTAAAACCATGTCCCTAGATGTACCAGATATTATTTTACAGAGATAAAACACTAAAACTAACACTATTTATTTACAAAAACAAATGAATAATATACTGTCCTGTGGTAAGCGAAATGGGAAACTATTGCTACACAAGAAACACACGTACACACCCACCACGCTGCGAGAAAAACAGCAAACTAAAGCTATAACTGCAGTCGTAAACCCGACATATAATGGAAATGGACGAGAGAAGCCTATAGGCTTCCGCCGCACCCGAAAAGCTCCCACTCGGAAGCCGATAGGCTCCCGCCACAGCCAACGTGTTAATCTAATATTAAACCATAGCTTACAGTTTATAAAATTTATAACAATACTTTTAGCATAATTAAAATCAAACATTTCATTATTCTTAAAAAGTATTCACATTTACAAGTCAAATTGCATGAAAAAAATAGCTATTTGAAACATAAACTATTTGTAAATATTAATTGGTCTGTGATCTGTCATTAACCTAAACAACACTGAATAGTTATTAACAGACCTAAAATAAAGTTAAATTTAGACTAATTTTATCTAATTTGATTATATTACATACTTCTAAACTTAAATATATTTACTTAATCATTCTCTGGAACAGGAACACAATGCCAGTTTGATAATTTATGTCTATTTAGTCATTTTATTGACAAGAAAAAAAAATATTTCTTTTATTTTAGTGTTTGAAAGATAACTCTATGATAGCTAGTAAACAGAAACTAATACTGAAGTTATATCTAGGAGGTAAGGAGGATGTCGAAAAACTTTTTGTCTTTTCTAGAAACACTTATTCCAAACACTTTTGGGGACATGAACATTCCAAACCAGTATGATTACGAGACACTTCTATTAAGTTGAGTAGAGTTTTAGAGCCTGATTACAAAATCATTCACGAGTCTTAAATCCTGAGTTTTTGAAGGAACCTGGTCCTAGTAGAAGAAATATCAGCTCCTTTTTGAAGAGATCTTTAACCTTGGACCAAGCAAGGAGACTGTTGTGGCTACACAAAACATCCTTCACCCTTCTTGTCTAGTCAGAAGTTCAGAGCTGTCACCTAGGTACTTTGCATAAACCAGTAGAAATCAAGGATTATTCTGGACAATTAGGAGGAATTCATTAATGGAAAGTGGAAGTTGCATGCAAAATTAGGAAAGAAGCCTTAGTTAAATTCACATTCCTGGCTTTAACTAAAAGTGTAAGATTGACTTAGAGTGCATCAATAGAATTCTTCTATTCATTCCTGGATATACCTCTTACGAGTGATTCCATAATATGTATTTTCTACATCATCTATTTGAAATTAAAAACAAACTGTTTCATTAGAAGACAATGCCAGTTTATATCTTAGTACCATGACAAACATGTTTTAATTTTCTTATAATGTTAACCTTGACATTAATTGATTGTAATATTATATTTCTTCTGTTTATAAAACACTACTAGTTTCTTTATAATTACTTTCAGAATGCACTTGTAATACATTTGGCACAATTGGCAACGAAGGCTGTAATATGGTGACAGGTGAATGCACATGTAAACGTTTTGTCATTGGTCGAGATTGTAATCAATGTTTCCCTGAGTATTATGGTCTATCAGAAATTCCAGATGGATGCAAACCTTGTGAATGTGATATGGGAGGTGCATTTGAGAATGAGTGCGATGTTGCTACTGGCCAGTGCAGGTAAGATATTCAGTATGAAATGTTGATTTTCAGTAAACATATAAAACGTGTTATATTTGTTACCTCTTGGAGGGCTGAAATATGATTCTATTTGTTTATTGCAACATGGAAATAAATTTGTGAAACAATATTTTTTTAACCTTTTTAGAATTACAGTAGAGTCTCAATAATTCGAGGTAGATGGGACCCCATCGGATCACCGAAAACTCTGATTACACGGAAATACGTTCCTGGGCAAAAATAAAACAGGAGTTCGAATGAACCCTAATGATATAATTAAGAATACACGAAATATGTTTATAGAACTTTATTGATTACAGTGTTTACGTAAATTTATTGTTGCTTGGGAAAACATTGTTCCTCACAGTTGCTACATATTTTGGAGAAAGTTATGTGTCTTCTGCGTCTGGTTATGAGATGGTTTTCATGTTATGGTGTCACATAGACGTCTTAGCAGAAGCACGTCTGTTGGCAGGGTGTCTGTTGTTCAATATAGCTTAGTACAGTTTCCTAGGTGGCCGTTCCTTCACCTTGACTAATTTTCCTGATATTTCCTAATTAACCTTGATGTTCTTGGGCAAATATAAAACAGGAGTTCTAATGAACCCTAATACTGTAATTAAGAATGCACGAAATATGTTTAAAGAACTTTATTGGTTACAGTACTGACATAAATTTAGTGTTGCTTGGGAATACATTGTTCATCAAGGTTGTTACATATTATAGAAAAATTTATGTACCTTCTGCGCCTGCTTATGAGATCGTTTTCTGCTACGGTGCCGCATCTTAGCAGAAGCACATCTGTTGGCAGAGTGTCTGTTGTTCAATATAGCCTATAAAGTTTCCAAGGTGGCCGTTCCTTCACCTTGACTAATTTTCCCTTCTTGTATTGTCTCGGTTAAACCTTCTTCTTTATTTTAGTCATCACTGCCTTCAATAATTCTTGTACCATTTCAATAGTCATAACATGTATTATTGTTACTTACTTACATTCACCCTTAATCATCCATTTACGTGCGTCCGTATAATGGACATTTCACAACCTGGATTTTTCTTGATGAGAAATATCAAATCTGTTTCTTCTTGTGGATCAATGACACAGTCTACAGTTTCATTATGACTCAGGACTTTATCCCTCCACTTACTCAATGTTTCTTCTTTTATTTCGTTCCATGGTCCTGTAACATTTGCGGGAAGTATAAAAGCATGGATATCATCAGACTACACCTGATTTTCGTTGAAAGTGAAAACTTGTCTGACAGTAAATAATTTGAATTTCCTATCAAATTGATAAAATAATCTTAAATAGAAATATGCTTGAATTTAACAGAAGCTTGAAAAATTGAGACTGGGATTTTTGAGACTCCACTGTATGTTGAATAGGTTATAGTAAATTTAAAAAAATGTCTGCATTTATATGTGTATGTGGGTGCATACATTGTGGGACTGTATGTTTTTACTTAATTAGACATATTTTAGAAAAGAATTTATTTTACAAATTATCAAACTAAAGGATATTAGTAATGGTATATTACTCAATGTTGACAGTTTACATATCCTATGATTATAATTAGTGCTAAGTATGAAACATCTCAAAACTATTATTCTGATTTAGAGTTGGAGTCCTCACATGTTTTGCAAAAATGTATTGTTTCTTTCCTTCATTGTTTCTTCAGATAAATAATATATCTTTTTCTTTGATAGAAATTATCTTCTAAAAAGTTTAAACAGGCGATTTTTACAGACTCTAAAAGTTTAAAATAATATGTACAAATCCTAACTAAATCACAACAGTTATTTATGTTAAATAATTAATAATCTTTATACAGTGTTAGTAAACAACTAAAATATGATAAAACTACTACATAGATGAAGAACAGCTTGAAACAACACTGGAATTGAGTGTAGAACTACAGGGTAACTGGAGTGTATATAGAGAACTTCATATGGAAATTATAATTAATATAAAGAAGATGAAGGTATTATGAGTTAACGACAAGCAGGCAAAAAAACAGGGTATCTCACTAGGACTGTTAAAAATATTGAAAAATATAAGTACTAAGCACTATATTCATTTGTGAAATGAATCACTGTAGATTTAGTTGAAGGATAGACGTTATAGAAGTTGGAACTAGATATTGTGCATTAAAGTGAGTATAGAGGTATGAAAGAGACTGTCAGAAAGCTTTATTTGGAATAGTTTGTTATGTATGGAAAAAAACAATTTTGAAACATAGACTTTAATTGAGATGTACGAGGGCTATTCAGAAAGTAAGGAACGTTTTTGAATTAAAAAAATAATAAGTACAATAACAAATTTTTATTATATACATCTGAATGAGCAACTAAAATGCTACTTTTCTACATAGTCGCCAAACGAATTGAGATATTTATCGTAGCGGTGGACAAGCTTTGAAATTCCTTCATCATAGAAGTCTGCCGCCTGCAATCTCAGCCACTCAGTGACGCGCAGCTAGAGCTCCGCGTTGTCGTCAAAGCGCTGTGTTGCTAGCCAGGTCTTCATTCTTGGAAACAAGTGAAATTCGCTTGGTGCAAGGTCAGGACTATAGGCCGGATGAGGAAAAATCTCCAATTTGAATGGCTTAAGGAGTTCTTTGGTGGGGTTTGCTGTGTGAGGTCAGGCATTGTCATGCATAAACAAAATTTTTGACGTCTATTTCCTTCGGCGCTTGTTTTGAACTGCTCTCCTAAGGTTGCACAAAGTTTCACAGTACCGCTTAGAGTTTATTGTTGCACCACGTTCAAGAAAGTCAATAAGAAGCACACCTTGCCTGTCCCAAAAAACCGTCACCATAATCTTCCTTGCTGAAAATGTTTGCAAACATTTTCTTGGTTTTTTGGGGGAGCTTGTGTGCCTCCACTCCATGGACTGTAATTTCTTTCGCAATTAACGTGTTTTAGCCATGTCTCATCACCAGTAGTGAATCATACGCATCATACGATGCGATCCAGTAGTGAATCACCATGTCTGTCGTAGGCATCCAGAAATGTCAAACTTGCCTCCATTCGCTGACTTTTATGGTGGTCAGTGAGAATTTTCGGCACCCATCTTGCACAAAATTTGTGGTAGCCTAACCTTTGTGTGACAATTTCAAACAACAGTCCGTAAAATTTGTGGGAAACAAAGCGAAAGTTCCGTTATCGTGAATCGGCCGTTTTCGCGACCCTTTTCATCAGTTTTAGCAACCAGTTCATCAGTCACAATGCTTGGGCGTTCGTTCTTCGCTTCGTCATGAGTCTCACAGAACTTTCATTCATTACGTTGTTTCCGTAAACTTCACACACTTGGCGATAAATGTCTATCGGTTTTAAGTTTTTTGCCAACAAAAACCGTATCACTGACCGCACCTCACAACTGATTTTCAATTGCAGCGCACATCTTCAGTTGAAATTGCAAAAAAACGGGAAAATGTTCCTGTTGTCACTGCTGAACGCCGACTCATTTGCTGAGTGCGCATGCACCAAAATGTACGAGATCGGCACGCGCCTAGCAGCATCAGACAGAAACATTCCTTACTTTCTGAATAGCCCTTGTATAAACTGCAGAGTAGCATCAAAATAAAAAAAAACCTGAATAGGATCTGACTAAATGAGTGAGATAGAGTATGAGAATGTTCTCAACTAAGTTGGCTTGGTAATTTGCCTTTCGATATACATCAAGGATATATTGATGTTGAATGACAGGAACTCCATTGGATTTATAGACAATATCTTTTTCTTGGTTGTGAGCTATTTTAAGTATTATTGACTGGAGTATGTAGGATCATGTTAAGGTGTTTTTGGGATATTTTACCAGGGGATTTTCATCTATGAAGTTCAAAGTAAGACCAACAGTATAATCATTGAAAGTACTTCTTACTGATCAGTTTGGCAGGAAATTGATCCATTTCCAATAGAAAATCACTATTTTTGTTGTTTTTATTGCTGTACATGTCAATCATTTTGTGCCCTTTTCTATATTTTATGTGGTGGAATTATATTTTCTAATCAACATCTATCTCACTTCCATATAGCCTATCATTATAGCAATGACTCCAAACTGAATGAAACAAGAAATTAGAGAAGGTGGTATACAATACTAATTTTCCCTTTATAATAATAATAATATGGCTTTCAGTGGTGAAATCACATTCACGATTGAATTTAAGACCTGAATTATAAAACTCACTCAAACAACTCCAAGATACTAATATTCTACAGTGAAAATATTGGAAAAACCCCAATACCACAAAAAAAATAAAAAAATAACAAATAAAACAAGTTACTTAAGATTAAACCCTTATGTACATTTCGATGACGATGTCATCATCATCAGAGGGTCTTATTACAAAATTACAATCTAGTAAACAAGAAGTTACAAACTAGAGTTACATTACTCTAGTTTGTAAGTTCTTGTTTGCTAGATTGTAATTTTGTAATAAGACCCTCTGATGATGATGACATGGTCATCGAAATGTACATAAGCGTTTAATCTTAAGTAACTTGTTTTATTTGTTATTTTTGATTATTTTTGTGGTATTGGGGTTCTTTCCAATATTTTCACTGTAATATATTGTACCACTGTGGTCTTGATATTGTATACTAGTATTCGTTGACTCATCATCTTATTATTCGTACTCATTCTATCATCGTATTTATTAATTTGCATTTATTAAATGTGAATCTTCTTAACTTGAATAAAAAATTTAAATTTCAATGGAAACAAAGAAAAAATACTCGTATAGTTCTTTAGTAGTACGATACCATTTTACTCCAAAATAATGATTAGGTTTGGAAAAAGGGTATACAAATATCACCTAATTGGCAAGTCTTTACTCTGGAACAGGTTTCATTTGTGGAGATTAACTATAATTAGGTTTTTTGTTGCCAAATTTAAGTCCAATTGGAAGTAAGACAACAAATGGCAAAGTATATCTAAGCAAGATTAGATCACTTGATGCTTAAGCAAGGCATTTGGTGGTGATTGGATTAAGCTTGTAGATTGACCATAGTTGTTTATTCAACATCTAATTATCAAGGGTTAAGATAAGTGCAAATTTTCCACTTGGTGATTTAAATAACACTGTGAACAAGCAGTATTTGTTAGTATATCCTGGTTTAGAAAACAAATTATCAGAAAGAAGTGGTCTAGAAAGAAATGAACTGGGAGACAGTATGCAGAATAATTTAAAACCCAAACAAGTGCTATTAAATAAAATAAAAAAGGCTTAAACTTTAAGTAATATTGCTTGTATTTTAGGTGCCGTCCTCATTTATCTGGAAGAACTTGTAATACTCCTGAGCAGAGCTATTTTGCTGGTCAGTTGGACTTGCTAAAGTATGAAGCAGAGTTGGCTAACTGTAGCACTAACGTAAGTTGTGCATATATTTTATTTATACAAATATTGAAAAGTTAAAAAATCATTTCTATTAGTAGAAGGCAATATTTTCTTAGGTCTATTTTTGGATCCTATTTTTGAGTATTTAATTTAAAATGTTCTTTAAAGATCTTTGTAATCGTTGATGTTGGTATTAAACAAGCATCATTAAAAAATATTTAAAATAATTTTGAAAAACGTTGGTTTTATAGTTACTGCCACAGACACTCAAGGCATCCTCCATTGATAACATTAAGGAGTTGGTAGTTTGTCAGCAGTGTTAATTGTTTAAATTGTTTGAATGGTTGCTTGTTTTTGATTACTCATTTCATGACTTTATTTTACTAATGGGCTGATTCCTAAAATAACCTAATCCAATTCTCGATTCTTTCAAGTTAGACAGGCTTACATTATGTTCTCTAATAATGAATTTAGTTAACATCTTGGTCATATCAATGGTGAATCCTTTTAAAGTTTTGTTTTAATGCAATAGGCTACACTAAACTTATATCGTTGATTTATGAATAAGAATTTCTGAAAGCTTGACAAACATATCAGATAAAAGTAATGATTTATTTAAAATTACAAATCTGAACTTTATTTACAATATTTTTAAACGTTGAATAAAATATTGGAGCTTATTTTCGTTGTCTGTCAAAATAAAAAAAAAATTAAAACAACTCAAAAACATAAAAATAGAAAAATTGATACAGATAGGCTCATTTTTAATGTACAGTAGTTTAAAAGTCTGGCAGGGATTGCAGGTTTCTGTTCAAGAATACAAGTCTCTAAACATGCTGTGGATCAAGCCAGTCTCACCACTTGTTGAGAAAAGTCTCTTTATAAATAAATATGAATATGATAAAACTAACACTTGACTGACAACAACATAATCTCGAAAGACTTGTAGTTACGCCAAACTCAACTCCTTGGACTGCTGGCCAAACGGTAACACAAAACCACAACATAATGGAATGGCAAGTATGGTGCCAGGTTTTTATGTTGCAGTTTGTTTGGTATCAAACTATCAAAAAGTATCTAATTACTAGTATTCAACATCAATGTTATATAACAAATAATAATATCCCCCTCTTTTTAAAATTGATCATATCATTGGGCTAGCAATGAATTATTTTGTGTATAGTTAACCCAAAAATATTATGTGGAACAAATAAAAGTGGGGCAGAATATCTCTTTAACCCATTCGCTTACAATGACGGCGATCCGCCGTCACGACCCAGTGTGCCATTCTATGAAGCGACGGTGAATCGCCGTCCTCCAATATAACTCATTTGTGTCGAGTTAGTTCTCAATAAATCCAATAGATCGCATATGCATCTTATTCTACAGGCTTTGTGCTTTCCAATGGTAGTATTTTTATCTTCTTTGGACTGTCCGTTCTTTAAATAATTACGTTTTAATCTGGCGATTGGTCAGCTGACATTGTCTGTAATGTTGTGTTTACGTCGTAGTTGTGTGGGGTATGTTTATAAACTAACCTAATTGTATTTAATTTGTTATTTGTGTTCTTTTTAAGTTAAAAATGAGTGGATTTAATATTTTATTTATTGATGAATGTGGGAAGAAGTTGAAGGATTGTGAAATTGAAAGAATGTTTGGAGAATGTGACAGTGACAGTGAGAGTGATTTGTTTGATAAAACATTTGAGAGTGATAATGAAATAGTACAGTTGGACATTGAATCTCAAATAGACGTAGATGTAAGTAATGAATCTAATAAAATCATAATAGACTGTAATATAACAGGTTCACCACATCATGAAAAATGTAATCTGCCTTGTTCTGCAATAAGTGATAAGTTGCAACTTGAGCAGCCCTCTTGTAATTATGTTAGGCCTAGGACTCCACTAGATGTAAATAATGTAATTTCTGATATAAATTACCATGATAGGCCTATATTACCATCTAATTCAGATGACGAAAGCTCACAGATATCCAATCTAATTGAGCTACTCGATCAAATCTACCGTGATGGAAATTTCCCCCTCTGTCTCCTACTGCTAGTGAGGAGGCTGATGACCCTAGTTTTCTTGATCCTTGTCCTAGGCTTATTAGAGTTAGTACTAGAGATAGGGATAAACCAAGAAGGGGTAGGCCTAAAAAAAAATTCCATGTTCCAAACCAGCTAAGCCCACTAAAAGGCCAAAGAACCAGTCGGTGGGAATGTGAACTGTGCCTCGTCGCACTTCACCTACCAGGATGTTCCAAAGTATACCACACAAAAGTTAACTTTTCTTGACTCTTGTGAAATTGAAACATATTCTTTGCACCCTGAAGAATATTTTGGAGTATTTTCAAAGGTAATTTATGCTTTTACTTTAGAATAATTGAAATAATTGATATTTTTCATTGAAACATTTTAGTTTTTACTTATTATTAAACTATAAAAGAAAAGATATAAATATTAGTATATTATTTGAAAGTAAATGTATTTGTAAATAAAAAAATAACAATAGGTTACATAAGAAACATAAATATGAACTGAAAAAAAGTGATCAACAAAAACCTTTAAAAATTGTCTAAAAAATTAGTTTTTTATGGCTCAGTCGGTGTAAAAAAAAATTGTAAGCGAATAGGTTAAAATTGTATTTGGTTTCTTATTTTTGGCAAAACAATCATTATACATCATGTGACAAGGGTATGAGAAAAAAGGGATTGAACTTGAAATTTTTCATCATTTTCTAAATATGCCGACATAATTAATTTGTCTTTTGTATTTGAGCAAGAAAGATCATTTACAAATATTGAAAACAATAACATTAAACATGATCCAATCTCAATACAAAAGCCACATAAAAATATTCACAGATGGATCGCTCGACCGAGAGAAGGGCTTATCGAGGGCAGGCTACTATAATGAATCGAACGGAGACTGTTTTTACATTCCAGCCAATTCCAATTCCAGCATGGATACTGAGCTTATGGCTATAAGTGCAGCCCTGACTAGCTGTGTGCATTTAAAGGGCAACTCAAAAATATGCATCCTATCGGATTCGAAAGCCGCCCTTCAGTCATTGTTAAGTAATTCTACAAGTTCATACTCGTTTCGAATATTAGAAATAAGAAAAACCATCCTAGAACTAGTGGACTGCGGGAAGGAATTAACTCTTCAATGGGTACCTGCCCATTGCGGAGTACCCGGAAACGAAAAGGCTGACAAAATTGCGAAAATAGCCTCAACCATGAGACCTACAGATGAAGGCAAACACTCCCTGCTACATTGGAAAAGTGTAAGCAGGGAAGTTTTCCGAAAACTTTGGTGTGAAAATTGGGAAAAAGAGTCTACCTGTCGACACCTTTACCAGCTCCAACCAGAACCACCAGTCGAGGACAAATATAGGGAAGTAGCACGATCAACAGCATCTTTTGCTGCCAGAGCAAGAACCGGCCATCTGGTGACACAGCAGTACCTATTTCGTTTTAATCTCCCAGAGTCTCCGTTGTGTGCACTCTGTGGTGTGGAGAGCGAAACAATTGAACACATCCTGCTGAACTTACCCATTACCTGCAAGAGACATCCTCAGACCAATTGTGACAAAGTGGCAAGATATTCTAGTTAAGAAAAACCTGTGGGCCATAGCATCATATATATATATATATCGTGGACATCGGGCCATCGGCTATAGTTAAGCTGAATGCCTGCACGAAGAAGTAAGAAGTAAGTCTTTTGTATTTGAATTTTATAAATAATGACTTTGTTCTGAACTTATAATTTATGTAAATTTATAAAGTTAAGTAAAAGTTTCATGATCGTTTTGTACAACAAAATCCATGAAATGTTTTTCATTTTTAAAACAATAAATATATTTGTTATGAGACAATAGACAATTTACAAGATTATAGTGGTTTATCAGTTTGGGAAAGACTATCAGTACAGAATTTTCTGTGTCAGTTTTGTAATTATTCCTTACTAATTGTGAAATATGTGTGTATTATGGAATTAATTAAGGAACAAGACAGATAATGCTACAATACAAGGTTTTAATTATTTGTAACCACCCTAACCATTGATGCAAAATTAATCGAAAAAAGTCATTATTTATAAAATTCAAATACAAAAGACAAATTAATTATCTCGGCATAGTTGGAAAATGATGAAAAATTACAAGTTCAATCCCCTTTTTTCTCATACCCTTGTCACATGATGTATCATGATTGTTTTGCCAAACATAAGAAACCAAATACAGTTTTAAAGAGATATTCTGCCCCACTTCTATTTGTTCCACATAATATTTTTGGGTCAACTATACACAAAATAATTCATTGCTAACACAATGATATGATCAATTTTAAAAAAGGGAATAGTTTTTATTGGTTGTATTTTAACACTGTTTACTAATCCCAAGTACTGGCTGGCTTCTTCTAGACTCGTATCCTAATAAAGACGGAGTATAACTTGCCTGAAATGAAAAAGTCACCTGTTTTTTTTTCAACAAAATATAAGTTTTCTGTATTTCTTAATGTTCTACTAGCCATGAACTTTCAAACAAAAAATATCTGACCTTTCTTCTAACAGTAAGAAAAATAATTCTGTATTATTTCAGAGCAGTTAGTTTGTATTTCTTCTTACAATATTTATTGTTGTAATTTTTCCTTTGCTTTATGTTAGGTTTTTGTTTGCCAAAAAGTTTGTGCTTTTATAGTTTTAAAGTGCTTTTAAAGTTTTACACATATTGATGTGAGTCACAGTATGTAAATAATTTCTTGCAAGGTAAAATACTAAAAAACAATTTATAACAAAATATTTATAATCAATATTATAAATAAAATAGTACCTTAATTATACTATAAAATGAAATCATAGTTTTAAATTACACTTTTGGTATCAACTTGGCAAAAAAACCACTACTTACCTTTTTTACACAACCTACTTAGCAGACACATTTCACACTAGGTCAGTGCTTTGTTCAATACTGTGTCACAGCATGCTCTAACTTATCTGTGACTCACAGCATTGAACAATGAATGAACTATAATATTTTAAAATAACAAACCCAATAACCATAAAATATCTTTATTTCATCACTTGATGTACATTTCGGTTACCAGGTAACCATCTTCAGAAGTACTGAACAAAATTAATTTAATTTACAATGTAACATATATATAGCAAAAAATATTAAGGTTATAAATTTATTGTTATTTTATCTTAAGCATTGTCACTTAAAATCAGCTGTTTTTTATTTAATCAATCAAGGAATATAAAACTGAATTAGGGATAGGCCCTTTGTCACAATTCATTAAATTATTATGTCTACACTTATATGTATAAATACTTTAAAAAACATTAAATAAACTTATGTTGTTAACATTTTTTATTAACTTAGTAATATTTAGTTCCAATAATATTAAGTTAATAAAAAATGTTAATAACATAAGTTTATTTATTGTTTTTGAAAGTATTTATATATATATATATATATATATATATATATATATATATATATATATAAGTGTAGACATAATAATTTAATGAATTGTGACAAAGGGCCTATCCCTAATTCAGTTTTATATTTCTTGATTGATTAAATAAAAAACAGCTGATTTTAAGTGACAATGTTCAAGACAAAATAACAATAAATTTATAACCTCAATATTTTTTGCTATATATGTTACGTCGTAAATTAAATTAATTTTGTTCGGTACTTCTGAAGATGGTTACCTGGTAACCGAAATGTACATCAAGTGATTAAATAAAGTTATTTTGTGGTTTTTGGGTTTGTTATTTAAAATATTATAACATTAGGCCACAGTTGCTCAAGGAATCATAAAAAATGAATGAACTGACCTCGTGCGAAACGTGTCTGCTAAAAAATATCAGTATTTACGGTGTTTTTGCCAAGTTGATACCAAAAGTGTAATTTATAAGAAAAACCTCAAGAGGCACAACACAAAAATCATAGTTTTAATACTGAATGCATGTCAGAGTTATTCATGTTGAAAACAAAAGTAGAAAACCCAGTCATTTACATTTTGGAAGTAATATTTTGTTATTTTTCAGAACTGCCAAATAGAAATTCGAGAACCATACAGAGATGGTCAAGAAAATACATGGACAGGTCCTGGCTTCATGAGAGCGTATCCGAATACAGATATGGAGTTCGAAGTGAACAACATTCAGACTTCAATGGAATATGATGCAGTTATCAGATATGAACCTAAGGTTTGAATTCATTAAGTAAAACAAGATACTGTTTTTAACCTTCCTATTGTTTTCACTATGAACATGTAAAAGTTACTCCAATTTTCCGAACATCCAAAGTTTCTACCAATATATATATAAAAACCTTTTTTTAAAATTACAACTGCCTAATGTTATAATATTATTGTATTTCTAAGATTACTCAGAAAAATTATATCTAATATTAGGTTTCTTTCTCTTAAATTGAAAAAAAATGTCTTTAAAACGGGAGAGTTTTTTTTTTAAATATTAGGTTGATACTTCCCCTTCCTTCTATTTCTCCAACAGTAAATACATTTTTAGGAACACTCTTGGTGACAACACAATTGAGTAGCTATTTCCTTTTTAGTTGTAATTTATATAGACTAAACAAACTATACATGCTAATGCAGAAAGTCATGGGAATCATGAAAACAAATTTAAAAAGGTTATAAACCCAAAGCTGACAACCCAAAGGTTATAAATTTTGAAGAAAAGCACATACCATCACACTATCATGACACACTATAAACCTTACAAATTCAAGGAACGCAAGAATAAACAATGACTGTCAATAAGGGTGAATGAACTGACTACTGTAAATATGGACATCTGAAAAAGTAGTGTGTTATCATAATACTGTAAACAATGGTCAGCTAATCACTGCTATAAATAGACTGGGACATGGCATAAAGCCTTCCCAGTACCTGGGTCTACATTATCGATCTCTATCTCGTTGTGAAACATATCACACAAGAAGAAGAAAACATTCCGAGTCAACTCGGGTTAGTAATTTAAAGAACAATCGTATTATCCGAGATAACTCGGGTTAGTAACTTAAGTGGTTAACCATTATGTGTCTGTAAAAAATTTTCAAAAAATATAGTGGTAAATGTTTTTATAATATAAAAAGGGCATATTCACTCCCTACAACGGATAGAAAATTTTGAAGTTTATTCTAAATGGTCCTAATTTGTTCAGATAAAAATAGAGTTCTCACTAAAGTATTATAGATTGGGCTTTTTTATTAGAATTAATAATCTTAGAAAATAAATAATATTACTAAAATTTAATATGTTACTAAACTTTCTTTTCATTAGTTATTTTTGGATATCAAAACTTGGTAGAAAATTAGACAAAAACAAATAAATACATAATAAAAAAATAATAAATTCAATTTTGTCTGATATTAATGTAATAAATTAAACTTTTTATACATTCCTTTTCGTAGAATAAATAATCAATCTTTCATAATTATCTGTTACCTCACTTTAGCCTAAAACAAATAAAAGTAATGAGTGTTTTCTAAGGATTAAAACAAACTAATGCGTTTTTTCTTTATTCCCAATAAAATCTGTGGGATAAATCTGTATCCCACAGATTTTATTTAAAAATGAGTTTAGTCACTACTTAAAAGCATCTTTTTTCTTAGAATATTTAAATGTTTAGATTCCCATCGTAATATTATTAAGTTTCAACATAAACATTTTTAAATAGTTTTAACAGTAGATTTTGCAATATTTTCTTTTCTTTGAATTCAGTAATAAAAATGATTAAAATAGTATCTGCTATGTTTTTACAGGGGTTCAATAAATTAAAAGGAAATTTTATACTAAATAACTGTTTCTTAATTCACTTATTTTTATGGTTACTATTATTTTCACACTTAACATAGCTACCAAACACTGTTTTAATTAGGTTCTTATAATAACTATTTAGTTTGCTAATAATCTATTTAAACTGCATGCTTCTAGCAATTCCTACTGCTTCATTTCTTAGAAAGTTTTAACTTTACCAGGAAGTTATGAGTGTTGTGTCTGCTCAAGAGTGAAAGGACTTGTAAATTTGTCAAGCCGTGTGCCATAAATCAGGGGAGTTGACCATTAAACTATATTAAATCCTCAATTTTCAAGCTAATTTGAATCTGAGTCATCAGATTACAAAAAATAATTTTGTAGGCTTGTGTTATTTATTAAGTTTCATGTTGCCACTTTACTGTTGAATTTGATTTACAACACTTGATAGTAATTTTAATGCTGCAGATAAAATTGTGTTAACAAGTAATAGATAAATATCTGAATAGTAAATACTCTTTCCGTTTTTTATATTTACTATATAAATTTGTTAAATGTTGGCTAAAATATTACAGGTAGCTGGAGCTTGGAAAGATGTAGAGATGATTATAGAGCGACCAAAGCAAGTAGATCCCAATGGGCCTTGTGGTAACTCTCAACCACAAGATGATATTAAGAGAGTGACACTTCCAGATGGTAAGGCAATAAAAAATAATACAAAATATTTAACATATTTGTTTTAAGGATATCAGATAATCTTCACTTGTTGAAACACAGTTCCTGAATTAAATCAATAATATATATATATATATATATATATATATATATATATATATATATATATATATATATGAAGTTAATATATTACTATTGTAAGTAATTTTATCCACCATTAAGTGCAATGATTTTACCTTGAGTGATCACTCAAGGTAAAATCATTGCACCTAATGGTGGATAAAATTACTTACAATAGTAATATATTAAATTTATAAAGTCAGTGCAACGGAAAAACAATGGATAACGTAAAATATCAAGAATATATATATATATATATATATATATATATATATATATATATATATATATATATATATATATAGATTTTTTGGACTAGGAGACTGACAGACTTACCTTGGTAAGAGTCCACACTGTAGTCTTGAAATAGAAACACATAAAAGCACTTAAACAATGATATATTTCAACCACACAGTGGTCTTTATCAATCGAAGAGAAAACACAAAAAGAAATATGAGAGAATGAAATAAAATAAATATAAGTTGTAATCACAGATTGTGTAGAGTAGAAATCAGATGACACAGATGCACAGATTAAAGATATATATATATATATATAAATTGTTTCCATGAGCATATGAGTGATTATAGTTTATATAAGTCTGTCGGAGGAAAAGAGATAAGGCTATTGGGGAAAAAAAAAAAAAAAAAATGGATTTATCTGATGTTGAGGTTAGGGGATTAACAGGGGCTAGGAGGATCAACATCAGATAAATCCATTTTTTTTTTTTTTTTTTTTTTTTTTTTTTTTTTTTTTTTCCCAATAGCCTTATCTCTTTTCCTCTGACAGACTTATATAAACTATAATCACTCATATGCTCATGGAAACAATTTATATATATATATCTTTAATCTGTGCATCTGTGTCATCTGATTTCTACTCTACACAATCTGTGATTACAACTTATATTTATTTTATTTCATTCTCTCATATTTCTTTTTGTGTTTTCTCTTCGATTGATAAAGACCACTGTGTGGTTGAAATATATCATTGTTTAAGTGCTTTTATGTGTTTCTATTTCAAGACTACAGTGTGGACTCTTACCAAGGTAAGTCTGTCAGTCTCCTAGTCCAAAAAATCTAAGTAATCTTTACCAACCAAAACTAACCTAAAATATATATATATATAGATTTTTTGGACTAGGAGATTGACAGACTTACCTTGGTAAGAGTCCACTCTGTAGTCTTGAAATAGAAACACATAAAAGCACTTAACCAATGATATATTTCAACCGCACAGTGATCTTTGTCAATCAAAGAGAAAACACAAAAAGAAATATGAGAGAATGCAATAAAATTTATTTCATTCTCTCATATTTCTTTTTGTGTTTTCTCTTTGTGTTTTCTCTTTGATTGACAAAGACCACTGTGCGGTTGAAATATATCATTGGTTAAGTGCTTTTATGTGTTTCTGTTACAAGACTACAGAGTGGACTCTTACCAAGGTAAGTCTGTCAGTCTCATAGTCCAAAAAATCTCTCTCTCTCTCTCTCTCTCTCTCTCTCTCTCTCTCTCTCTCTCTCTATATATATATATATATATATATATATATATATATATATATATATATATATATTTATAGGTTAGTTTTGGTTGGTAAAGATTATTTAGATTTTTTGGACTAGGAGACTGACAGACTTACCTTGGTAAGAGTCAACACTGTAGTCTTGAAATAGAAACACATAAAAGCACTTAAACAATGATATATTTCAACCACACAGTGGTCTTTGTCAATCGAAGAGAAAACACAAAAACTAATGTACACACACACACACACACACACACACACACACACACACACACACACACACACACACACACACACACACACACACACACACACACATATATATATATATATATATATATAAAGTTTGTCCATTGTTTTTCCATTGCACTGACTTTATGAAGTTAATATATTACTATTGTAAGTAATTTTATCCACCATTAAGTGCAATGATTTTACCTTGTGTGATGAGGCACCTTTCGGTCACTTGACCATTGTCGAATCACTGAATTGATTTTCTCTAATTTTCTGGTGTGGTTATTTGGTCCGTGATGTTGGTATTTGTTGACGTCATACATATTTCTTCTTGAGCCGCGGGGAACGCGTTGCAGTCATTACATGTATGTTTGTATATTGTTGGGCATATATATAAATGTCACACACCACACAGTTACACATTCACTATGAAGTGGTTACTAATGAAGTTCTCATGGTTTTCGATTACTCCAATAATGCATATTTTGCTTGTTTACACACACTGAAATGTAGAAGTGAGCCTCATCGCTAAAGAAAACGAGTGTGTCATGAAGGAAGTTTTCAAGAAGCACTTCACAAGTATTTTGGTAAGCAATAGAATCACATTCACAAAGCACTTGTGCCACAACCATTTTGTAGGGAGATAGTTCAGTTCATAATGGAGATTTCTTCTCATACTGTGATCCACCAGCGTGTTTACATGCTGAACACTGTGGAGAGCACAAAAATGATTGCCTCACTCTTTCAATGTGTTTAGGTGTAGTGACAGTCTGCTGACCTCCTGATCCACTTTACATCACTCTTCCACTTGGCCAAAATGAATCCACCCATATAACAATTGATTCCAAACCAGGAACCAAACCTGCAGGATGAATATTGATTGAGCACAGAAGGCTCGTTGAGTGGCGACAATAGAATGGCCACTAGAAAAATATGTCTCGAGAGCAAACACACGCTGCTCCTTTGTCCAACATATGGGGGGAACGGAATAGGCGGGAACAAAACTTCATCCTTTCCTTTCCATGTCTCATCATTTTTTCGGCGCCATTTCGCAGCTTGCCGCCAAATACAAATCAGATAGTTTCCGCGCCTTCCTCTGTATTGTGCTGTTAGCATTACACTAATCTACAGAAGAAAAATAAGCTTAAATTGGTTGTTTATGACAGCCTACTAAAAATATTTATAGATCCTTGTAGCTCTAATTAGAGGAATAAAAATAGATTTAGAAATACTGAAATATAAATTGAGTTAGATAAAGATCAAATTAAAGTACGTTGTTGGAAAATAGTTATGGGTGGTATGACTTTACAAATAAAAGCTATTAAGAATTTAACTATAAATAATAACAAATTTTAAACAGATGTCATGATTTGACAAACGGGAAATAGTAATAACATATAAAATAAGACAGTCAAAATTACAGTAGCTATTAAATCCAAATGGATTAATTTGAAAATGTATCTGACAAAACTCTGAAGAAGTATTTGTTTTTAATGTTTTATAAAAAAATTAAAATCTTTATGGTTGAATTTTAAAAAAATCTTTAATTGGAAGAAGTACAGTAATTACCAAATCGTAGGGATTATACTAAAATGTTAATGATTTTATGGATTATTAATTTTATTATTACTTTAACAAAGATGTTTTTTATTCAATAGGTGTAAGATTTCTTAACCAATTGTTGAATTCATATAAGGATTATAATATAAGAAAAGTAAAATATTGTCGAGTTTTATATTTTAAAATAAGTGTGATTTCTCTATTGTAGACACCCATGTGAACTACTTTTTTTTAATGAAATACATTAATGAGTTGAATTGTACTCATTTTGAAAATAAAAGAATGGAAATAATAAATCTATTTCAACATTATGAATGAAAGTGAAAATAATTAATTAAAATGAAAATGATGAATTCCATTAACCTTCACAAAGGTAAAAGTCAAAATAGTGAACTCAAAATCTCAAAAAAATTAGTTTTTAATAAACACACACTCAACAAACTAGTTTTGGCGACGATGTCGTCTTCCTCAGTGTTTGGCCACTACTATCAAATTGTCAAACTATCGTATAAGTCAAATAAAACAAACAAGATAAAAATACAAAGTCAAGCAATAAAATTAATCTATTACATATCACAACACTTTTAACTCAGGAGAGGTATATATTTTACATAACAGCTATTGTTATTAATATTTTGTTCATTTATCCCCCCCCCTTATTTCACACTATCAAAAATAAACAAATCCTAAACAAAGCTTACACAGTTAAAAAAATAACAATCATATATTATATAAAAATACACGTTATAAACAATTCACTTGAAAAAAAACAGTTTATACAAAATTAAAATTAAAAACAAAGTCAAGATAAATAAACAAACATCAACACTTACACATATTTTAACATTTTTACAAGGTAGCCGTAGCAACCAATTTAACACTTATTATACCTGTAGAAAAAAAAGGAAGAAAAACAGTTATGAATTACATGCTTAGCAGAACAACACAGAATTTGGATTTAGAAGGGATGAACCCTGGACTGGTTCCGACTCATTGTTAACTGAGACATCTTGAAATTTGTCGATAAACCATGTATCCCAAGCATCCATAGTATTGTGCCTCGTGACTTGCTTCAACAACTTAGGAGGGTCAGACATAAAGTAATGCTGGTTGTCCAGGCACTATTCGAATTGAAAACAAGAATAAAATTTAAAACGAAAAATATTTAATTTGCTGAAGAATTAATGTTTAAAAAAGTTTAGTTTCCTATAGCGGTACGTGTTCACTTTTAATTGTTGAGTAATTTTCAGATGCTAGGAGTGTCACTGTGGACCCTCCTGTTTGCTTAGAAGCTGGTCAGACGTACAAAGTTATATTGTCTTTTAAACACTGGGATAGTCAACAAACACCTTCAGCATCTATCCTTATTGATTCTGTGAGTATGACATTTTTGTTTTATATCGTGTGGATTTGATTATTAACAGAAAAGTTCTTTTTCAACATGGCATGTAAATCATGTAAATACAATGATTTTATATTTTGAATATATCCCTGTAGTGAATCTTTGTAGCTATGCAATTGATCATTAATAACTTATTTGATTTATAAAATACTTATTAGACTACAAGATTTTTGTTCTAACTGTTGACGGTGTATAAAACGCTTGATAATATTAAGAGGTGAAATTGATTAATAGCTTTGCACAATCAATTTTTTATTAATAAAATCAACTCTTTTTTTTATGAAATATATATTTATTGGTTTAACAAGAAAACTATCAACACACATACACACACACACACACACACACACACACACACACATATATATATATATATGTGTATATATATTTGTATATATATATATTTATAGGTTAGTTTTGGTTGGTAAAGATTATTTAGATTTTTTGGACTAGGAGACTGACAGACTTACCTTGGTAAGAGTCCACTCTGTAGTCTTGAAATAGAAACACATAAAAGCACTTAAACAATGATATATTTCAACCACACAGTGGTCTTTGTCAATCGAAGAGAAAACACAAAAAGAAATATGAGAGAATGAAATAAAATAATTGTAATCACAGATTGTGTAGAGTAGAAATCAGATGTCACAGATGCACAGATTAAAGATATATATATTGTTTCCATGAACATATGAGTGATTATAGTTTATATAAGTCTGTCAGGGGAAAAGAGATAAGGCTATTTGGAATATATATATATATATATATATATATATATATATATATATATATGAAGTTAATATATTACTATTGTAAGTAATTTTATCCACCATTAAGTGCAATAAATTTACCTTGAGTGATGAGGCACCTTTCGGTCAATTGACCATTGTCGAATCACTGATGTTTTTCTGTTGTAGATGTTCGGTCTGTGAAGTTGGTGTTTGTTGACGTTACGCGCACTTTTTCTTGATCTGTGTGTATGATGTTTCTATATAGTATGTCTTCTGTATATGTTGTTTGTAGATTCATTAAATTGTTGTGTATGTTTTTATAAATGTGGTATTTTTCTAGTGAGTTTAGTTCTATTGGGTTGTTATTTATTTCAAGTATGGTTAGGTTATTTTCGTAATTTGTTATTTCGTGTTTATGGGATATTAGGTGTGCTGCAACATTTGATACTTTAGAATTTTTGTTTTTGAATGCTCTATAATGTTCTTCAAATCTTATTTTAAATGTTCTGGTTGTTTTTCCTATGTAAAAAGCGTTACAGTTGTTGCATGTGATTTTGTAAATTCCTGATAGGTTATGTTTTTCTGAATTTGTTTTGTGGTTTGTGTTATTAAGATATTTTATTATTTTGTTGTTTGGTTTGTAAGTTGGAGTGTAGTATTCTTTGTTGCTAATGGTGGATAAAATTACTTACAATAGTAATATATTAACTTCATAAAGTCAGTGCAACGGAAAAACAATGGATAACGTTAAATATCAAGAATATATATATATTTTTCATGTTGTCCATTTTTTTACGTTGCACTGACTTTATGAAATTATTATTATTGTAAATAATTTCCACCACTAAGTGCAATAATTTTATCTTATGTGATGAGGTACCTTTTAGTCACTTGACCATTGTCGAATCACTAAATTAATTTTCTCAATTTTTCTGGTGTGGATGTTCAGTTCGTGATGTTGGTATTTGTTGACGTCATACAGGTTTCTTCATTGAGCAGCGTGTATAATGTTTTTGAATAGTACGTCGTCTGCATATGTTGTCCATACGCTCATTAAATTGTTGTGTATGTTTTTATAAATGTGGTATTTTTCTAGTGAGTTTAGTTCTATTGGGTTATTATTTATTTCAAGTATGGTTACGCTATTTTTGTAATTTGTTATTTCATGTTTATGCCATATTAGGTGTGCTGCAACATTTGATGCTTTTGTATTTTTATTTTTGAATGCTCTCTAATGTTCTTCAAATCTTATTTTAAATGATCTGGTTGTTTTTCCTCTGTAAAATGTGTTGCAGTCGTTACATGTAATTTTGTAAATTCCAGATAGGTTATTTTTTTCTGTATTTGTTTTGTGGTTTGTGTTATTAAGATATTTTATTATTTTGTTGTTTGGTTTGTATGTTGGAGTGTAGTGTTCTTTATTGTATATATTTTCTATTTTGTTATTTATATTTACGTAGATTTTTTTATTTTCGTGTTCAGGTTGTAATGTTGTGTTGAGGTTAGGTTTTTTTGTAAATTTATTATATATGTTTTTTTATAAGGTGTTTGTTGTATCAATTTTGTATTGCTATTTTTTTAATGTTATCTAATTCTTCATTTAATTTTTGTTTGTTATTTTGTGTGTATTCTATTGCTCTTTTTATCATGTTACTGTAAGTGTTATTTTTGAGTGTCCAGGGGTGGTTAGATTTGTTGTGTGTTGTGGTGTTTTTGGAAGTTGGTTTTCTGTGTACTGTAGTTTCTATTTTATGATTGTTTACATTTAATGTAATATAATGTCAAGATAGTTAATTGTTCTGTTTGTTTCTCTTTCGAAGGTGAATTGTATGTTTTCGTTGTATGTATTTAATTTGTTTGGTATTATGATGTGTTCGTTGTAAATGTTAGGTTGTTATATTAAAAGTATATCGTCTACATATCTTGTCCATAGTAAAATATTATGTGTGTTTAGTATAGGTTTAATTATTATTTGTTCAAAGTGTTGTAGATATATTTCTGACATGACTGATGATATGGGTGATCCCATGGAGAGTCCAGTTGTTTGTTGATAGTATTTATTGTTAAATTGGAAGTAATTTTGGTTACATGTGTTTTATTAGTGTAATAATACTATTTATTGTTTTCTTTTTCGTTATTGGGTATTAGTTTTTTTTTATTATTTCTATGGTTTCTTCTATAGGGATACTAGGGTACATCTTGGTTATATCATAACTATTTATTTTTGTGTTGCTGTTTTTTTTCTATGTTTTTTATTTTATTAATTAATTCGTATCTATTTTTTATATTGTATGTGTTGTTGACATGTATTTTAGATCTTATTATTTTGTCTAGTATATTTGCGATTATGTAAGATGATGCTGTTTTGAAATTTATTAGTGGTCTAAATGGTGTGTTGAGTTTGTGGATTTTAGGTATGCCTGTTATTATTGGTGCACATGGTTTGAATGGGTAAAGTCTTGTGTGGTATTTTAATTTATTATTATAGTTTAGGGTGTTTCTGTGTGTTACTATTAGGTTTTTTATTGTATTAAAGTATTTGTTTTTTGAGTCTGGGATTTGTTCTATTTATTTTCTTTTATGTGGTTTGTCATTGAATTGATGTATTTGGTATTTCCAATTTTTACTGGTGTGTTTGTTTTATCTGATTTTAATATTATGTAGTCGTTATTTTCTAGTTTTTTTTAAGTTCCTTAATTTCTTTTTTGTTTATATATTGTTTGGGTTTTTTGGGTTTTTATTAGGTTAATATTATTATTAATGTTGTTTCTTATATGTTCAGTATTTTTGTGGGTAATTTTATGGATGTTAGATTCTGTGTCAAATATATTGTTTTGTTTGTAAATTGTTAAATACAAATAGGTGTAATAAAAATTATGAATTTTTAAAGGCGGTATCAGAATAACAGTGGTGTAACTTCTTCCTTGGCCATTCTTCTGCTAGCTACATGAGATTCCAAAAACCATAACAACCCTGTGTTATTGGATTGTTTGATACTATTGTCAGTTTGCCATTGAATTGTATAATTTGTAGTATTAATAAGTCCTCAAATAATGCTGTATTTTTATATACTTTAAATTAAAACGTAATAAGCTCAGAAATAGGCAATTTCTCCTTTTTTTTGGACATTGCTACTCATATATCAGTATTGTTTTACTCCAGATTTCTTTTTAATACAAGGCTAAAGATTTATCATGTCCTCTGAAAGGAAGGTCTTACTCTTAATATTTTTAAAAGGTAAAATATTATTACAACATTACACTAAATTTTACCTTGTGGACCTTTTATATATATATATATTGGTGATGGCTCGATTCTCGATTCCAAAAGTCGATTCCTCCGATTCTGGAAAGTAGAATTGGAGTCAGGAATCAATCACAAAAGTTTAATTCCAGCACGGTAAGTGTTTACACATTCGTCATCGCTCTAAGATAATGTCATGTTTACACATTGGGCGGTAAAATATCTGTATATTGGTCGTATTTACACACTGAGCAGTGAAATACCTGTTGCTGTTCTAACATAACGTCACGTTTACACATCGTGCGGTAAAATATCTGTCCTCACAATAATAATGTCGCATTAACACATTGGGCGTGAAATTACTGTCACCTCTCTAACATAATGTCGCATTTACACACTGGGCGGTAAAATATTCATTGCCGCTCTAACATAACGTCACAGTAGTAATCACTGTTGTAACGGCGGCAATATAACAACTTTCTGTAAACGGAAAAATATCATAAAAAATAACTTTTTCCTTTTCTATTGGGTTGGTAATTGTGGTATTTGGAATCAAGAATTGGGTATTGATTTCTTGGTATCGGTATCGGTATCAATATTGGAATTGGTAAAATTTTGGAATTGATCCACCATTAATATATATACAGTAGAACTTTATATGGTCTCTTGAACTTTATATGCTATGAATGTTAAAAAAATTATGGATAACTTGAAGTTTACCCTCTTTAATTTGAAGTTATTATTTTGGATACAGACTCAAATTCCAGTGGCATTAGTGATTGCCTTCCAAAAATTCTCTGCGTTTAGATCGAAATCACAGGATTTAGTGATTAAGTGGCATCAGGAGAATCAATTATTGATCGATGCTCTGCATCAGGAGAATCAATTATTGATCGATGCTCTGCTCAGTCATCAGTTTGTTGTTATTGGTTCAAGGTGACAGTGTTTTATGTGTAAGCGGTGACGGGAATTCTGCTTAAGAGATGTCGAGTAAGCGACTGACAGTTATCAACCGATGCAGTACATGGTCATCGGTTTGTGCCTCTGTTTGTGTTTTGAAAGTGGTGGTGTTGATGGTTGTCATGTTTTTGAATAAACATCGTGTTCCTTACAAGACAATTATATTTAGTGAATAAGTCGCTGTTATTCTACAGGTAGAAAACGGTCCTAAATGGAAATGTGTCATTACTAAAGAGTATAGGATAGCACCCACCACAGTGTCTACATGTTTGAAAAGTAAGGAAAAAATATTAAAAAGTGCTTTGAGTGGAAATGGAAAAGACTGCAAAAGAGCCGAGAACCATGTAGGTAACCGTTAAATGGTTTCAAAGCCAATACCGGCTGATTCGATGGTTTCAAAGAAAGAAACAACATTGCTTTCAAGTTTGTTTACAGTGAAAGTGCAAGTGTAAATCAAGAATCTCCAAATGTTATAAAAGACGTCTTACAAATGATTGGAGAAACCCCAGCAAAAGACATTTTTATTGTGGACAAAATGGATTTGTATTTTAAATTTACCCCGTACAAAATGTAAACTTTTAATGTTGATTGCTGCAGTGGGAGAAAAAAGTAGTAAGGAAGGAGTGACGTTGTTGGTTGGAGCCAATATGAGTGGCACTGAAAAGTTGCCTTTACTAATGGTATACAGATCTGCCAATCCTAGATGTTTTGAAAAACAGAAGACCAAACCACTCGAATACAAAGCAAATTAAAAAGCTTGGATGTCAGCAGTGCTGTTTATACAGTGGCTGTTAAAACTCGACCAAACCTTCTATAAAGAGAACGAAACAATCATCCTGTTTGTTGACAACTAAACACTATCCCACTTATGAACAATGTTAAGGTTATTCACACATAAAATATTCTTGGTTTCTGTAACAATTTTGTTGACAAAATATCCATCAAAATATATTTTGAAAAAAGTCTAATTCTTTAGGTTTTGGTGGAAAAAAACTCTATTAGAAATGCTTGATTTATTTGTATCAAAATCATGCAACCATCTATAAACACGTGAGAAAAACCATAGACTTTGCACACAAAAGGATGGTAACTATGTACTCTGTGTAGCA
This sequence comes from Prosapia bicincta, assembly GCA_036971475.1. Taxonomy (NCBI): domain Eukaryota; kingdom Metazoa; phylum Arthropoda; class Insecta; order Hemiptera; family Cercopidae; genus Prosapia; species Prosapia bicincta. The sequence goes on along the minus strand of JBAIZL010000419.1, from coordinate 1,808,628 downwards.
TTTATTGTTCAGATAATACCAAATATTGGTACTAAACCTAGAGTGCAGTACAGTACTCAAAAAAACACATCGTAAATGAACGGCTATGCTAATTTGAGAGAAATGATAGAAAGTTCATATTGTGCCTGTAGCACGATCTCACATACGTGAATGCTAATCAAAGGAAAACAATTTATTAGTCCTTAAACCTATCAAGAGCTCATTTGATATATTAAAAAAAAATTCATTTTCTTTGTATTTCAATATAAAGTTTAATAAAAGACAGAGAATTTTTTTAAAAAGCAAGTGTACAGAGTAAGTTACCAACACTTATAATATTTTTACTTTAGTATAAACAGTTCCCTTTTCTAGGATAGGACATATATGTTAATGATAAGGCCTCAGTTAGACAAATTGTATACGAATCAGGCGCGTATCCAACGGGGGGGGGGGGGGGAATGGGGCGATCGCCCCCAACCCTCAAAAACTTTGGGTTAAAAATCGACAATATATTATTAAATTAGGACTTTCTATTAAATTAGACTTTTACTTAAGTTAAAGTCTTTCATTATTGGTCTTTTATTGTAAATATAAAATAAAATTTTAATTTGAAAATGTGACGCGTTCCCTCGGCATACTCTCGTAAACGTCTAAACGTTTTAACAACAGATAGCGCTAGTGAAGCTTAGTCTCGAACATATGATTTTCAATACGTAATTTTGCAAGCGTAATATTCGCAGTTGAGTCCGGAATTGTTCGTGTTGGAGGAATAACTACTTATATTAATTAATAAACCATTTTTATAATAATAGCTTATTATGAAATTAATAATATTCTCTAGCCATAAGTGTTATCGAAACCTGAATAATTATTTATTAAAAAGTCTAATTTGCTACGAATCTTTATCACGTTACCGATTTCTAACGCAAACGTAGAAAGAACTTTTTCTGTTCTATGTTTACATACACGCACACGCGTGCGCACACACACACACACGCACAAACATATTATATATATATATATATATATTTGTAGATTATGCAACACTGTTTTCTTGTATACACTTATCACTTTCACTTATGTACTTAAACAAGAATCTTACTTGGTATTTTTGCGAGTACTTTCAAAGACTGGTTTTGTCTCCATCATACTCAGCATACTCAGTATGCCCGAGGATGGAGACAAAACCAGTCTTTGAAAGTACTCGCATAAATACCAAGTAAGATTCTTGTTTAAGTACATAAGTGAAAGTGATATATATATATATATATATATATATATATATATTTAGGTTAGTTTTGGTTGGTAAAGATTATTTAGATTTTTTGGACTAGGAGACTGACAGACTTACCTTGGTAAGAGTCCACACTGTAGTCTTGAAATAGAAACACATAAAAGCACATAAAAGATTTCAAATCACTCCCCCCTGATTGCAATCCCTCAGAACTGAGAAGGTGGGAACTATCATACCAGTGGTATACCAAGTCCAGAGAATCCCCTAACCTCAACATCAGATAAATCCATTTTTTTTTTAATTTTATTTTTTTATTTATTTATTTTTTTATTTTATTTTATTATTATTTTTTTTTTCTCCCAATAGCCTTATCTCTTTTCCCCTGACAGACTTATATAAACTATAATCACTCATATGCTCATGGAAACAATTTATATATATATATATATATCTTTAATCTGTGCATCTGTGTCATCTGATTTCTACTCTACACAATCTGTGATTACAACTTATATTTATTTTATTTCATTCTCTCATATTTCTTTTTGTGTTTTCTCTTCGATTGATAAAGACCACTGTGTGGTTGAAATATATCATTGTTTAAGTGCTTTTATGTGTTTCTATTTCAAGACTACAGTGTGGACTCTTACCAAGGTAAGTCTGTCAGTCTCCTAGTCCAAAAAATCTATCTATATATATATATATATATATATATATATATATATATATATATATATATATATATATGTATATATATATAATGCATCGATCGCCCCTCCCCCCAAAGCAAGTCGCTGGATACGCGCCTGATACGAATTGAGTTCATGACTGTGTAAAGTATATGTCTATGTAATAAATAATCAGATGTACTCTTTATATGGGAGCAAGGGTCACTTCACCACCAATTTTAACAAAAAAACAACAATAATAAAATCAAATTTTGAAGTTATACAATAGAAACCAATTGGTATTTATAGATAGACAAATAATTTGCCAATGTATTTTTTAAAATCTAATTTATTCATTAAATGATGATTACAGATTGTTTTACTTCCTAGAATAGAGAGCGTACCATTCTTTACAGGGAGTCCAGCAAATGAAAACCGTATGCAAGAATATAAGCATTATAATTGTGGTTCTGCATTTGTCACTGTTATCAAAGGATACATTGAAGAAATTTGCAAGAAATACCATTATAGTATCAGTTACTATGTTCATGGAGGAGCTTTCTGTGAGTACTTTATTCTGTGGGTGTGTGTGTGTGTATTTGCATGTGTTTTACACTGTTGTATAATTTTAAAAAAGTTTATTTTTTGTGTCAACAGTTAATTGTCATTCAGAATTATTATAATATAAAAAAAAAATTTCATGATATATCTGTCACATTAATTAATTTTGTCGTTACATTTAAAATAACGTCAATGTGGTCTTTATCATCACTAATTTAATTTGATAAATTTTTATATTAATCATATATTTATTTTCTTTGTATACAGAATTTGGTCTACCATTTGGAAATATAATTATAAAAGTAACACATAAATATACAATAATTTAGAGCAGCTTGAGTTACACTGAGTTTTCAAGAATTATCTTTGAAATTCTCTTTCTATGGGAGGATTTGTTTTATATAAATGCTACAAAGTCGAGAATTTTTTATTATAAATATCTAGAAAAATTAATTGGTATGTATATAATTTAAAAAAAGTAGAAAGCAATTCTCATAAATTCAATACAACTAACTGCTCACAGAAAAAGATATTTTATATATAGTAACAAACAGTGTTAACCTAATCTAATATTAATACATTTTTATTATCTCCATTCTTGATGGGTTAGATACTTAACCCATTCATTGCCGATCTAATTACATGTATGCAGGTACTTCTAGCAGACTACAAATAAATTCCTCGCGTTAATTGAGTTGTATTTTGCTACAAAAATATTCTCACTTCTAGAGCACTGAATATAATATTTTTTATATGGGTGAAATTTTTTCATTCGTTTTTCTTACCGTACTTGGTTTATTATTTGGCAATTTGTGATTATGTGTAATCATAATTAGTAGTAACAAATTAAAAGTTACTTGTGGTTTGAAGTTCTTCTAAAAATGACTTAGAATGCTTTAGATTCTAGGCTCCCACTATTATTGTTCATTTCGCACTTACACAAGAATACACTATTGACCAAGATTGAGTCAAAACTTTATTGAGATTCTCACTTTAGTTGACATAAAAACTGCTGAAGTGTTCTGTAGTGTTAAGATATCTGACAAAAGGTCAATGGGCCATAAATATCTTTATTTATGCTTTAAGTTTCGAGAGTTAATAAATATCCCTTAGAAACCACAGACATCTAGTCGTAAGTGACATATGTAAATACTCTCTTGAAGCAAACAAATTATTCAAACAATGACTAGCTGAGCTAGTCCTTATACTCGCTACTAATAAATTGTCGTAACTAGCTAACCTATACCGTAAACCAGGTAAAGCAGGAGTTCCCAACGATCTAGCAACTGCGTAAAATCCGAAGAGTTTTTGAAGATTTTGGGATACCACCAATATCAGGGAGTCTGGGAGTATAAACTGATAGAAAGCCCACTGAATCTTATGCTTTTAAGAAACCCATTTTCTTTCAGAAACGTGTCCATTATTGATTTTATTTGTATTAAGTAAGTAATAAAACTATATTTAATTATTTACTCACTATTCCATTAGTTTTCAATAATATTAAGACAATAAAAAAATATACATTATGCATATTACAGTTTTCTTTAATATTGCTGTTTGCCTGAGAGTAAAGAGTCAATTGCAGAAATAATTGAACCTAATTTTACCGTAAGGTCCTCTTCAGCACTTGTTAGTTTATATTTATTTTTCATGCAACAGTTCAGAATAAACATTCTCTCACAAGTAACTAGTGACAAATGGCGTCAAAAAGATAAAGCTTTCCAGAAGAGATTGGATACTCAGATTTACTCCTGATCCATAAGTTTATTAACACTTTCAAGCCTACGCCTGAGTATAGATTGGGCCATTTAGTTAACCGTAGCTGTCTACGCCCATGTATAGCTTGGGCTCTCGTATTTATTTCCACAGCAATGTAATTCCCGCGTATTCTCAGTTTCGTTGATATTGTTTTTTATACTGGTTATTCTACTTTACATTTCTTTACCTTTAGGCCATTCAGAGTTTATTTTACGAACAAATACGTATTTGGTTAAGTGCGGCGACCCAGAGCTATCAGACATTTGTTTGACAGATGTTGAGATAATGAATATTTTATTAGTGCATGTTGTTTACGTTGCAAGTTTGTTGTTTATTCTAAATCTTATCATTTGTCATTTTGTTTATTTAATTTTTAGTTTGTGTAATTTTTTTTTAGGATTCAGAGTGTGTGTTTTTTGCTTTAATTTTATCTTTCAGTTATTTATTATATTTAATTTTTATTGTTAGAGATATTACGTTATAGAAATGATAGCTAAAGACACTTTGAGAAATGACTCAATACGAGATATGTTGATTTTAAACAGTAACAGTGAAAGTGATCTTAGCCAAGGTACAATTAATATATCTTTCATTGATAAACTGAACGGATTTGTAAATGACCCAATTTTAGAGAGTTTTTTAAATTTTAGAAGAAATATTTTAAATTACATTTTATTTTAGCTTTGAAAACGATATATAACATGTAATATTTATTTTCATTACAATGTAAAATATGTATAGTGAAGTGCAGTGATGTAGTGTTGTTATTTAATTTTTTTCACTTTTTTATACACTTTTCAAACGAGCATAACACCATCTATTTGTAAGTAATCAATTCATATGTATATATTTCCTGAAAGGTTGTTTCATTCCCTTTACAACAATGTATAATGTTTTGTAAATATGGTATTTTTTATAAGTCAGGGGTTTTTTATATTTTACCTAAAAACCTCCAGGAAGATAGAGATGGGCGTCTACTAAGGGGCTAGTCTTCAAAGTATTAATGATTTCTCTTTAAAAACATCTGTTATGGAATTATTTTCTGTTAAATCGATACATTTTTCCTGCAGTTCAAAGTCATTTGGTGAGCTTCCTGCAAAAGGATTTCTGATTCATTCAAATTTAGAATAATATTCGAAGAAATATGTATTAAAACTTTCGTGAAGAGGTTCCAGGTGCAGAAGTATATCAACAAACACATCTGGCTTTGGAGATATATAATTTTCTTCCAAAAATGATACCATTGTATCAAATGCTGAAATAATATTCTCCTGTAATTCCAAACATGAAAAGACCAGTTTTTTCTTGAAAGAGTTTGTTTTGTCATTGGTTGTGAAGGTTGTTGTATTTGCTCCCTGAAGACTCATGTTCAGCATGTTGAGTCTATCAAAAATGTCAGCTAGATATGCTAATCTTGACAACCATTCTTTGTGACAAAACAAGTTTTTCATGTCACTATTTTTGACTTCAGTTCGAAGAGACAGGTGAAAATTTTCCCATGAGATTGAACTTGCCACCCATTCTTCACACATCAAGGAGAATAATCTTGTATTAAGAGCTCTAGCCTTTATGAAGTTAATATCTTTCACAGAATCTGATAAAACAGATTTTCCAGCATGGATTTAGTAGCTAATGTTTCCTGGTGGATTACACAATTAACTTCAGCATTCAGAAGCAACCTTCTTTATTTTTGCTGCTAGTCCTGTCAAATGTCTTGACATAGCTTTTGCTCCATCTATGTATAAACCAATACTTTCACCAAGGAATGCCTATTCTGGTACATACTCATCAATCATGTTAAAAATGAGTTCCTCTGTAGTGTTTATATCGAGTAGTTTGCAGAACAGAAACTCTTCTATAAATTCTACGTGATAATCAAATCGTACAAATTCAAGTAGCTAAAATGTGCCCAAATGTGTGAATTCTTGAAGTTTTAAACACACATGTTCTTCAATATTATAAGGCAATTCACCTTTTCACTGTGTTGTTTGACAATGGTATTTTTTAAATTTATCTGGTTGCTTTTTCTTCTAACACCTTCGACCTTATCCACAGCGGCCGGTAGTAAAAGGATCTCACCTATTGTGTAAGGCTTTCCATCTTTTGCAATCCTATAACTAGCAGGATTTGAGGTTAGCAAGATTATAACTAGCCTTTATTAAGTTAGTATGAGTATTTACAAAGCTTGTCATATATTTATTATTTTTTTAAAAGAAGTAGATTTTTCTTTAAAAAAATTCCAACCAAATCAGAGTGCTTTGTGTTTTGGTAACACAATATGCTTTGGTTCGAAAGCGTTTCAAAACAAAACAACTCATTGGGGAATGGAATTGTCAATGTTTTCTGTGCCAAACTTTACAATAAAACCGGGTTGTAAGCAGTTTTCATTGTATTTACGATTGGCATATGTTTAGGTTTTTTAACACTATCCTTTAAAGTCCTAGGGTTCACCAGAAACCCCTTCATAGTATATTATGAAAGCACAACAAAATCACACACAACAGTTAGTGATGCTTAACACAGCATAGAAATGTTATATCATTCTGCCTAATCATTGATGTAAATGCTCATACTACTGGATTCAAACTGGCGTTGACGGAGCCAGTAGAGTGGAACAACAAGTGAAACACGAAAGACAAGGGTATAGTCGGCGGATGAGGCTATGTGAGGGGTACCACCTGAAATCTTCTCACATACCATCAGTGGTACGCGTAACACCGGTTGGGAACCTCTGGATTAAAGCTTCCATCATAGCTTAGTTTTGGATGACAATGCAATCATATTGAGCAGTTAGGTTAATAGGTTGAGTTTTTGGGTATTCAATATAAAATTAGTAATTAATTTTAAATTTTTTTCCCAATGAGCTAGATATTTGAAACTTTAGTCATAGCTTAGACTTAATTGGTACTGCAATAATATTGTGTTCCAGACAATGAATGAGTAGCAAGACTACGTCATTAATCAGACCTATAATAATGTAATGTTTAACTGATGAGGCTAATTTTGAATCATCCATAAACACGTTTTGTTATCAATAAATGGTCTGCTATCTGACAGAAAAAATGATGTAACAAGTCTAAATGTCAGAAAAATAATTATGGAAATGAAAGTAATTTTTCAGAAAAATATGTTTGCATATGTATGAATTACAAAGTGAAAAATAATTTCTCTTACATTCATTATCTACCCTATACATTTTCATAACCCAAGAAATTGTTCAAGACATTTGTTATGAGATTTAACAGATATGTTATAATTGTAAAATAATTAACAAAAGATTAATTTTATTAGTTCAAAATACAAAAGTTAAAACTTTGGGTGTTCAAAAGAAACAATTTTTTAATGAGCAATCGCTAACAATTTCAATTCACTCTAAAAGATATAAACTGTTGTGCTAATTTTTCAATGTTTGATGTTCCTCATAGTTTATTTGTTTGTGCCCTGTTTTTTTTTAAAATTTTATAGTTAATAAATGTTTAGTTCATTACTGTACAATTATTTCTTGTCAAATTATTATCACAAATTTTAAGAACAGTCTGGGTAGAGCTATGAATCTGCAAAGGTTAAATACATAAGAAACGAGAAATTGTATTATACATTTTAGTTAATTTTAGACATTTTTAAAATTTAAATAATTATTTTTAAGCTTAAGTGAGGTTGTGCTTACTGTATTTTTGTAAATGTTTAAACTTAAGTCCCACGAGGAGGTAAAATATTGAATTTAAACAAAAATGTCTAATTGCAGATCATGTAGGAAAGTAATTTTTAAAATTTATATTCAATGAATTAAGAATAATATTAAAAACTTTAATACATAAATTTAGTTAAAATAAAAATTTTCTTTAAGGTATAATTATGTTATCTAACCAGTCTCTTAAAACTGGGTTCATTATATTTTTAAAAAGTTTTTCTTAATTTTCATCTTAATAATCAGAAAACACAGTATTATACTTACTGAACAGTTAATTAATTCTGTATTATAATTAATTTTGGTCAAAAATATAATTAAGTTTTTTAGTTAATCATTTGATTTTAGAGTTGAAGTTAATATTTTATGCTATTCATTTCTGACCTTAACCCTTAGCACTCAACTGTCGGGGGAGCCCCGCTAAGCGTATATTGCAGTTTACTCGTATGTCGTGGGTCACCCGACACGATTTTCAAATGCCTATAACTCATCTGTGGCGAAGCCCACGACATTCAATCTTTTACCGTTTGGTGCTACACTCTATTGACAATAATGTGAACTTAGTTGAAAATGCCTAGGAATATGTGAGTCATCACAAAATCTAGTTTGCCACTACGTTGTAAGCTGCAAGTAGGTTACAGTTTTGCTGGTTATTTGTTTACTTGTAGTTTGCCGTGGCTTCACGTGCAATTAGTGATTCTGAAATTCCTGATCTTTTACTTGATCCTGATTTATTAGAATGTAGTTCAGTTTCATAAACAAAATAATTAAACCAACAGGTATTTGTAAATATAACCAGTTTATGGGTGGTGTAGATTTAGCTGTTCAATATGATGAACCGTGCAGTTTTACGAGACGAACAAATAAATGGTGGAGGAAAATGTTTTTCTGGCTATTAGATGTAGCTGTAGTAAACAGTTTTATTATCTATAATAACAAAAAAAAGGAAATGAGAGAAAATTCTGTTAAACTGAAACAGTTTCGCCAAAACTTGGTGAGGGAACGCATTGGTGATATCAGGAATAACCCGTATAGTAAGAGGGGTCGGCCATCAACTACTGACAAAGAAGAAAGACTGAATGGGAAATTACATTTAATCTTTTCCAATGATAAAGGTAGTTCTAAGAATTGTGTAGTTTGCAGTAACAGGAAGATAAAAGGAGGTAGAAGGGAAACAATTTTTCACTACAAAACATGCAGCAGAAAACCAAGACTTCATCCGGAAGACTGTTTTCAAAGATATCATACTCTGCAAAACTACAAATAAGATAATAAAATCATGTACATACAGCATTAGTGAATAAAAATAGCTTAGTTTACTAAAATCATGTAAGAGAACGCAAAGTTTTCCATAAACAATAATGCAACCTGCAGGTGAGGAATTTGTCCCAATTTAATTACAAGTGGGGAAGCAAAGCATGTTACACAAATCTGAGCGCTAAGGGTTAATTTTTTAGACTTTTTCTGGTCTTTGAAAGTAGCCCTGTATTATGTGTATTATTTTGAAAATATAAAAACACAGCATTGAAAAACTTATCACTTTTACATGTGGATTTAATAATTCAATATTGTGGCAATTTTTTTTTATATCATGTTAGTTTATTTTGGCATTGAGTTGATTGATTTCATATTGAAATTGAAAAATTGATTTTTGGACTTATATACTCATAGGATTATTTATTATTAAGGACCAGAAGAGATTAATCATTTTATGAAATAAATAAAAAAAAAAAAAACAAGAAACATACTCGTGTATTGGTATTCAATACGTATGATGAAGATTTGCAAAGAATTAATCAGCAAACCACAATATACGAAATATAATTTAAAGGATTCCTAACATGTTGTAAAATTATTGTTTAGTAAAAACATTTTTGAGACGATACAAGTTCACAAAATTACAATAATTGGTCAGGACAATGTAACAATGATATTTTAGAGTTACGCAATATCTAGTAAAATCTGAGATAGCAAAATATACTTTCATCAGTAATGTAGTTGTATAAATAAAAAAGGAAATTATGTTGAGTTTTGTGGTACATGTTCCATCAAATAAAATGTAAATGTGATTTTGATACAATGAAAATGAACTATTATCAATTGTTGATTACCATTGTGAAAATTCCATAATGTATGTGTGCACAAATGTTTACTTCAATACCTAAGCAGAAAATGTTTAGAGAAATGAATTGGATATGCAGGAATGTAGCTCTCATTTTACCTACACAAAATTTACTGCCAAGTAATTCTTCAAAAATTTCCTGTTTTGGCTTCTCTGCCATCAGTTTACAGACTATAACGGTGTTCCAATGTTTGTACTACAACATCAAAAATTTGTTGTGTGAGTATTGTACAGTATAATTTTACAAACAACAAATACAATTAATTTGCAACATCTTATGAATGTATGATTAAGTTTGTGTAACAAATATCCACTCAGTAGCTCTTTGCCATTATTTTTTATTTATATTTTTGTATAGTTAGATGTTTTTAAGTAGAGGGGCTTAACATTATTTCACTAAATAGTATTCTCTAAACACATGGACCTCCAGTGATAAACAAGCAACAAACAGGCTAAAAATGTTATTTTCATATTATTATAAATCACATATTATTAAACAGACCTAGGAATATGTAACACATTGAGATCAGTTAGACACAGAAGATTTAGAGTATTCATGAGGTTTATTCTAGGGTAAAAACCATGTAATGGGCTACTTCACTGGAAAATTAATGGTTTTCTATACTCAACATCATCACTGTGGCAAATATTTCAAATTACACACTTTTACTTCTCTTATAAAAATCACAAACTAGTAGTCCTATGACTATGACTAGAAGTTCATACAAATGTGTCAAATAAGTAATTGTATAAGTTACAACCATGTGTATATTTTAGAGAAAATAGGGATAACAAAAGTAAATACAGTAGAACTTGGATAATTCCAAATTTTTGTGTTGGTCCCTTGAACTTTATAAGCTAACAATGTAAACAAAATATGGATAATTCGAAGTCAGGTTTCTTTAATTCGAAGCTAATAGTTAGTGTGATATGGAGTCGAATTTCAGTGACACTAGAGATTGCCTTCCAAGAATTTTTTGTGTTAAGATTAAGATCGCTGGGTTTGGTGCATAAGCGATATCGGGAGAATCATTCATCAATTGATGCTCTTCTCAGACATCAGTTTGTTGTTGTTGGTTCAAGGTCACAGTGTTTGGTGTTTAAGCGGTGATGGGAATTCTGTGACAGGTGTGTCAAGGAAGTAACCGACAGTTATCGATCGACGCTCTGCTTAGTCATTGGTTTATTGTTACTGTAGTGTCTCTCTGCTTGTTTTTTTTTTGAAGTGATTGTGTTGAGAGGTCACCATGTCTTTGAATAATCCTCATGTTCTATAAAAAATTAGCCCAGCTAGTATTGAATGTTGTCATCTTTTGATTGATTTGTTTGCTTCAAGAGAGTTTATTTTTTGAGAGAGTGTTTATTTTGTCACGCTCAAGACTAGATGTCTGCTTTATAATGGATATTTCTCAACTCTCGGATACCTACAGCATAAATTAAGAAAGATATTCATGTCCCATTGATCTTCTGTTGGACGTTTAAACATAATAGATCACTTCAGTGGATTTTATGTCAAGTAGAGTACGAAGCTCAGTTTAGGTTTTACTTGGTGTTGGGCAGTAGTGTAAATATTTTTATAATTAGTGCATTGTTGTATACGTACGAAATGAACAATAATAGTGGGAGCCTATAATCTAAAGTAAACTTCAAACCGTAAGTAAATTTAAATTCGTTTTTTCTAAATATGATTACACATAATAATCAATTAACAGATAATAGACTACCTAAGGTGAAAAAATAATGAACAAAAATTCAGATGTATTAAAAATATAATATTTGGTGCTTTATAAGTGAGAATATTTTTGTAGTGAAATAAAACTAAATTGACACTAGAAATTAATTTGTACCCAATAATGTCCTTGGGATGCATGTAATTAGATCCACAATGGGTTAACTGCTAATAATTATAAGTTTTATAAATCCCATATGCCTAAATTTATTGCTTCTTCAAATGTAAAGTGTTCAACATAGACCAGTGATATGATACTTGAAAAAGGCCAAAACAGTTGTCGTAGACACAAAAAAAGCTAGAGTGTTTTAACTAAAAGTTTATTTTCTAAATTTTCATATTTAAAATTTTTGGTTAATTCGACTTTTTTTATTTGTCCCTTCAGCTTCTAATTATCCAAATTCTAGTGTATTAAGAAAAAAAATTATGATGACAATGTATATTGTATTTTTAATTTATAAAATAACAAACCTAATACTGATTAAACTTGCAGTTTTTGTGTTGCACATCTTGAAGTTTTTGTATAAATTATACTTTTTTTCATATTAACTTGGCAGGAAAACACTACTTATTGATTTATTCAGAAAGACGTGTTTCACACTAGGTCAGTGCATTATTCAATGCTGTGAGTCACTGACATGACTGTTGCTCAGGTGTGTTGTGTTGGTGTGAGTTTGTAGTGTATTTCTGTTCTTTGGTGTGTTATTGTTCATAGAGTAGTTGTTAATTATGTGCTCAAATATAGTACTTAATTGTGAGTGTGTTTTGTCATTTAGAATGTGTTGTGGATAGTATTTATGGTGTTTGTATATCTCGTAGTTTTCTACTGTGTTAGGTTTGTGGCTTTTTTTGATGTGTAGGATTTTTAGATTGGTGTCTGAATAAATGAGTAAATACGGTTTTTTTGTCAAGTTAATACAAAAAAAGTATAACTAATATGGATGTTTTACTGCTGTTTTTAACAAAGTGATAATAGTCTGTTGCATTAATGCATGTTTTTTTAAGAAGCTAGGTAAAATAATATAGAGTTAGGAATTTCTTGCTAATTGCATAATTTCAAAAATATTAATTAAATATATGACTTTAATGATACACTTTCTAACTCAAGTCAACAATGACACACTTTATATAAAAGTACCCAAGCCAACAACAATGGCTTCATAAACATTTTAAATGGGTTTTCCCATAAAGTTATTTAGTAGAATTCTTTATTAAATTATACAAATATGAAATACTAAAAACGTCTAATAGACGTGAAGACAAATAATAGAAGAAGCAAAGAATTATCAGGTAGAAAAATATTTTTTATATTCTAAAAAAATAATGATTCTTTAGAACAGGGATGACCAACTAGTGGCCCGCGACTTGGTTATTTGCGGCCCCAGACAATTAAAAACATTAAATTATTGATTTAATAATAAATGTAAAACATAAAAATATGGGTTGGTATAGGTTATAGGATATAGGTTGAACACGGATCCTTCCCACAGAAAGAGCTCTGTGACTTGCAAAGTGACTCATTGTTTCAGACAATGTTGGGAACTGTTACTGCATTTTGGAGTCTATTGCCTGAGGAGAAATATCTCAAACTACGTGACTTAGGTAAGAGAATAGTTTCAATATTTGGAAGCACATACCTTTGTCAATGCTCGTTTTGAACAATGACATTTATAAAATCAACTCACTGCAACAGACAACCATCTTCAAGATCTGCTAAAGGTTGCAACCACTTCAGTTCAGACTGAATTTGATGAAATTTGAACCCACCCGAAGTGTTTTCATTAAATGAAGTAGGTAGGCCTACATAGTTATGGATGATTTTAAATTTAAATAAATTACAGTTTTTCCATTACTGTAATAACACAAGCTTCATGATTTAATAACAACTAAAACTTTAATATTATACTTATTTTGATCCTTTGTACATTGTGCTTGGTATTAAATATATATGAAAATTTTTGTTTAACGTTTATTGGTTCATATCATTTAATATACGACGCATACTATACGATACATGTATTGCCTACATTTGGCTTATTGATGTATGTGTGAAATTAGTTGTGCGGCCCTCGTCTTCACTGAAAATATTGAAGTGGTCCTTTAAGGTAAAGAAGTTGGCCGTCCCTGATGTAGAACATTTAAAAAAACATTTTTATGTATGAAATTAGTTTATAAAAATTACTTGGTCATTTAGTTTTACCTATTGTATGAGTTCAGGATCAATAAAATGTTTTTTTTGTTTGTTGACTAAGTGTATAAATTTTCAATCACCAGTGTCAAGTGTTTTTTTTGTTTTTAGCTTGTAGCTGTGACCCTACTGGTGCTAAAAGCAAGTTATGTGACTCATTAGGAGGAAAATGTGTTTGTAAACCAAATGTGGTGGGCCGACGGTGTGATATGTGTGCTGCAGGAACATATGGTTTTGGACCTGAAGGATGCAAAGGTATTTTAGTAATAGAATTTCAAATTATCATCTTTTCAGTGTAACTTTATATAAATTGTTGCATTACTAATTCCTAACTGAATATTTTAGAATATATTTACCTGAAAATACATTTCAATACCTGTATATTTTGGATATGTAGTTTTTAAAATACATTCAAATTTATTTTTATCGATTATTAGAGGTTTTTCAGACAGGGCTTTAGATTTATTTAACCTTGAATTGATAGTGCTTGTGATTGTATTGTAATGAATGTTAAAGCTGTTAAGGAAAGATATAAAGTATATTATACTCACATAATTTTTATTTTAAAAGCTATAGACAGTAGTTTATTTAATCTATAATAATTTTAATTTTTTAAATTATTTTTACTGATTTATTATTAATGTAACTGTGTTGACAGCTTGTGACTGTAATTCTGTTGGAGCTTTGGACAATTTCTGTGATGATGCCAGTGGTCAATGTAAATGTCAGGCACAAACATACGGCCGAGCATGTGATCAATGTCAGCCTGGGTCTTGGAATTATCCCAAATGTCAACGTTGTCAGTGCAATGGTCATGCGGATACTTGTGATCCAGTTACTGGAGCTTGCATCAGTTGTAGAGACTTCACTGAAGGACATTATTGCGAGAGGTAAGTTAAAATCTTGTATTCATATCTTTTAGGGCTGTTGCATGAGATTTTTTAAAGTTTTACAATGAATGCCCTATATTGCTCTAATGTCACTGTTACCTTGTGACTGGTAATGCTGGACAAACAAGCAACCATTTGCTTTTTTAGGTTCTTCCACTGACAACTTTTGATAAAATTTGGTTTGTCTTGAAATACCTATAGTCAATGACGGTTTCTTTTCAAGTTCATATTCAGAGATCTATTTTAATTCCCTGAGAAGGTGTTTTACAGAGCTTTTGATACTCTTAGAGCAAATATTTTCAATATTTCCTTGGATTAATTGATAAAAGCCATTTATGAGAGTTCCAACACAAAAACTTTTTTTATGGCCAAATTACCATGCAATATCTTAACAATGTTTATTGTTACGTATTTAAAATTAATATAGACTCATTTCTTTTATTTTAAACCCGCCGCCAAAGTCAGACAAAGCTCACCCGTGATAAGATTGGTTCTGCAGTTTGAACCGGCAGAGCAGGTTAGACCTTTCGGGAGTGTAGACAGATACCCCTACTTTCTAGTATACTATTATACTTTCCAATCTCCTTACCTTAGGTACTAGAATACGTGAATGTAACTATTTTATTAATGTTTATACCGAATGTGACCAGTGCGTGGAATACGAACAAGTTTTCTGGTCAGAAATCGCTTATTTATACGCGAGTGTGATAAGTGTGTATTCCACGGTGCACGTAAGTACAAACTATTAGTTTATATAATTATAATAATTATTGGTCCTCCGAAACTATTGTTACCAAACATTTATCATAATAACACCCAGAGATGCCTCAGCCTAATGATGACCTTGCTTTATCAAGTCACACATGGTATCAATGATTTCCGTCACAACTGATTTGGACGACATTTATGGGTTTGTCCTGGAGTGAACGTTGGGCATGACGAATTTGCTATACCAGTTTTGGGCTTCATTGCCATGTAAATTTCATCAGTTCATTCTTGTCCAGTTAATCTATATCATATGTTATGAAAAATAATCACATCAAACTGTTCATGAGTTAGTTTAAATTTTTACCAGCGATGAAAGTTTGAAGTAAATAACACTAACAGCTCTTGCATAACAAATTTGTTTAATATAAAGTTATGTTCCACAATGTGTCGTTCTTAATAAAAATGTCAGCTAATGCTTAGCAACATTCAGTGTTGCTAAGGCTAGAATTATAAATAGCAACTTTCTTACTACACAATCATCAAGAAGAGTTACAATTCATTTAATTAATAGAGTTGTAAGTAATTTTATTTTATATCCGACAAATGTTTTTTACATTGTGGCATTTTTATACATATAATAATTTGTTGTCTATTCTTTTAAAAATTAATAAATGTGTAAAATTGCTTCTTGCTTTTTTCTAAGATATAAGGGACTTTATTTTACAGATGTGTTAGTAGCTATTATGGAGACCCTCGATTGTCTGCAGATATTCCATGCAGACCTTGTCCATGTCCAGGACCAAAAGGGTCTGGTCACTCTTATGCAGACCAATGCCAGCTTGATCCTTCTACACAAGATGTTGTTTGTGAGTGTGCTGAAGGATATGCAGGTAATAATATTTAGTTCTAACCATTATTCATTTAAAAAATTTGGAGACTTGGGATATAAACACAATAATTTCAGATATTCCAAAATTAACATTATATTTTTTAATGAATCACTTTAACAATAGTTTATGACTATCCAAACTTTAAATTTTGTAAATTTGTGAAAAGTTACTGAGACAGAACATTTTTGATCGTTATATGGCGATCTTCATCAGTGTCTTCTGCTTGGAGATGTCGGGTCAAGTGGTGACGGTTTTAAAGGCAGGTTTTCAATAGTTTCAGAGAGTATATGTGATTTGTATTGTGTTTGTTCGTTTAATATGTTTGTACTTTGTGTGTTTTTGTGTGTCTGTAAATTTCATATTGTTCTAGTTTGTTGAGATGTGGTATATCTAGGTTATGGTAAATGTCTGTGTATTTGTGTCCTGTTTCTTTTATGTGATTGTAAAATACTGAGTGGGTGGTCTGTTTGTGTTCCTCGACTCTTTGTTTAAAGCTGTGACCTAATTGTCCAATATAGAATTTGTTGCAGTTTAGTTTGTATACGCCTGGTGCTTGTAGTTTATCTTTTTTGTTGGTGTCGTGTTGTATTTTGTATTGAGACGACTTCTCTATTTCGCCTCCGAAATTTTAAAAAAAACATGTCGCACATCCATATTGTCATATTGTAACAAAAGTATACCCAGTAAGTATATTGTTCATAAAACTTAAATTTATGACAGTACTTAATATTTTGAGGGACTTATTATTTGAGTTGGTACTGCTATCTTAAATCAGGGAGGAAGGTGCACACTTTAATTATTTTTTAAATCATTTGTAAGTGAATTGGCACACTAGGATCAGCTTTGTTTTTGCTATATTTTAGAATTTTTGTTGCTTCCAAACAAAAATCAGGAAAATATCAAGAATAAATTTATAGTTATTCATCTGAAGAACAATTTGTAAGTTTTCCCTATAGTAAGAAAGTTTTACTCAATGATGGAAGTGTACAATGTTTTCAGAGCTTGAAGCAGTAGAATATGTTGCTGATAAGAAAGTTCGTTTTAGTTTTAGTAAGGAGAGTTAATTTTTATTTTTCGGAAACTAGGTTCAATTCTCAGTAGGCCAAACACTTTCCCTTTCTTTTTAGTGCTAATTGGCAACATTTATAACTAGCGAATACAAATAAAACTTTATATTAGCAAATACAGACAGCCTGACTAAATGAAGAAGTCCTTAGGAAAACTAATTTACTAATGGAGATTGACAGATCAGTGTGAGATCATAAGAAAATTTACAAGGTATCTTCATATGGTAATTAACACTTGCCTATAGGTCACAATTTCTCTCTAAGAAAATATTAAAGACCAAAGTGAAACCAACAGCTGACAATGTACAATCTTGGAAAATTTGTGTGTGTGTGAGGATATCATTAGTCCCTGTAATTTTGATTACATAAAGAAGCTTAACTGATCATTGTATGAATAAATCTTCAAATATGTTTTTGAATACTTTATAATTATGATATGAAAAATTTTAGAATGAGTTCTGTAATTTTGTTCCTTGCCTGTATTTTTGTACGTTAAAGTGGTGTTTGTGCTATATGGTTTTTGGGGTACATATTATAAAATACTAGCAGAATATCAGCCTTTTGTTTGATGTTGACGAATATTTGTATTGATTTAATTTATATATGGGTTTAATTTAATTTACTGAAATTAAATCCTGATAAATATATCAAACTATCTATAATATTATATAAAAATCTAATTGTGTCTGTCTGTGTGTGTATGTTACTCAATCACGTAAAAACTACTGGACCCATTGAACTGAAATTTTACATAGACTTTATGGTCCCTGGTTAACACATAGGCATATTTTTATTTAGAAATTCCATCTGGGGACCGCCCCAACTCCCTTGAAAAATCCCTTAACCTCAATTATCTGTACTCCATTATTACTTGGCTTAATCAGGTGATAACCATCTGTAACAGTCACTTTTAAACACATTTAAACAGCTCATAGTAATTTTTTGTTGTTATTCATCTTACAAGGTTATTTATACTTTACAAATGTTGTGTTACAAGCAGAAGCTTTCCTTCTCTTGGTTTTTCAAGACAATAATCGGTAAGTTTATAAACTATAATTTGATATATTTATTGGGATTTAATTTCAGTAAATTAAACTCACCCCAAATACAAATATATGTCAACCCTTAAGAAGGGTGGGTATTCTGCTAGTAGTTTATAAACTTACCGATTATTGCCTTGAAAAACCAAAAAAAGGAATAGCTTCTGGAACACGACATTTGTAAAGCATAACTAACCTTGAAAGATGAATAGCAACAAACATTTACTATCACCTGTTCAATTGTGTTTAAAAGTGACTTTTAGATAACTGAGTGTTTAGGGAGTTTTGAGGCCAGTAGGGCGGTGACCAGATAGTATTTCTAAATAAAAATAAGCCTGTGTGTTAACCAAGGACCCTGAGAATGTCCATGCAAATTTTCAGCTCAATAGGTCCAGTAGTTTTTACGTGATTGAGTAACATACAAACACACAGACAGACAGGTACACACCATTAGATTTTTATATCATAGTAAAGATAGATAAAATCCCAATAAATATATCAAACTATAAACTTACCGATTACTGTCTTGAAAAACCAAGGGAAGGAAAAGCTTCTGCTTGTAACAAAAGATTTGTAAAGTATAACTAACCTTGAAAGATGAATAACAACAAACAATTACAATCAGCTGTTTAAGTGTGTTTAAAAATGACCTTTACAGGTGATTATCAGATGATTAAGCCAAATATATAATGGAGTATAGATAACTGAGTGTTAAGAAAGTTTCAAGACCAGTGTGGCAGTGCCCTGACGGAATTTCTAAATAAAAATAGGCCTGTCTGTTAACCAGGGACCATAAGAATGTCCATATAAATTTTCATCTTAATGGGGTAGTTTTACGTGATTGAGTAACACACACACACACACAGACATACACCATTAGATTTTTATATAATAGTATAGATAATAATTTTGTTCTGCATAATCAATAGTAGCAACACATAGTGACCGCTTTGAGCAGTTAGTATGCTCCAAGGATTACCACCCGTCATGGTTCATAATTTCCTCCAGCTCAAAATTGGAGGAATTTTTGTTACAGTAAAAACTGAGTAGAATTTGATATTTTACTGCCTAAATTGGAGGTTTGATTGGTGAAAAGATTTTTTCTAAATTTACGTATTTAATATTTTGTTAAAAACTTGTCACTGAAAAGTAGAAAATAAATAAGGTTGAGATTTATTTTCTATATTCGTTGCTAAACTAATGAGGCTTAATTTTTCTATAAAGAAATGTCTCTAGTACTAACTTTTAACTGTGTGAAAGATTTTTTAAATCAGTGTATATTAATTGTATTGCAATATAGGCTTGTATTTTTTCTTTCAGTAGTTTAAGGTTACTGTTAGATTTAGTCCTCAGCTGTTGTAAAACCAGAAGCACTAAATTATAAGTATCTAATTTCTAGAACCTATGCTAAATATCATATATCTCATTCACACTATAAAATAAGACATTAAATGACATTGAAAAAGTAGAGGTAATATTGAAATTTCACTGTATTATTCTTTTGGTGTTGAAAGACTCATTAAAATTATTAGGATCAAGATGTGACGTTTGTGCTGATAACTACTATGGCAACCCTGAAGAAGTCGGAGGCAGCTGTCAAGCCTGTAACTGCAACAACAACATTGACATTACTAGGCCTGGCAACTGTGATGCACACACAGGAAGATGTTTGCAATGTTTGTTTAATACTGAAGGCTACAACTGTGAAGTTTGTAAAACAGGATACTTTGGGGACGCTATAAACCAGCAGTGTATAGGTAAAGATTTATTTGTCATCATTCACTTAGTTAACTTATGCATTTGTTCTAAACATTAGCTAGAAAACACACACAGACACACATACACATTTGTTTCATGACTACAGTGGGTCTAGAAAAACACTATCTAGCCAACTAAGGGCTACATATTTTTCCTAAATTAACCCTCAAGGTTCTATCTGTTTATACCTAAATACATTTTGATTGGGATAAAAATACTCCAATGTACTATAATTTGATTTCTTAATTGAATGACATAACTTTTAAGTTTGTATGATAAAAAAACTTGCATTTTTACACACTATGTGAGGTCATGATGTTTTAGTACCAACTATCGAGGCTATTCTTTAAATACATATATAAAACGAATTCTAGACACTAATGAAATACCTAATCCTTAATTACACAGATTTTTAAAAAAATGTATATCAGTATCTTGTGCATCATGCCATTAATTTATTTACACTTGAAAAATAATTAAAGTTTAAAGTTATTAAAGTAATTAAAGTTTGAAAAATTTTAAATTACTAAAGTTTTGTGGTAAAATTATAATTTCTATTTCCTAATTACATATTATTTGCTTTATGTTAGATAGAATATATAAAACAGTTTTTTGTAAGGGATTACTTATATTTTATTTTTTTACAAATAAATTTTTCATGTTTCTTGCAGGTTGTGTTTGTGATATTTTGGGAACAGATAAAAACGCAGGGCCATGTGATCCTGTTACTGGCCAGTGTCCTTGCCTTCCAAATGTTACTGGACAGTCCTGTGATACATGTCTTCCAAATCATTGGAAGATTGCCAGTGGGGTTGGTTGTGAACCCTGTGCATGTGATATGGTAGGATCTACCTCAGAAAGATGTAATGAGGTGAGTTGAATTGGGGAATTATATATAATAAGTTGAATAGAATTAGATAACATACATTTGAGGGATATTTCTATATCAAATGTGATCGCTTATATGTAGCAACAATAAATAGTTCAGTAAGCGTTCACATTTCAGACAGGCATCCAGCTTCAAGATGACCCGATGTCCACAGTAAATGAACCTCGCCAGCCCCAAGTTCTTCTTGTTCAGGAGAAAGTCTTGCCCTGTTGTCACTTCGACCCCCAAGAATTCCCTCACTGGTGTGGGAGAAAAACAGTTGAATAAAATGTGCTTTATGCTTGTATCCCCACCTCTACAAAGTTCCCAGAATGGAGAATTCAAAAGATTAAATCTAAATAAGTATTCCTCCATCACTAGATGGTCAGATCATGCTTGAGCTGCAAAAGCTACAATCAGTTGATACTTCAGGCTGAAATTGAAAAAGGCTACCTGTGATCTCTTCACTCCAACATTTTTTGAAGTGTTTATTTACTAAGCTTTTAAAATACATGGGTGGATATTTGGCTTTAAATGTTGGGTACATATGGGATACCTCTTTAACTGTTTCATCGGCATGTTGGTTTCGTGGTATTTCACAATGCGCAGGTACCCATGGAAGAGTTATGTCCTTCCTCATGGCCTTCAGGCTGTTGGAAAATTTTCTTATTTTAGCAATGAGAAAGAAGTAGTCCCTCTGTAGATAATTTGAGAGAGTCTGGAGGGCAGATCTGGAGTCAGTGAATATGCATGTTTTCTCCTCCTTTGGTTCATATCAACTCGTCAACATGGGGTCTAGTGCTAGAAGGTCTGTGTCCATATTGGAATGCAAGTTAGCAGGGACGTGAAATCAGATATGAGTAGACTCGTTAAATGTATATTCTAATATGATCGCTGTAGCTGATATGGATCATTTTCAGTATTTAGAACTTCTGGTTGATCCTGCTTGTTCCTTCCGCCTTGCACGTTCAAACTATTTTTCATTTCTGATCAGTTCAGCAAGTACATTAGGTTGAAACTTTTACTGTCTGTGATTGTTATGCTGTCATCAGTCTTTTGTTATTTACCATTTGTTATAAAGAGTGTAGGAGTAACAACAAAAATTAAGGTTCATTTCTAAAGACAAGTACATGTAATGCTGTTGACATTCGGCATTACTAGTGTTAAATATACATGTATATTTAGTAATATATATATGAAGTTAATATATTACTATTGTAAGTAATTTTATCCACCATTAAGTGCAATGATCTTACCTTGTGTGATGAGGCGCCTTTCGGTCACTTGACCATTGTCCTAACCGTTTTTCTAACAGCCTTAGACGTCTCCAATCTCTTTTCCCCTGACAGACTTATACAGGGTGCGGCAGCATAACTTCCTTTTTTGAAAACTCAATAAAAACTATTGTATGCATCTGAAAATATTTATTTATTTATTATAATGTAGGTACATGTCTAAAGTTTTTATTTACATTGTTTTGAAGATCAAATCTGTTAGGTGACGTCCTTCATTCTCCATACATTGCATAAACCGATTTCTGGCGTTTGTCATGACTCTTGTTAGCGTAGCAGGTGTTATGTTGGCAATTTCTTCTTGGATGTTGGTCTTCAAATCTTGTAGGGTTCTTGGACGGTACACATAAACACAGGATTTCAAAAAACCCCATAGAAAAAAATCACAAGGGGACAGATCGGGAGAGCGTGCCGGCCATTCCAAATCGCCTCTAATTGAGATAAGGCGCTCTGAAAAGTGTTCCTTTAAAACAGCCATCGATGCTCTTGAAGTGTGTGCTGTTGCACCGTCTTGTTGGAAGCAAGTGTCCCCCAAATCCAACTCTTCTAGCCGTGAGAAAAAAAAATTCTGTAGCATGTTTACATACCGGTCCGAATTCACTGTCACTGTAACCTCATTTTCCTCAAAAAACCAGGGACCAATAATTCCAGCTGAGGAAATTGCACACCACACTGTGACTTTGGGTGAATGCAAAGGCCTTTGATGCAATTCTCGAGGGTTGTTGTCAGCCCAGTAGCGCATGTTTTGTTTGTTAACCGACCCACACAAATGAAAATGGGCTTCATCGCTAAAAAAAAACAATAGCACCCTCGGGAACGACATCAAGAAAAGGCTCACACGCGTTCATCCGAGAATTGAAGTCACGTTCTGAAAGTTCCTGCACTATTGCCATCTTATAGGGATGAAAATGAAGATCATCACGAAGAATTCTTCTCATAGAACGATCGGATAGTCCAAGGGCAGATGCGTGTTTGCGCGCAGAACGCCGTGGTGATCGCAACATTGACGCTCTCACTGCTTCAATGTTCTCAGGTGATCAAATGGGCCGAGTGACTCCAGTTCTTCGTTTTGTCGCACTTGTAGCTTGTCTGAATGTAGTGACCCATGTAACAATTGATTTGCGGTCTGGGACGGGAGCCAACGGGGCTAAATTAAAGCGATTCCGAAATGCGCGCTATGTTGCAATAACCGAACATCCGCTCGAAAAGTAGGCAGCAACGGCAAAGGCATGCTCCTCATCATTCCAATGCATGATGGCGGCTGAAACGTATCGGGACAAAACTTTACTATACCCCCTCTTGAACGAGACCACTAGCGCTCCGCTATGATATCAACTAACTGAATTGCGAGCAATTAAAAAAAGGAAGTTATGCTGCCGCTCCCTGTATAAACTATAATCACTCATATGCTCATGGAAACAATATATATATCTTTAATCTGTGCATCTGTGACATCTGATTTCTACTCTACACAATTTGTGACTACAATTTATAATTATTTTATTTCTTTTTGTGTTTTCTCTTCGATTGACAAAGACCACTGTGTGGTTGAAATATATCATTGTTTAAGTGCTTTTATGTGTTTCTATTTCAAGACTACAGTGTGGACTCTTACCAAGGTAAGTCTGTCAGTCTCCTAGTCCAAAAAATCTAAATAATCTTTACCAACCAAAACTAACCTATAAATAAATATATATATATATATATATATGAAGTTGATATATTATATATATATATATATATATATTCTTGATATTTAACATTATCCATTGTTTTTCCGTTGCACTGACTTTATGAAGTTATATATTACTATTTTTGAGTAATTTTATCCACCATTAAGTGCAATAATTTTACCTTGAGTGATGAGGCACCTTTCGGTCTTTGACCATTGTCGAATCACTGATTTTTCTCTGCTGTGGATGCTACGTCCGTGAAGCCGGTGTTTGTTGAAGTTACGCGCGTAACTTCAACAAACACCGGCTTCACGGACGTAGCATCCACGGCAGAGAAAAATCAGTGATTCGACAATGGTCAAAGACCGAAAGGTGCCTCATCACTCAAGGTAAAATTATTGCACTTAATGGTGGATAAAATTACTCAAAAATAGTAATATAAACTTCATATATATATTATTACAATAAATTCAGTAGTTTTTACAGAAAATAATTTTTTTTTAGTTTGATGGACAATGTAATTGTACGAGTGGATTTGGAGGTAGACAATGTAACCAGTGCCAGACAAACCACTGGGGAGATCCCAATGTGCATTGTAAACGTAAGTTAGAAACTAATCTACATATAACTGATGATGCTGTTATCAAAATAATCATATATAATATAATTTATAATTATAATTTATAAATAATCATTTAATTCTTAAAGTAGCAGAATAAATAAAAAATTAAGAAAATTTTGAAGAACAAAGAACAATATGTGTAAAGTTTTGTTGCAATTATCTTGAATACACTGATTAAACTATAACTACTATATAACTAAGTGAATACTTTTGAACAACATCATCAAACGGCCACACTGGCAAACTACACAAAAACAATAAATACATATCCCTCTTTTACTACAGCAAACAACACACACAATTGCTTCCACATTCAGAAAACTCAATTATCGTACATAACAGCGAACACTTTAAGGCAACACATACAACCTTTTCAACAACAGACAAATACAATCTATCCGCTATATACGAACAAACATGTAACGACTATCCTGGCTTCTTTGTTGGCCTAACCAGTAAAACAATTAACTCACGTTTCAAAGAACACATAAAAACATAAATCCAAAATTTGAAGGAAAAAATGAACAAAAATAGGTTTGGGCCGTTTCCTAGAATGCAGGGTGTGGAGTAATGAGCTGGAAATATATTTCTTACAACTGGAAAGACGTTTTCTTAACAATGAAAACCTCTCAAAGGTTAATGGAGTGCTGTACAAATATCACTCCAAACTTTTGTTGAACTTAAAAAGAAAATGTGCGTTTGATAACAGTCATTTGACTTTTAGTTGTTAGTAGGTGAGAAGAAAAATTTCTATGAACCGGTAAACAGTGACAATAATTTCACTGTTATTTCCTTGGAGAAAGGAAAATGGTAACAATATTGGTTTTAAGGAGCAGTGTATCTGCAAACCAATACAGCCTACTAAAGAAAGTAGAAAAGAAAGGGTTTCTACTATTCATAAATTTTGATACTTGGTTTGTCTCTGTCCATATTGGTTTGTATAAATGTTGCTCTAGTCAACATAGTTATTTGTTTTAATGAATATTTTCCAAAGGCTGGCTATTTCTTCATAAAAACAGCATATTTTAAAAGTTTGAAACTTGTAGTTTTTGTTTTTTACATCTTGAGGTTTTTATAGAAATTTCAAGGTATTATTATTATTTATTATTACTAAAACTCGGAGGGACCTTATCGGTGTAGAGCACTTAGCTACAGCCTTTGTACTCTTCCCATCCCTACCACAGGACTAGCTTAGTGGATACCTACCTCTTTGCAGAAATCAAGTACCCACCTGATGCTAAATCTTCTGATATCCTCTGGTGTACATACCTGCCAGCCAAACCACTTTCTCCTTGCAGCTCCCAAAGCAGGGCACTCACAGAGTACGTGGGTTGGGCTTTTCCCTTGGTCCTCATCGCATCTCTTGCACACAGGGAACCTAGATTTTCCAATTTTGTATTGGAACCCCCTCAGATTCCCATGGCCTGTGACCAGCTCTACAGTAAATCTGAGTTGATGTCTACTTAAGGAGAGTAGTTCTTTACTCCACAAATCTCCTGAGTAACCCCACAGTACCTTGGATTTGTTACACCCCAAAGTTGCATTCCATTCTTCCCTGCACAACCTGTCTATATGTGCCGTGATCCTCCTGAGGCAGCATGCCCACTGCCCTCAGCAACGGCCCTTGTGTTATAGAAATTTCAAGGTAATTAAAAGTTTGATTACAGCAGCCAAACTCTTCTCTGTACTTGATTCATTCCTTTTAATGCACATACTAGCATCATTAAAAGTTTATTACCAGATAATTTAACAATTTCTAACACTTGGTATTTTAATTTAAATTTACATACCCAAAAAAAATTTCACAATTATAAACTCAATCATATGAAACTTTCAAGTGTTAAACTGTTTTATGTAATAAGTTTATTTTTCTGACAGCCTCAAAACATCTTTGTTCAATAAATTTTCAAAAACTGATCAGAACCATCTATGCATAGAGATAAGTTAATTGTTGTTGAAGTCTAGTGATAGGAAACTATTAGCTTATATTTGCTTAAATTATTTCTGTGACTATTTTTTCAACTACATTATTTAACATATCAATGAAATATCAGTATATTGTTTGTCTGCATTGGGGCTCAGATTCAACTGTTGAGAATAAAAGCTGAATATGTGTATATTTCCCCATATTCTGTTGTTCTTTGAATATAGAATTCTTTAATTAAATGACCTTGTCAATCATTTATCCAAATATGTTTATCAATATATGTTTTTTTAGCAAAATATTCGCAAACAATTGCTGATCTGTTAATAAACTTTATATTACATTTTGTTTCAGCTTGTGAGTGCAATCTTGAAGGCTCAGCTATGCAACAGTGCAACCAAAAAGATGGATCTTGTGTTTGTAAACGAGGTATTGGAGGTCATAAATGTGATCAATGTGCACGAGGCTTCCTGGGCTTTATGCCTCAATGTAGTGCATGTGGCGAATGTTTTGATAACTGGGATCTGATCCTAAACAAACTGTCAGGTGAGTTTAGATAATTGCTGAGTGATATACTAAGTACCATCCTTCTTATATGTAATTAAAGCTTTTCAGTTACCCAGAAAAATGAACTTCATATCACAAAGTTTTGAATTTTGTATTAAAACATTAGAAAGAAATTGAACCTTTATATTGGGTTTGACAGCTATGATGCTGAAGAACTTGAAAAATTTATATTTTTGAGTTTCAGAATAAATTGTTTTTTAAAATTATTACTATAAATAAATTAATTTTAAATCACTATTAGTCATATGTATTGAGGTAATAATTAATTATAAATAACATATAATTCATGAATTGTTATATGAAGATATAAATCAAGCACTTATTAAACTTTAAATGTTAAATTGAATAAACAGTGCAAAATTTATTATATATATATATATATATATATATATATATATATATATTTATATATATATATATATATATATATATATATATATATATATTTATATATATATATATATATATATATATATATATATATAAAGTCAGTGCAATGGAAAAACAATGGATAACGTTAAATATCAAAAATATATATATTTATGCATAAATACCAAGTAAGATTCTTGTTTAAGTACATATAGTGGAAGTGATAAGTGAATTACAAGAAAACAGTGTTGCAAAGCTACAAATATATATATATATATATATATATATATATATATATATATATATATATATATATATATTTAGGTTAGTTTTGGTTGGTAAAGATTATTTAGATTTTTTGGACTAGGAGACTGACAGACTTACCTTGGTAAGAGTCCACTCTGTAGTCTTGAAATAGAAACACATAAAAGCACTTAAACAATGATAAATTTCAACCACACAGTGGTCTTTGTCATTCGAAGAGAAAACACAAAAAGAAATATGAGAGAATGAAATAAAATAATTGTAATCACAGATTGTGTAGAGTAGAAATCAGATGTCACAGATGCACAGATTAAAGATATATATATTGTTTCCATGAGCATATGAGCGATTATAGTTTATATAAGTCTGTCAGGGGAAAAGAGATAAGGCTATTTCTCCCAGGTAACAGCAATGGGCACCAGAATGGCACCATCGTATGCAAATCTGTACATGGGATTGTTGAAAGAAAGTTTTCTAAAGACACAAACACACCAGCCATTATGTTGGTATAGATATATAGATGACATCTTCCTAATTTGGACACAGGGTGCTTCAACACTTGAGGCATTTTTAGACAGCCTGACACAATTCTCCATACTTCAATTTACCTGGGAGAAATCTACATCAGCCATCACCTTTTTGGATGTAGAGGTAACACTCCAGAATGGAAATATCAACACAGGAATTCACATCAAACCGACAAACCACCTACAATATCTCCATTTCGATAGCAACCACCCAATAAACATAAAACGATCCATTCCATACAGTCAAGCAATCAGGGGTAAGAGAATCTGTTCGAATGATAGGGAATTGGAAGATTTTAATAGAAAGATATCAACAGCTTTCCAGAGAAGAGGATACCCAAAAAAACTCATTGAAAACCAAATTCATTCAGCACAATCCTCGGTTCACCATAAACCACAAACAGAACAAAATAAACTGTCTTTAATAACAGACTACCATCCTGGTCTACATAAACTCAACAAGATATTGAGAGATGGCTTCAAAATTCTTCAAGCTTCCGTCCACACCAAAAATCTTTTCACCGATCCACCGCAAATTTGGTACAAGCAACCTCCCAACTTGAAAAACATCCTAGTACATCCTAAACTACCAGACCCTGATGCAGAGAATCCACACAACCTTCCTCATGGCTCCTTCCCATGCAATAGACCTAGATGCAAGACGTGTCCAATACACCACTCAGCAAATAGTTTCAACAGCCAAACAACAAAAATGGTCTTCAAAATACAGGGTCATCATAATTGTACATCGAAAAATGCCATATACCAGCTACAATGTAAACTTTGCTCAGCACAGTACATAGGCCTGACCACGGATGGTCTGAATATCAAAATGAATGGCCACAGACATGATGTTAAAATTATGAATATGGATAGACCAACAGCTCAACATGCTGCGAGTCACAACATCACAACTTTTGATGACTGATATACCACAAAAATAATTAAATCACTCCCCCCTGATTGCAATCCCTCGGAACTGAGAAGGTGGGAACTATCATACCAGTGGTATACCAAGTCCAGAGAATCCCCTAACCTCAACATCAGATAAATCCATTCATTTTTTTTCCAAATAGCCTTATCTCTTTTCCCCTGACAGACTTATATAAACTATAATCACTCATATGCTCATGGAAACAATATATATATATATATATATATATATATATATATATATATATATATATATATATATATATCTTTAATCTGTGCATCTGTGACATCTGATTTCTACTCTACACAATCTGTGATTACAATTATTTCATTCTCTCATATTTCTTTTTGTGTTTTCTCTTCGATTGACAAAGACCACTGTGTGGTTGAAATATATCATTGTTTAAGTGCTTTTATGTGTTTCTATATCAAGACTACAGAGTGGACTCTTACCAAGGTAAGTCTGTCAGTCTCCTAGTCCAAAAAATCTATATATATATATATTGATATTTTACGTTGTCCATTATTTTTCCGTTGCACTTACAACTTATATTTATTTTATTTCATTCTCATATTTCTTTTTGTGTTTTCTCTTTGATTGACAAATACCACTGTGTAGTTGAAATATATCATTGGTTAAGTGCTTTTATGTGTTATATATATATATATATATATATATATATATATATATATATATATATATATATTTAGGTTAGTTTTGGTTGGTAAAGATTATTTAGATTTTTTTGGACTAGGAGACTGACAGACTTACCTTGGTAAGAGTCCACTCTGTAGTCTTGAAATAGAAACACATAAAAGCATTATATCATTTAAGTGCTTTTATGTGTTTCTATTTCAAGACTACAGAGTGGACTCTTACCAAGGTAAGTCTGTCAGTCTCCTAGTCCAAAAAATCTATATATATATATATATATATATATATATATATATATATATATATATATATATATATATATATATATATATATATATATATATATATATGAAGTTATTATTATTACTGGTAAATAATTTTTCCACCACTAAGTGCAATAATTTTACCTTATGTGATGAGGTACCTTTAGGTCACTTGACCATTGTCGAATCACTGATTATTTTTCTCTATTTTTCTGATGTGAATGTTCAGTCCGTGATGTTGGTATTTGTTTTTACATACATATTTCTTCTTGAGTCTCGTGTATATTGTTTTTAAATAGTACGTCGCCTGAATATGTTGTCTGTAGGTTCATTAAATAGTTGTGTATTATAAATACTTCGAGAGAACTCCATATATTTATCTTTTTTGATAATAATGATCATGATTTAATTATTCTACGGAAAAGAATATTTACTTCAATTTTTCAAGAGATTGTATTGGTGAAGATATCCTCCAGTTCCCAGACGAGGTAATTCAATTCTGATCTAGTAATGAGGTGAGGCTGTTAAAGAGCTGAATTTTCTTCACCGCTGGTGTATTTATTTGATGATTCAGACTGTGACTTAAAGTCATTAAAATTCGTTTCAAGTTCTGAAGTGTACGATTTTTAAACACTGGTATTGGCAAAGATTCTTGAGAAATTGGCCTTAGTGTTTAAGAGATATTAGGTTAGTGAATTGTATGCTTACTTTTGCTAGAGGACCTGCAAAAAAATAACAAAGGCAGGTTGCTTTTGATTTGTAATGTTATAGCAAGATTTGTGCCAAAACATGGGCACTGCAAATGGATTTTTTTAACGTTTACTTTTAAGCCATTTGATCAAGCTACCGGTAACCAGTACTGTACCCAAACACTTCTATAGATCAACATCTTGACAAGTAGGGTAATATTTATAACCCATTTAAAAAGTTGAAGAAAGTGATGGTTATTTCATTATATAGTAACTTCCCTCTAAACATAACAGAAGCTATTGGGATGATCTTTATACTTGTATTTGCATGATTACACAGTAAATCAATGCTTGATATGAATCACAACTTATGCACACTATAAATCACTTGAAAAAAAGCTGGGGTATAAAATTCTACCATTTCACACACAACATGGAAAACAGAATCATACATAGAACACTGATGTGTTGACTCTATCACAAGAGATTTACTAAATGAAGATGGGAGTGTAAGAGAGTATGACAAGAGAAATGCAGGTTTTAACTTCTCAAAGAATTAAAATTCATGTTAAAACCTATGTGTACAAGGTATTGATAACACCTGTGTGTTACAATGAATCTCTTCAGCTTTCCGTTAAGGCTTCAAGACCATTAATCTATCACTAATTTTTAGTCAAAATTGTTGCTACATATTTTTGTTATTTATAGTGTTTAGTAGAGAATGACGGGGTTGGATGCTGGAATACGTGCAAAATAAGTGCAAAATGTGCTAAAACCTTACAGTATGTAATTGTTAATGTTTTTTTTTATAACACACATCCTACTTCCTGTAGAGTTACTTCTTTGCTACAAATGTTCATGTTTTAGGATTTTTTACCTCCCTTGTATTCAGCAGAAATATAAATCCTTTTTCATCATTCCTAATTGTGCCCATAGAATAAATTGAAAAATGATGAAAATAGGTGGAGGCCTAGGGTGAAGGTGGTGGGTGATTAAGGAAAACTGTGTTCATATTCACATTCAGTAAGTCTTTTAAAAAAAAAACTTTGAGAAAGGTCCTTTCTAGTCATTAGAAAATTCATTTATAGAAAAATTATTTACTGTTTAATATTTTATTTTTAGTATTATAGTTTTAACTCTATAGTTTTGTAATATAGTAGTATTATAAAATTGAAACAGAATTTTTTTGATTTGTTAGACTAATTTTTTTAATTTGTTTACTTCAGAACAAACTGAGCAAGTGATCGATGCAGCAGGAGAAATAAAACGAACTGGTGCTACAGGAGCATATACACAACAGTTTGATGCAACAGAAAAGAAATTGGATGAAGTTAATCAATTGTTAAAAAATACAACAAAAAGCTCTCTTGATCTGGGCGATATTGACAAGCGTGTTGAAGCACTTGGGTAATTTTCTAGAATCGACATTTTATTTGTGTGTAATTTTGTTTTAGTTTAGTAAATTTCTACTGCAAGTGTTTTTTTTTTTTTAAATAGATAACACGTGAAAAGTTACAACCACACTTACATTTAGTTTAGTATGAACTTGAAGTGATACGCTTCTAAAAGTTTTCAAGATCAATACTAACTTAGACCTCAGTTTTCAAGACCCTCAGTACTAATTTATCTCAGAAAATAACCTTATGAGTTGTATCAAATAATCTTTTAAGTTATATTATTAAAATACTGCCTGATTTTCTTTCTGAAACACGTTTATTTCAGTAATGAAACAAGAAAATCTGTTTTACGTAAGTTTCTGCTACACCTAACATTGTTATGTTTCTTCCTGTAGATGTTTTCTGTGTAGATTATTCTGAGCATCAACAGGAAGCATCACAGTGTTAAGAATAGCAGAAACTTGATATTTGACAGATTTATGTAGAGCCTAGGAAAAACTTAGGATATTATTAAAGAAAATTATATGCTCTGTTTTTTCTCCAAAGTCTGTGAGTTTATCAGCAACCTTTCGACCTGCACCAGAAGTTACTCAGACCATAATGAACACATTTTATACCCTATCCTATCTGTGTCTACACTAAAACTATTTAAAAACTTTTAGAACTTGGTGTGTTACTATATATTTTTGGCCTAGATACTTCACAAAGTTAATTATAAATTTTATCACAGTTTTCTTTAGAAAATGTTGATCTGTTGATCAACAGGAACTATTCAATAAAAAGTTAAGAAGTTGTCAACTGATGTCAGTAGTGAGTCCTTGAAGTTTTGCATTTCCAGTTTGAGTTTAACAAAACTTTACACTGAATTACAAAGCAAATATGTGTCTAAATTTTCTGCCTGGAGTTGTTGTTAGGTTAAGCGGTGCCGGTTTTAAAGGCAGGCTTTCAATATTATCAAAGAGTATGCGTGATTTGTATTGAGATTTTTCGTTTAATATGTTTGTATTTTGTGTTTTTTGTAAATTTCATATTGTTCTAGTGTGTTGAGACATAGTCCTTCTTTGTTGATGAGTAAGATTTCTAGGTTATGGTAAACGTCTGTGTATTTGTGTCCTGTTTCTATTAGGTGATTGGAGAATGCTGAGATGGTGTTCTGTATGGGTGATTTTGTGTGTTCCTCTAATCTTTGTTGGAAGCTGGAACCTGTTTGTCCACTATAAAATTTGTTGCAGTTTGTACAGTTTAATATGAATACGCCTGGTGCTTATAGTTTATCTTTGTTGTTGGTGTCGTGTTGTATTTTGTTTTGTAATTTGTTACTAGTTTTGTATGCTATTTTGTATTTTGTCTTTTGATATTTGATGTTTGTATGGTATTGTGAAGTATTTGTTTTCCCTCCCTGTAGTGTTAGCTGTAGTATTTTTTTGTATGTTGTGCGATAGTTTTTCTATTATTGTGGTGTTGTATCCATTAGTGTATGCTAAATATTTAATGGTGTCTAGCTCTTTGTTTATGTTTTCTATGGTCATTGGTACTTCTTTGAGTCTGTGGAGTACTACAATATATTGTGCTATTTCACCATATCACATACTATTTCTGACTCTTTATATCTTGAAGCTTGAATATATGACCAATTAACTTGAAACAGTTATTGTGGGAGATAATCTCAAGTTTGTGTAAACACTCCTGACAGTAGAGCTCGAAACTTTAGAAGTAGCACAATAAAATAAAAAGAAGTGTAGCACTAAGTTAAATAAATAAACCAGGTTTTATCTTGATTTCTAAACTATCAGACCTTCTCATTGATAGTAAAAAGTGTTTACAATGTGCTGAAAGTTTTTGTAGCAAGAGTAATATGAGAACAAATTGTGAGAATATTAAAGACCTTACTACAAAAACAAATACTATATTTCGTTACATTATTACTGTATTTTATTATTAAAATGGTTAGAACTCACTTGGTTAAAGCCAACACTAGCAAAATTTATATAATTAAAAATATGTTGTTTAAGTAAAATAATTATTTTTTTGAACAACTTTCTGTTTTTATAATTTATTATCAAGTTATTATACATCTCAATTTTTAAGTAAAGTTTTATTATATAGGAATAATCTTATATTAGTCATATAATTTGAAATTTAAACTGTAATTTTTAATTCAGGCTTTATTGATTTAGGAATAATTATACATTAGAATCAAATAACTTAACAACAGTGGGTAAACTGTTGGAGAATACTACTCAACGGATTTACCTTTCAAACTTGAATCTAGAGAGGTTGAGGCAAAATGCAAAGGTTTTGAAAGAAACAGCAAGAGCCCTTAAGGATAACGCAACCCGACTTCAAGAGAGCAATATCGAAGGTAATAAAATGATATTTATTAAAGTATAATAATTTTTAGAATATATACTTTTTTTACCCTTGACTTTATCTTCAACTCATTAATGATTTAGACATTGTAGTTTTAGATATATTTTATCAACAGTTTTTTCTACGTGTTCCAGTTAGTTCTTTCTAAACATTCCAGTTGTTAATTATTGTTACACATTTCTGTACGAAGTCATATTTCTGAGCCTGTCTTGCTTTCATTTCCTTAAATTGAACTCATAACTTTTAATCTCTACTTGTAAATTACTTTCAGTTTTAGATGCTTAAATTAATACAATATAAGGCTGTGCCAATCTTATAACATTCAACATTGTGGTTTTCTTAGCATGTATCTTAATGTTTTGCAACCTAAGTTTTTTTAAAATTTCTCTACATAATTTCTAATTCCTACAGTCAGCCCTACAAAAAGTGTACTGATTTTATTTATTTGCTATATAACTTCAATTTTAACAGATTTACGGTTATAGGCTGAGATGCATGAATTGCAGTAGACTTTGTTTCATTAACATATGTATCAAAATTATAATTAAGGATAATTGTATCAAATTTCAATATTTCTCTGTATATAATGTTTAAAATATGATTAATTTTTTTAAAATGGTTTATGATATGCAAAGTGTTTTAATTGTTTGCATTGAAAAATGATGACCAAAGTAGAATGGGTGATATGTTAGATCTTTGTACAATCAAATTTAGTTTCTATAAAGCCGTGAATATTGTTTTAACTTAATAGCTTTGGTCTGTAAGACTTAGTAAATAAATGATATACAGTAAATTCTCAATAATCCGGCAGATATGGGGGAAGGGATACTGCCAGATTACTGGAGGTTCCATTAAAAACATAATGTACATTGTACAATATTACCCAAAAATATATAAAACAGGAAAATATTCCTGTACTGTACTTGAAATGATGAAACAAGAATGAATGTACTGGTCTGTATTCTACAATAAAAGGTTACCTTATCCTTAAAAGGTAAAAACAAAAGTGAAAATATGTTTCTGTTTACACTGCAATGACATTCACTTTCACTTTAGCACAAGTCACTGTATATAAGAAATACAACTACTTTCGGCTCAAAATCATTTTTATGTCATGAGCTACACAGCTAGAAACAGGGGACGTGAAGGTCACGCTGTCACTGACTTTGACATGCAATGAAAATTATAAAAATTATGTTTACGTCTTCCATCCTTGGCGGAAACTCCGGATTACTGGAGGTGCTGGATTATAGAGAGTTTACTGTAACTATATTTTAAGATTAATGTATCTAGTACTAGTTTGTAAAGAAACTTTGTAAGTATATGATATCATGTAATTGATTGCAAATCTATGTCATAATATTATTTTTTAAATTTCTATTGACCTCATAAATAGAAGGTCATTAGAATTAGGGATGGGCCGATTCCGATTCTCGATTCCAGGAATCGTCGATTCTAGGTGGTATCGAGGAATCGTCGATACTCGATTCTTCATTCATAAAAGCGTCGATTCCGATTCCTATTTTGTTAACTATTAAAATATGCGTGTGGAGTAATTTATTACCAAACAAAATTTATTACCAAAATTTATTATATTTGTGTGGAAAAATAATTAATTACCAACTATGTCTTATTTATGTATTAGTTGATTTGAATGAATTAAATGATTAAAGTAAACGAAAGTATTATTATTTATGAAGCAATAGCAATCAAGATCGTAACCATTTCTGGTCGTTTGACATCGCTCGTCTCTCTCTCTCTCTCTCTCTCTCTCTCTCACTAAATGTCAGAACAAAACACAAAATAGGTATAGTAAAAACTCGATTAACCGTCACCATCGGAACCGTGGCCATGACGGTTGAGTGAATAGACGGATAACAGAAACACTGTATTATTCCTCCGAAACTTAACCTTAATAAATTATATTATAGACAGATATCACTCTCACGGTTGAAGGTTTTGTGTAGCCTATTACATTAAAACAGAACTTTTAAAAGGTTTTGCCATATGACCAAGATGTTAACTAAATTAATTATTAGAGAACTAGCATGTAAGCTAATATAACTTGAAAGAATCGAGAATCGACTAAAGAATCGAGAATCGAAAGGAAAATTTTAGAATCAGAATCGGAATCGAAAATTTTAGGAATCGGCCCATCCCTAATTAGAATTATCAATATTATTGTGATGTGGATGAAATTCACACGAAATACATGACAATAATACTTAAATAGAAAAAACTACAAATTCCACTTCTATGGAGCTAATTTTAACTTCCAGCCTGAGTATTTTAACTCCTTCACTACCAGATTAATCTTAAAAAATGTGACCTTCAGTACCGAATATATTTTTGATTTTTCTAGTTTGAAGTGATTAGCACGCTAAAAATGGATTATTAACACTCACTTCAGCTATTTCTTCAATGTGATTTGTTATACTATTGAACGAACATATTTACACTCTTTTTACTATATTCACACCAATTTAATTAAATTTTAATAGTTTGTCTGGGTACGATAAATCTCAAAAGAGTCTTCCAAATGTAGTGGAACTTTTACATTTTTTGCACTGGTATACAGTTTCTTTCCTTTTCCCCTGTTTTCTACAGACTTTACATTATCTTGAAGACCTAGCTTTTGATGTTGATGAGAATTTTACAATAAAGTGACCCCAATATTTCCCTTGTAAAGGTGAATCTGTCGAAATGGGCGGTCATTTAGAAGCTGACCTGTTTGGTAGCTGTGCGGACTGTAGGAGTTGTTCTGCTAAGCTTAGCCTGAATTGTGTAAATGTTTGTATTTTTCAAAAATATGATTATGATTGCAAATATGCCTTTAGTTCCTCTATTGTGAAATCCACCCACTTATATTAAGAATCACCTCCAGGAGTAATTTAATCGTGATAGTACTTGTTTTCATCTGCAAGAGGTATCCAAAAATTATCACCTGAAAATTGATTCAGTATTTCTAATTCGTGGATGTATGGGATAAACGTTGTGAAATTATAGGATTTACTCCTAAATTACCACTAAATCTTAAATTATTTACATTAATAGGCTTAGAAACCCACAACCAATCTGTATCACTAGACACACAACTCGGTATTACCGTATTTCCATTGCCGCCATTACTACTTTCAGAAGAACTACCACTTTCCTTAACTCCACAGTCAATATTTTCCATTACTTCTTCATCACTGTCAAATAATACAGTATTTATGAACTCTGTAAATTCTTCTGAATAAGGAAATACCTGTTCACGATTAGCCAATATTAAATGTAAACTGAACAACGAACATAACCTAAGATTGCACGTGGAAATACTTCTGAATAAGAACGTAAACAGAAATAAAATAGAGGTTATATTTACAGGAACACCAAGCAAAGACTATAGAAAACAGTTGTGCAAACTAGACATCAACGCTATTGTGTTATAATACAAGAAAACCTTCTTAAAACTACAGAATGTCACTGCATGTCCTTGGTATTTACGACGCTCAATCAATGATGGGCAAATTCTGTCTTTGGTAGTAAATGGGTTAATACTTATAATGCCTCTCTATTTTTGTTTTATGTGCCAAATGAACTATAGTATGAAAATATTTGTATCACTATGTTTATAATTTAAATACTTATAAAAGCCTATTGACTTTTAAAATACAATTTACTGACAAAACTACTATAAAAATAGATAAATTAAAAAAAAAACTTCAAGATGAAAACCTTCAAATAAGAGATGTTATTTTTTTAGTTGTGCATTTCGCCGAAGTTTTATATTTAAAAAAATACTATTTATTTTACTGAGATTCATTTAAAACTCAATCTTGACATGGTTTTTAAACTTAAAATATATATATATATAGATTTTTTGGACTAGGAGACTGACAGACTTACCTTGGTAAGAGTCCACACTGTAGTCTTGAAATAGAAACACATAAAAGCACTTAAACAATGATATATTTCAACCACACAGTGGTCTTTGTCAATCGAAGAGAAAACACAAAAAGAAATATGAATATATATATATATATATATATATATATATATATATATATATATATATATATATATATATATATATATATATATATATATATATAGTGTATATATATCCAGTATGCCCGAAGATGGAGACACTAACCAGTCTCTGAAAGTACTCGCATAAATACCAAGTAAGATTCTTGTTTAAGTACATAAGTGAAAGTGATAAGTGTAAACAAGAAAACAGTGTTGCATAATCTACAAATATATATATATATATATATATGAAGTTAATATATTACTATTGTAAGTAATTTTATCCACCATTAAGTGCAATGATTTTACCTTGTGTGATGAGGCACCTTTCGGTCATTACACAAGGTAAAATCATTGCACTTAATGGTGGATAAAATTACTTACAATAGTAATATATTAACTTCATAAAGTCAGTGCAACGGAAAAACAATGGATAACGTAAAATATCAAGAATATATATATATTTAGGTTAGTTTTGGTTGGTAAAGATTATTTAGATTATTTATCTATCTATCTATCTATCTATCTATATATATATATATATATATATATATATATATATATATATATATATATATATATATATATATATATATATAGAAACACATAAAAGCACTTAAACAATGATATGTTTCAACCACACAATGGTCTTTGTCAATCGAAGAGAAAACACAAAAAGAAATATGAGAGAATGAAATAAAATAATATATATATATATATATATATATATATATATATATATATATATTTAGGTTAGTTTTGGTTGGTAAAGATTATTTAGATTTTTTGGACTAGGAGACTGACAGACTTACCTTGGTAAGAGTCCACACTGTAGTCTTGAAATAGAAACACATAAAATAGATTTATTTTATTTCATTCTCTCATATTTCTTTTTGTGTTTTCTCTTCGATTGATAAAGACCACTGTGTGGTTGAAATATATCATTGTTTAAGTGCTTTTATGTGTTTCTATTTCAAGACTACAGTGTGGACTCTTACCAAGGTAAGTCTGTCAGTCTCCTAGTCCAAAAAATCTATATATATATATATATATATATATATATATATATATATATATATATATATATATATATATATATATATATATGATAATTTGATTGTATAAACCTTTTAGTACAATCAACTTTTATTTAAGTTGGAAAAGTTTATTTCTTCTAGAAGTCACACACATAAAAGATATATTGGCATGTGAGTGCTTTCTAATTGGATAAACTAGTTCAGACTTT
Organism: Prosapia bicincta; assembly: GCA_036971475.1. Lineage (NCBI taxonomy): Eukaryota > Metazoa > Arthropoda > Insecta > Hemiptera > Cercopidae > Prosapia > Prosapia bicincta. The sequence continues at coordinate 1,768,675 of JBAIZL010000419.1, read as the reverse complement.
TGGATAAATGTTTTATAAAAATGATGTTTAAGTCTATTTGCCTTTTAATAGATTTAAGTCTCTTACCTACTTTGTAAATATGATCGATTCTTGTAAGATAGTGACATTATTTTTTACAATTACATTTAAAAATCCATGAGCTATAAATATATACCATTTTCATTAATTTAATAACATGTCAGTAATAATTTGGTTTTAATATCTACAAATAACTATTAATTTGTCAGGGGAAAGCTCCCTAATATTTTGTTGAATGAAGTAACATTCATTTATTCTTAATATATACTGTATATTATATACTTTAGTCTGTGGCAGGTTTATGCTCTTTATTTTGACAAGTTTTACATACATTTTTTTTTTTTTAGCTTTTTACTGAGTAATGTTAATTTCTGACAACATTAATGTGTAATACTGGGAGAGGAAATGTAGTACAACATATTAGTTCTCTATTATTTCTAATTACCCTAGCCAACTGTGCTGTATGTTCTGAGTAGCTCAGGTCAGTCCTTTCAGTCAGTATCATTATAGATTTAAAATGAATCAAGTGCAAGTCAAATTCTAAAACGAAATCATTCAATTTGGTTTAAAGTTACTTTTATGCTAAAATAGTACTTTTAAATAACTTATTACAATACAGTAAATGTGTAGATCATACAGGAATTAGATCATACATTTGTAGTTGAACTTGGATGATGTAGAAATGTTTGTTAAATCCTACTACATTTAATGATGACCACTATACTTTTCAAAATATCCTTATGACTAGATAAAAAATGTTTGTTTTATTTTTAACATACCTTGTATTTATGTTTTATGAAACAAACGCTTCATGTTTCACTCTAATGTCAACTTATGTTAAACACTACTTATAAAACCAGCTATTTCAAGTTAAAGTGTAGATATAGTTTTACACATTCAGTTTCTATGATTAATGCTGACATCTAGTGGTCTTAGAAAAACACTTTTCCCACATTCTATTTTAATATCTCTTTGTACTATTGGAGATTGAAGTTACTGTGATTTCACAATTCGGGATTAAATTCTAACATTCACTAATATAAAAGAGGAGCTAATATTCCAAAACTAATCACCATTTGCTTACGTCGCCGGTATTAGGGATTTAGCGCTTTCTCTCTCACGCTGGGATACTTGACAGGTCAGCCGGCGTCTAGCTGTGGTATTTAAGAGATTGTATGAATGATTAGTCATTTTTTGTAGTTTTGCAAATTGTAACCGCAATTGAGATTCCCTCCAAATGTGAAGTGCTAGCTGTAATTAGGTTTTTTACAAAAACAATATTCAATAGTAGCTATTCATAGGAACTTTGTGATATCTATGGCCCAAACGTTACCGATGAAGAGAGTGTATGGGAATGGATTTATTTGTTTCATTCAAACAAAAAAAACATCCATGATAAAGAAAGCCATGGCAGACTACCGGTGTTGAGTGATAAATTTGTTGAAAATATCAACAAAATAGTTATAGGAAATGGTGTTTCATAATCGTTGAGATTTTGGATAAATTTCCATGATTTCCCAGAACTAGTTTGTTTAGGGTAGTAACAGAAAGATTAGGTTACCGTAAGTACTGTGCTTGGCGAGTACCTAAGGTTCTTTCTGTCATAAAACACTTTGAATGGTGTTTGCTATGCATGCACTTGTACAATTTTGACCAGTGATGAAACATGAATTAGGTATGTGAATCCTGAAACTAAAAGCAGTCAAAACTTTGGGGCTGTATGTCTTTCCCTAGCAAACCGACAAAAGCCCAGCAAGATTTGTCTGGCATGAAGCTCATGGCAAAAGTGTTCTGGGGGTGCAAAAGGTGTGTTGGTAGAATTTATGGAATGTGGAAAACCAATTTAGACGTGTATTGTGAGACATAAGGAAATTAATTTTTTGTGTGGTTGCTTGATTTTACTCTTCTTGGGAAACGAGAGACCTTCTGCAAGAATTCAAATATGATGTTTTCAACCATCACCCTATAAAGCAGACATGGCTCTGAGAAAATATAATTTCTTTATGCACATGAAAAAGTAACATTTTGCTCATATCATTTTAATGACGTTAATAAACTTAAAGATGCTGTAACTGGCTGGCTAAGGCGTATCCAGGTTTGAAAATGTCACCAAACAAATGAGTAGTAAAAACAATGTTTGGTGGTTGTAAGACAATAGTATTAACACCGTAATAATATTCAGACATGTCACAGTGCACAGTGTGTTTATACACTAGTGTGGTGGTTCTCAATCTTTTTCAAAGACTGTACCCCTTAATGAAATATAAAAATCCTGCATACCCCTGTATTGTTGGGGGGGGGGGTGAATTAAACAGATTTTTTTGTTTAAAAACAATATATTTGGAACACAATTACAAAAAATTAATGAGAAGGATGAGCTCGCTTCTTTTTACATAGTTATTCAATGTTCGGCTCAAGTTTGGTTAAAGTACAACCTTAGATCGTCCTCGACATATAGCTTGTTACTGTACTTACTTTTTAGATATGTTAAGCTCATAAACCCTCTTTCACATAGGTATGTAGTTAAAAACAAAATACAAATTTTTACACCAGTATTTTAAAGTTCTTGGTACTACTTTCCAACACCGATCCACAAATCTAACAATATAGCACTGAAATATATTTTTTAACGCTGGGCTAATCGTTATACATCGTAGTATGAAACAGAAAGAAATAAAACCTGCCCCGTAACAGCATTTTCATTACCTGCTCCATAACACAGTTTGGAACCCCTGCACTTGTGACATTGATGTTGGTGTATATATTTTAAGTTATTTAGTCAGTATTTCAAGGTGTACTATCTTTAGATACATTGGCAAGTAGTGAGTGATAATATTGAACATTCAGGTTGAAATTAGCAATGTTGTTTAAAATTTGTTGTATATGATATCAATTGGATTTGCTGTTGTTTAAACACCATCGTTTTTAATAATAAAAGACTTTTGTTTTATACACAAAATAAATAATGAACAGGGTTTTATTCACCAAATGTAATCAATTTTATTAGATTGTAGCATCAGGAAGCTGATCTACGATTAGGTCATACTCTGATTGAGATGACTGTTCAAAAAACGTCTTGCCAATTCATTTAGAAAAATTAGTTGTGGATATTTGACACAACCATATAATCAGCAATTTTCAAAAGAATTGGAATTTCTTTGGCTGCTTGCAGTTTCTTCTGGAAAATGCAAAGCCTTACAGTCCTCGCTAGCAATATTAAACTGTCCTAAGCTATGATATGTTACAACAGCTATCTTATAAGTCTGTTTTGTATTCCCTACTATTTCTCTTTGACGCCTAACATTTCGTGGCTGTTTCTTGTAAACGTTGCTGTCTAACGATTTTTCTGAAAATGTTCACTTACTCCATTGGATTGCTGAGGTAAAAAACCCCTATTTACCAATTCTGGTAAAAATCCTTAGATAGTTTCCGAGAAATAATTTACATATATATAAACAATTATTAGTCTTTCAATATTAAAAATCCTTAAAATTTTTATTCAAATAAATTTTTGTTTTATTCTAGTTATGCTATATATCATGGTAATAATTATTTTAATAATGAACTATTTTAAGTTGAAATGTTAAATAACATTTTCTTAACTTCAACAACAATGAAGTTGAGTATTTTAGTTTACAGCCATTCTTAGCTTTGTCAAAATTACAACTTGTCCACACACATTGGGAGAAACTCGATCATGCAGAAGTTAGAAATAAGTCTTAGTATGTTACTTGATAGCTAACATACAAATTAACAATTTTCAACTAGAAACATATGTATATATATAGATTTTTTGCACTAGGAGACTGACAGACTTACCTTGGTAAGAGTCCACTCTGTAGTCTTGAAATAGAAACACATAAAAGCACTTAAACAATGATATATTTCAACCACACAGTGGTCTTTGTCAATCAAAGAGAAAACACAAAAAGAAATATGAGAGATTGAAATAAAATAATTATAAATTGTATCACAGATTGTGTAGAGTAGAAATCAGATGTCACAGATGCACAGATTAAAGATATATATATATATATATTGTTTCCATGAGCATATGAGTGATTATAGTTTATATAAGTCTGTCACGGGAAAAGAGATTAGAGATGTCAAAGGCTATTAGGGGGGGGGGAATGAATGGATTTATCTGATGTTGAGGTTAGGGGATTCTCTGGATTTGGTATACCACTGGTATGATAGTTCCCATCTTCTCAGTTCTGAGGGACTGCAATCAGGGGGGAGTGATTTAATTATTTTTGTGGTATAGCAGTCATCAAAAGTTGTGATGTTGTGACTCGCAGCATGTTGAGCTGTTGGCCTATCCATATTCATAATTTTAACATCATGTCTGTGGCCATTCATTCTGATATTCAGACCATCCGTGGTCAGGCCTATGTACTGTGCTGAGCAAAGTTTACATTGTAGCTGGTATATGAAATTTTTCGATGTACAATTATGATGACCCTGTTTTTTTAAGACCATTTTTGTTGTTTGGCTGTTGAAACTATTTGTTGAGGGGTGTATTGGACACGTCTTGCATCTAGGTCTATTGCATGGGAAGGAGCCATGAGGAAGTTTTTGGGGTTTCTCTGCATCAGGGTCTGGTAGTTTAGGATGTACTAAGATGTTTTTCAAGTTGGGAGGTTGCTTGTACCAAATTTGCGGTGGATCGGTGAAAAGATTTTTAGTGTGGACGGAAGCTTGAAGAATTTTGAAGCCATCTCTCAATATCTTGTTGAGTTTATGTAGACCAGGATGGTAGTCTGTTATTAAAGACAGTTTATTTTGTTCTGTTTGTGGTTTATGGTGAACCGAGGATTGTACTGAATGAATTTGGTTTTCAATGAGTCTTTTTGGGTATCCTCTTCTCTGGAAAACTGTTGATATCTTTCTATTAAAATCTTCCAATTCCCTATCATTCGAACAGATTCTCTTACCCCTGATTGCTTGACTGTATGGAATGGATCGTTTTATGTTTATTGCGTGGTTGCTGTCGAAATGGAGATATTGTAGGTGGTTTGTCGGTTTGATGTGAATTCCTGTGTTGATATTTCCATTCTGGAGTGGTTCCTCTACATCCAAAAAGGTGATGGCTGATGTAGATTTCTCCCAGGTAAATTGAAGTGTGGAGAATTGTGTCAGGCTGTCTAAAAATGCCTCAAGTGTTGAAGCACCCTGTGTCCAAATTAGGAAGATGTCATCTATATATCTATACCAACATAATGGCTGGTGTGTTTGTGTCTTTAGAAAACTTTCTTCCAACAATCCCATGTACAGATTTGCGTACGATGGTGCCATTCTAGTGCCCATTGCTGTTCCCTTTATTTGAAGGTAGTTCCTTCCCTCAAACTGAAAGTTGTTCTTCTCGAGGATGAACCTGGCCAGGTTCACAAGAAAAGGTGTAGTGGGAGAAGGCTTGCCTGGGCGTTTGTTTAGAAAATTCTCTGTTGCAGATAGGCCGTGTGCATGAGGGATGTTGGTATAGAGAGAGGTGACATCTATGGTGACCAAAATAGTTACCGGGGGTAGAGGTACAGATATTTGTGAAAGTCGATCTATGAAATGATTGGTGTCCTGGGTATGTGATGGAAGGTTCTTTACTAAGGGTTGAAGGTGTGAGTCGAGGAAAGCTGAAATTTTTTCTGTTACTGAATTGCAGCCAGCAATTATTGGTCTACCAGGTGGAAGGATTATGTTTTTGTGGATCTTTGGTAATATATAGAATTGAGGAGTAGACCGATAATCGATTATTATACCATAAGTTACACAAATAATGACCCCTGTTATTGCAATTCACAAATAATCTTCAGAGGACAAAATAAATACAGAAAATAATTTAAAATGCTGTTGTATTTGACGGATTATAACATGTACATTTATATGTCTATCTATTTACAATACGTAAATAAGTATATGTCAAAAGTAAGTATGTATGTACATATGTAATTTCCTTTACACATAATACTTTCACTTTTTAACAAAATAATCTGTCACTTTCGTCTGTTTTTTTTTTTTGTGAGCATTGATTTAGCTTTAATGTGCGATCTAAGTTTCTTGAGAACCATTTTGTCGCACAGTGTCTACTTGTGTCACAAGGCCATAAAGATTGATAATGTATTTGACAGACATGGATAATGCATATGTCACGTCCTAGACTATTTATAGCCAAGATTAGCTGACATTTGTTTACAATCTTATGATATGCATTAGGTTTTCGGGCATCCAAGCATTTTGTCATTGTCTCTATATACAATAGTCTGCTCGCCCCTTTTATTTCGCTGGCCCACGTCGGGATGATTCCCTTTCAATGTAAAAATGAGTACGTACATATCTATTCCCTTCATCTTAACTTCTATTAAGCCTTATATGTATTTACGCCGTAATTCACCGTTTGGAAATTTAAACACATGAATCTGATTGGAATAAAAATTGGATATTTGTAAAACAATGGCAGACCCCAGATAATCCGCAAACTGGTTAATCCGCCCACGTATAATCGGGAGTTTACTGTATAATGTAACACATTTTAGCTTTCTCAACATAATATTTCGAAGAACAAAATAAATATTAGGAGTAGTACTTTTTTATGGCACCAATAAAAATTATCCTTTCACTACAGCACTGTAGCAACAGAAGCTATATGCATTTTTGTTGTGAAATGGACTGTTTATTCTTCCAAAGCTTACAGTTGCTTTCAAACACAAAATCTCTGAAATCCACTCTTTCACACTAAAACAGTTTTTTGTTATTTGGTTAGTTACAAAAGTTTACCTTTTATGTTTTAAGTTTAAAAGTTTTGCGTGTTATGTTTAAGCTTTAATTGTATTTAAAGTAAAATAAAATTGAACAACTGAAATTAAGATGACTAGATCAATAAATGGTTTGGATTTTTTAAACAATCTATTGTAATGAAGAAAAAAAAATTGTTTGTAGTAAAGTATTTCAGACATTAGTTAATTAATTAATATAATGTATAATTTACAACGGATGTATTAATGTTTGAAAAATTTTAATTGTTATAGCTGGAATAATGTTTTTTATATTATATTATTCCAAGTATTAAAACAAAAAAAATATGTCTTTAACATCACCATATCTAAATACCAGAAGATTACACTAAAAATCTCACAAAACGATAGTTTACTCAACCAGACTTGTTTTAAGGACCATGTCCCCTTTATCAGTGGTGTGCTAGTACGTACATTTTTAATCACAACATTAATTTAAATTAACAACAGAGCTTGTCTTGTAAATAGTATAAAAAACCATATAAGATAAATTAAAGTTGAACTACAAAGCAGTCATATAATCTATGCAACAAAAACTCCCCACTTAAGACATTTATCTTTTTTACATTTTTTTTTTATATCATATAATTTAACATTTTAACAGGTTTAAAAGAGTTTTTTCTTAAGTTATAAATAGGCTTGTAAAAATATATTATATCACGCAGTACATCGTATCAATTATACCTACGATACAAAAAGGTTTCCTTAAAAAGAAAGTATTAAAACCTATTATAAAGACTTTAAAACAATATTCAAAATAAAAGAGACACTAAATTAATCATTGCTAAACAACTATTAAAATTTACACTTTGTCCAAAACTTGCTTCCCTAGGACTACACAGATAATTGTAAAAAATCAGTTTACAACATTAAATATGAGTTGTGTGCTGGAGTATGTGTTGGCCAAATCCATAGGAGTATTAGATCAAGAAGCAAAGAGCATTTTGCTCAGTTTAGAAACAATTGACCTGAATACTCAGTTATGGCCAAACAACAGCCGTCTTGATGCTTGGATGAATTGGTTTATAAATAAATTTGATATATCACAGCCAACAATGAGCCGGACTCTGTCAAAGATGTGTCTCCCCTATTCCCAAACAGTGTTGTTTTGGTAAACATTTACAGTTATACCGATGTTAATATTTTTCAGTCTACTTTTTTTGTGTCATTATTTCATTATTATAGTTATATTAAGTCGAAAGTGTTTTTGGTGAAGATTTACTAAATGTTAAAACTGCTGCCACTAGTTAAAACATTTTGAGCATAGTATAAATTGTAACAATTATCTTATAATTTTTAATTAAGGCCTTCTTTGTATTTTGATTACTGTTTTTAATGATTTTGTTATAGCTTTTAATAATTGTTTATGCGATAACAGTTGTTTTGTTTTTTTGGATTTTAGTTTTGATTGAGATTATGTGCGAGTGTGATATAATTAATTTTAATATTTTTATAGGGCCTATTTTTAAGTTTTTTATAAAACTGTTGAATTTGTTGAAAGTTATATGCTAAATGTTGATAAATTATATTATATATAAAAAAACAAATGTACACAAGATCTCTCTTCAATAGATTAAGATTTCTTTCTTGTTTGACTTCTTAAATATATTATCTTATTATTTTTTGTATACATTGTACAAGACAAGCTTTATGGTAAATTTAAATTTATGTTGTGAATAAAATATGTTAGTGTAAGCCTATCTCTGATGAAGGCGACATATACACCAAAACTAATCTGGTTGAATAAACTGAATTTAGTGAGATTTTGAGTTAAATTTTTTAAAAATATTTACTATTGGTGAATTGTTCTCACTAGCTAAGCTCTAATTAACAATATCACCCTCTGTGTTTTAGGTGCATTAAACTTAACGCGAGAGGCAGCAGAGAGTTCTAAAAGAGTAAGTAGTAATCATATGAAAACACAAGAAATCGTTACGGATGCAGAACGGCAATGTAGAAGAACAGAAAAATTATTTAGTAAACCCACTACGCCTGAAGAAGGTCAACGAATAAAAGATTTTGAATCTCAGCAAAGAAGTAATGAAGAAATGCTTGATAGTTTGAACAAGCAATTGGAAAGTTATGAGGCTAATATACCATCTCTAAATGACTTGGTAAGTGTTTAGTAAATACGTGAATAAAAAAGTAATTAAATGTTAATAAAACTATATAGTTTAAATTGTGATAAAATGCTACTACTAAAAATAGGAAAGCAATAGAAAAGTAAATCTTCAGATTTTAAGGCCTTTTATACTGTTTTTAGAGGAATTAAAAAATAAATAAATATGATATACAATTAATTTTTTTATCAGTTTTTTATTTTCCAGTAAAAAGAAATATTGTGTTGATAATACATTATTATTTTTTGAAGTAATTGAAAAGGTCTTTTCCGAGAGGTCGAAGAATTTTTTTAGATTACAATATTATTCAAAAATAATTCATGAATATAACAAGTGGATTAGCAAATATGATTGTATAATATTTTGGTTTCATAAAATGAATTGAAGACAAAATTGTTGAAATTGATAAAATCGTAAAATTATATTTCTATACTACATTATTCATCACACACATTGTGCAAAATATATTTTGAAATATGATAATGTTACAAACGTAGTTGTGAAGCTAGTAAATTTTGCTTTGATCTAAAGGGTTAAAGCAAAGACAGTTTATTGAACTTCTTAGTTAACTAAATAGCAGTTATTTAGACAGAAGTACTTATCACAATAAATTATATTAGTTAAGCTTAGGCAAAGTTTTAAGATGTATTTAGGATATTTAAAAAATAACAATTGTATTTTCAATACTTAAAAGATATTTAAGATTTTCCTTAATTAACAGAACCAAAATGTATTTGTGATTTTGTGTTTTTAAGATATTCTTACACATTTTAACAATTTCAACAAACTTTTACTGGTATAAAATTTGTATGCTAATGATTCAATACAAAATTTAAAATCATTTTAAAAGATGCCTAATCAGTTTTTTTAGAAATCTATCTGAATGGAAATTCAATTATTTTCCTATGTTACAAACCATACCTTTAAATATTTCAAGGAGAAACGTTCAAGAATTTAATAATATCCTTCTATTAATGACACATTTCAAGCAGTGATTTCATTTATTCACTGTACGAATCTATTGTAGTATTACAATTTTATGTATTACTCAAAATCCATTTTCTGTGTTTCCAGATAATGTACCTTTTTATGTACAATTTGAAAAAAGTATTTTACATCATGAAATATTATATGAAAAATACTGAGGATTATATGAATAATTCATTGTGTATATGAGCAATTAAATAACGGAAATTCAGAAATATTTCAGAACTTGTCAAAAAATATTTGTCTTTCAGCCTGAGCTACATTTGTGAACAAACTTTAATAAATTGAATCTAAAATATAAGGCCATGACATTTGGAGGTTGTGTTAATAACTACTACAATTACTGCTTAGAGTCAGATATTTAAAAAAAATAGCAATGCAGAGCTTTAACATTAATCTTTTGTTAATTTCTTGTAGGTGGATCTCCTACATTATGAAAAAAATCCATAGTAAAATTTTGTTGCCTGAAACAAACCTTTTTTTTAATTGCACTGAATAATTCTTCTGGCCTACGAAAGATTCTCTTGGCCAATCCGGGGTCAAAAACTGTTAGGCATACCTGTGTTAGTCACTGTTTTTATGAATCTCTTTTCTCATTTGTTAAGGATTAAAAACAAGCGTTTTTATACTGACTTTTAATCTAAGTTTGAGACATTTTTGTATTTAAAAGCAAAACAAACTAATCTGTTATTTCAGCTAAATAAACCTTTAAATCTCTACACTTCTAAAAAGCCAATAAAAACAATTTAATAATTATATTATAAACAATATACTTGTAAAGTTAAAATTTTAAATAACCGCCCCTCTCTCTCTCCAGTACATCACAGACATTTAGTTTCTTCTTAATATTTGTTTGATGGAAAGTTCACTCAATCTACATATATTTTTTTAATGTTTATGAAATAGTTTTGTATATTGAGACTGTATTCAAAACCTAGAACCTGTGTTATAAGAATGATAGTTTTATAAATAATATTTTATGTTTTTGTTAAGTGTAATTGCGACAATGTTGCGTAGATATAATATTTATTGTAAAAATGTACATATAATTGTTATATAAACAGTTTAATTAACAATAACTTTAATTTTCTTATTTTATAGAATAAATTAATTTAGACACTATGAGTAATGTGAATTGTCGATGTGTAGTGTTTAATGAACACATTTTTTCTGCTAAATGATATATGTAGGCAATTATTTCTCCATTAAATAATTCTCTTCCATTTGGATATACAATTCAGTTTGAACTTTCTGTTACTGGAAGTAATTCTGTAGAGATCTTATATAAATATTTTCATCAATGGCTTTCTGGTTTTCACTGTTGAAGTCTTATGTCCAATCTCAATCCTTTTACCAAGTTTAGTGTCTATGAACAACAAATTAATTTGCTGCAATGTAAGTGGGTATATATTAGTCATGGTAATTAACATTGTACCTGAAAAATATTGTAACAGGCATACATTTATGTGCCAGTATGTTGCCTTGATAAGGAATATACTAATTGGTTTTCAACATTTGTTTATTTCCTGTATTTACTCGTCAATGATTATCAATACACTACGATCTCAGCAATCCGAACACTCCAGTAATCCGAAACAAACCGTTGAGAAAAAGTTATGTTTTGTATAAGAGCCTTAGTGTCTGAGGTTAGTGGAGAGACAGAGGGAGATATGAATTTTATGAAAAATGTGCAGCTGCGCAATTCGATTTCCTGGAATTGTTTTCTATTGTTCTCTTTCATAGTTTTCTGATGAATCCCCCTCCATTTAATAACTTGGGTGGGATACCTAACAGGGAATTTAGTCAGTCTTATTTTTGCTTTTCAAGTGTTCAGTGGTGTGTTAAAGTGAGTGAAAAGAGAAAATGTAAAACACTGTCTCTGAGTGACAAGTACACCATCGCATTGCATCTCGACAACGGAGATACTTTCTCCAATCTGACCTTTAAGTTTAATGTTGGTAAGACGATAGTTTATGGTTTGAAAACAAATCATGCAAAAATTCTTTCACATGCATCAGCTTCTGAAAAAGGTAGACATAAGAGATGCACACACTTAGTTATCCACTCCTGTGTGACGCTATTTCTGAGAAGTTTTTACAGGAACATTCGTGTCACTGTTGAATCTTTTATTCATCATTTTTTCATAATACTTATGTACTTTCTGTAATCCGAACAACCCTCTGTAGCAATTAGTTCAGATTGCACTGTAATGTATAAATCTTCAAATATCCTTTCTATGAATATATTTGCCATAATCATTTTAATGACAGTTTTCTGACTTGTAAATTCTGTAGTTTTGGTAATTATCAGTCTTTCCAACTTATGATTGAAGCTTAGTTTCAGTTATCTTTAATAAATAAACATGATTTATCAAATTTCATTGCTTTCCTCAAAAACTTGAGGGTTTATGTTGTTTTCAAAGATGTGAGTACAAAATCTTATTTAATTATGTGATAGGATTTTTAATCTTGCTAAGTATATTGTTTTTCTACCTTTTTCAATTAATTGAATTAATATAAACTACTATTATATTTTTTTCAGTTTTCTGTTTTACCTGTTTGTAATTTGTTGCCAGATGAAATATTAAATTAGTTTATACTAGTTTATTAGTTTTTGTTACTATTTTATTAATTCAGGTATTTACATAGAGTAATTTGTGCTGTAATTTTTTTACCTTTTATTTAATGAGTTTATTCAAGACACCTTTATAGCTAGTTTTTTTTATTTGTATTAATATTGTCTAGTTGATTTACAAGTAATTTACAGTTGCTTAAGCTAATCTGATATTCCGTTCTAATAATGCCTAAACTTTATTTATTTATTTAAATTATTTATTACAGATCAAAAAGGCAATGTGACAATTGCATGAACAAACTGGTATGATATGTTCAGTTTTAAAACAATTTTTTTCGTTTTCATAATTGGGAAACCACATATTTCAAGATGAAATATTTATTCACAAGGCACTCTATATGTTTCAATGAGAGAGTAAAGAGTTTGACTTATTTTGGTGTATGATGACTTTGAAAACTAATTTAAAATTTATCATGCTCTAATTGACCAAAAAGTAAATATTTTAAATTAAAAAAGAGCTTGTGTATAAAATTTAGAATAAGTGAAATCTATCGCAAAAATAATTTGACTAAATGAAGTTTTTGTAACAATAATAATTTTTTTCTAAAGGACAATACTTTTCCCTTATTTCTAGCACTAGGGAATCCTTATGTCCTTACTTAATTTAAACTACCTTTCCTTATCTTTCTTCTTACAAGGAGGTGTAATAGGTAGAAGAAACTGTTTCTTGAGGGGGAGCAAGTCTCTTTATGGCTTTATTCTATGTACAAGACCTTACATACATATTGTCATAATATCCCCTATATCCTTACCCATGGTCTTTTTGTACCTACCTTATATTCACAATCCTTTACTCTCCTTTGTAGGTAAGCTAGTCATACTAACTAATCATCTTGAAACAAACAAAAAAATCCAAGGGGTAATTTTTTGGCAGTATAAGTTATGAAATAAATAAATTGCACTAAACAGATAATTTCAAATATTTACTGTCTGTCAATAATTAGTTTCTTTAATGTCAATTAAAGTTAGTGTAAATGATCAATTAACTACTATAATTTGGCTCATTCAATTGTTAATTTATATTAAAGCATTTTGCCCAGTCTATGACAGCTGTCTCTAAGTTTCTTAGTTGTTGTTATTCTGGTACTAAAGCTATATATATATATATATATATATATATATATATATATATATATATATATATATATATATATTATTGTTGTATTTGAGAATCTTTGATATTTCCTGATAGGTTTGTGATGGACGAGGAGATCCATGTGATGATCTTTGTGGAGGAGCTGGCTGTAAAGAAGGATGTGGAGGTTTGTCATGCGAGAATGGTGCTGCACAGGGTGTTCATTCGGCACTAAGTTTTGCCACTGGTGCAGAAGAATTCATACGTGACAAAGAAACAAAAGCTGAAGAAATTTTCCGAGGGGTAATTTGCTAATAGTAGTTTAATGATATATATTAACAATTATACATACTTATATAAATTTATTTTACAGATTTTACGTTAGTCATTATTTTAGAAATGATAATTGAGTTAATATAACTTAAAAATGATAATTCATATAATACAAAACTTTAGTTTTTTTTGGAAGTCAACTCTGTTTTAGCTATTTTATCAGCTATAATTATTGGTCTTTCTCAAGGTGGCCACAGAATAAGAAAACTACAAAGAGTTAAGAAATAGTGTTGGTTACAAAAATGATAGGACTTTTTTTAACAGGAACTCACCAATTATTTTTCAAACTTTTAGAAGTATTTATAGAGAGCTTGGTGTAATATCCTATATAGAAAATAGTAAGGGTTTACATTTTTAAAGTTGAAAAAAGAACAGGCAAGATGTGTTATTAAACATGTCCTACAGAAATAAGTTAACAAAATCGAGTATCTCTTATGTAACAAGTATAACACTAAAGCAATTAATATTTTATAATTAGTTCCAACGTGTAGTAAATATTACAGTAAATCTTGCATATTCTCACAAGAATAAAAAAGGACACATTTCAGCGGTGTTTTCTTAATAGCCCCACCAAATGGTATCTAAGCAATCAATTTTTTTCGCGTATAAAATTCTAATTAATTTATTTTATTACATCAAGTATAAAATATAGTGTTTCGGTTTCATCTTATTGCTAATGAAATGTTTAAAATAACTAAATTATTTTCAATAAAATAATGAATTCATTAGTTTGCCTCGCAAAAATTTCAAAGTTATTCGCAGGAATGATGCTCCCCAAACTTACCGTGAATAGTGAGACCAACTGCTTACGGAAAGGGGAGTTTTAAGTTCCACATAAAAAATGTTAACATTATTTACAGCTACACTATACACTAATACAGTATGGTATGCTTATGTACTACATAATCACATACATACTTTTTATTGTTTACTTACGTTTTCCTTCAATCCGAAAATACAAAAATTCTATTAAATATGTGTGCACACACACACACACACTGACACACATATTCTTCGTTGTTAAAATCTATCTACTAAATTTTTAAACACCTAATTTTAGAAAAATAATCTTTTAATCACTATTAATTTGATTTTAAAAAACTAGTTATTTTACATTCTTTCTAGTTACTTTATAGGAAGATAGTGCTTCTTCCAGCTCTCAATTAAATTTTAATACCCATTCTACGAGAATAGATAAAGAGAGGACCCCCATTAAATGGTTGCTTCCTAAAGTGCCCATAAATATCACCTGTCTGACATTTTGTTCTGTTTCATTTGTTATTAATCTTTTATTGTTTATTTAGATGATCCAGGCTAAACAAGAAACTGCTGCAACTAAAACGCTAGCAGAGAAAGCTTTCAATATTTCCCAGGAAGCTCGAGATCGTTCAGAAAAAGTTGTTAATGATAGTTCTGAGTTGGTAAAAAGGTTAGAACAATTTCTGAACTCTCCTGGAGCATCCCCTAATGACATTGAGAAACTTGCAAGCGAGGTATGTTAATACAGGAACTAAGTGTAATTAGTTTATTAATGTTAATAAATTTAGTATGTTTTTATTATTTTATAAATATGTGACTGAAAGACTGTTGCTTTAATTTTAATTACTTTTCTCAGAAGAAAGAAAATTCTACTTATATTTTAGAAATGGTCTTTATAATAAATACTGTTCTACTATTTCAAACAAAAATATTTTGGCAAATTGTGTTCCAGTGAAATGATCATAGTATAATTCGCATAGATATAAAATACTTCAGGAAAATAATTAACAAACAATTACAGTCTGTTTACTGGTTTAAACATATTCCTATGTAAGAAATCTCCAGTATAGTATGTAAAATAGTTTAAATTCTTATATAACTACAAACTAACCACTTTAAAAAATTGTTCAACTATAACAAAGTAATATTTCTTGTTGTGGACAAGAGCTGTCAGGAAGAAAGCCTGAAGTTTTAGTCCATCTTTGTCTTAAATGACAGTGAAAACAATTTCTTCATAAATTTCATTCTCATATGATAATATATGGGATAATTTAGTAATGCTACTTATTTTTAATTTAGGAATTACTTATCTTATGATGTATATTCTGTTTTATAAATTTATAATTTTAAATTCATTCCTAAAGTAAGAATTAAATGTTGGAAGATCAGTTGAAAAATAAATATTTTTATCTTAATTTTTAATACAAATCACCAAGACTCAAGTTCTATTCACATAGTCAAACACTTACACATTTCCCATCATAAGTGTTGTCTATAAAGTGATTTTTTTAAAATTAAGAATTAACCAAGTAAAAAAAATGAAAATTAATTATATAAATATGATACATTGCAAAGCTACACTAACTATTTTCCTACATAGTCACCTTTAATAATCAAGTCACTTATTGTAATGATTCACACATTTTCAATTCTGTCTGTCTAAATTTTTGTAAAATTCACGTAAAAATTTTTGCCTAAAATTTTAAGCACTATTTCTGCAGAGCATGCACTTCTGTGTAGCTGTCAAAGTGCTGTGTAGCAACAAAGGTCTTCATTTCTGAAAAGAGGTTGTTTGGTGCCAAAACCTCTACTCTCTGTACAGAAAATGATCAGACACCTTCCACGCAGACATGTCCAAAAGTGTCATACACTTGGTATGATTTGGCTGACTTCTGGAGAACTTATTCTCACCAATTCAGTAGACTGTGCTTTTGTGTCATAATTGACATGCTTTATACATGCATTGCCTATCTATGACAACATCAAAAATTCAGTTACTGTCCTTAATATAGGTTTAACAAAATATCAATGTTGGGATTTTCATCATGATTTTCAGAACCCATTTGGCACAAAAGTCAGCCAAGGTTCTCTGATACAATTTCATGTAATAAATTTGAGAAAAATATAGCTTTAGCTATATCGTTGTACAGCAGTGACATCTACAGATTTTTGTTGGTTTTGTGTTACTTTATCAGTAACAAGAATATGTTGACTACTGCAGGCCTTATCATAAGCAATAGTGTGAAAATATATAATTAAAAAATACTTGACTAAATGAATACATAGGGCTTACTTATTGACAATCGTTCCTTTTGTTCGTAAAAGGAACAATTGTTTCAAAACGCGTTAGCAAGAAAGCCCTATGTATTCACTTAGTTGAGTATTTTTTAATTATAGTTTCCTATTCAGTGAATTAAAGATGATTACATCAAGCAACTTTAAGTGTGAAAATGTTTAAATATTTAGTGTGATTCCGTCTCCACTCACATCACAAAATTACCGATGTAAATTGGTTAATGATTTTTTTCAATAAAAGTATGATCACCGAATCAACCTCACAACTTATGGAATTTTTAAGGATTCATGGTCAGCGTAATAGAAGGAGCTAGAATACAGTCTATTACAGCTGGTTTAGTATTAAGCTTGGAGGTGCTTTGATAACAAGATGGTGGCTTTAGTTTCACTTACTGCCATCTAGGGTGAAATATAAAACTTTTTTGTATAAACTTTTTATAATAAACACACACATAAAATGACAAGTATTTATAGGTTTTGTAAGTTGATAAAATTATTGTGGTTATAAAAAAATATAATTATAGTGTATATTGTTGATTGTTATAAATATCAAGATTTTCTTAGATATAAAATTTAGAGATTATTGGTCCATAAAAGATAACAATAAAATGCTTTTTTGTATAATTCTTGTTCCTGTATTCACAAACATTATTTAATATACAAGAGCAGTTACGTTAGTACTGAGGTAAAAGATGTGATATTGTCTCTGTGATATTGATCGTGCCTCTGTTGGTTGTGGAATATAGGGCCAATAATATCTTGCTAAAATGTCTCTTGATTCCATATGTTTTGTTGTTTGAGTGGTTTTAATTACCTTCAAGTTGTCTCAGTAACATATTTTTGGAATGAGTTCATCTGTGTTAATGTCTACTTCAACCTGAGATTTATCACTGTATCGACTAAAACATTTTCTGATGACCTACTGCCCCCTGCCACTACGTGTTTCAATTACTGAGCCATGTACATTCATCTTTGGATATGAAAGTTGAATTTAGATTGTTAAACTAAGGAGGGGTTAGGTTTAGTATCCTAGGTTAAAACAAAAAACACATGTTATTTTGTATATACAGTTTGCTGCAAATTGAATGTGAAACAACATTGACAACACCCTATGTTGTGCTGAACATCCATGAGTTTACCTTATATATTAGTTGTTCTCTTAATTCAGAATACAAAATATATTTTAATGACAATTCTGGGAAAGTCCTTTTGTCCCTCTCGGCCTTAAAAGTATTATATTTTTAAGATATGTAAATATTCTTTTTAGTGATAAAGGCTTAGTTTGTTTGTATATGTTTTATAACATATTCTTTTCTCGTAGGCCAAAATGAAAAATATTCAACTTCAGCCAGAACAAATAAGCGATCTGGCTCAGAGAATCAACAAAACCATTTCATCCCTGACAGATATAAATAAAATTTTAGTAGATACTGCAGATGATTTGAGAACTGCAAAAGAACACAAAATGCATGCTGACCAAGCCAAGTAAGTTATAAATTTACTTCAATTTTTAGATAGAAGAATTAAAATTTTTATTGGTGCTTAAAATGTTGCGTGATTTTTATGTTAACAGCAGAATATAATTCGTTTTCAGCAACTTATTAATTACGCAGCAAGAAGTGAAGGAGGATTTAAAGCAATAAAATCATTAGCTTCTCTTTCAATTTCAGTAATGGTATAAAATAAAATTATTTTACTTTGGTAACTATATGCAAATAAAAATGGCTTCAAAATAAAAATGTTGTCTTTAAAAACACCTACCACCAAAGTTTTGATGGGGAAACATTTGTATTATATGATTAAGTTATTTTAAAAAATTAAGGAAGGAGAAAAAGTAAAATAGAAGAGTAATATTTTCAATACTTAATTGTCATTTGAAACAATTGTACTGCAAATGTCCCCAATGGTTGAGATGTGTATGAACTAAATCATTGTACACATTAAGGTCTTTTATAAACATACAAATAGATTACATTCAGTTCCATTGAGAATTTTTAAAGAGATCAGCTAAAACCATTGATACTTTCATTTATTGTTTAAGAAAAACTCAGTTGATAGGTGAGTCAAGGTCTTGACTCATGTAGCAACAAGGAGCTAACTTAATCTTCTCTCTTCAAAAGTTTATAGTGTAAGGAATTCTAACCATATTCCAATAGTAACATGTTACCTGTGTTTAACTTGAAATTGATAAAACAATTATAATATCAAAGTATTGTGATAAATAGATGACAATTGTCAAAAAGGATCGTTTCTTTACATTTTGAATATATTTTATAACTCTATATGTGATATAATAAGTATATCAGAAATAAAGTACTAACATCTGTATAAATTCAAAACAAAAAGTCTGAATTTTTTAGCAAAAAGCAGGATATCGTGAAATAGCCAAACATTGACCAATGATTGGATATGAACTATTCTACTCACTCATATTTGTGAACTATCTATTGATGCATTAACAAATGCTTTTTACAGTGGGAAAAAATAAAATGATTTATGTCCTTAGTCATATTATTAAAAGTTTTTCTAAATCTTTGCACACATCAATCTATTAACAGCAGCACCCGAATGTAACTATGTTTTCAGAAATTGCTTTACACAAATCTATATGTTCATATAAATAAAAAAGTACTGCTTTAAAAACAATGAAATTATGCAAAGGTTGATTCCAGTCAAGAGAATTTTGCTTTATATATTGACTGTAAACTATGTTACGAAACTTATTCAACAGAAAAAAATGACCTCGTCTTACTTTGCCATTCTATGTTACTATGTTCTGTTTATTATGTTTATGTTAATACTTCTTTAATACTTTTTGGTCTATTTTCTAAATATTGTCTCATAATATTATTCAGTGTCTTAAGGATATTTAGTTTATGATTGGGGTGTTTTGTGTTGTGTAATATCTCTTAAAACATAATGTTACTCCCATCTTTTGTTCTAAAATTATAAAATAAAAATTCTATGGTAATATTCTATTAAATTGTATAACAATAATAATAATGTTTCTTACATATCTTTAGTATAGAAACAAAGCTTAAAATTTAGTTTCAGGGTGTATTTTTAAAAAAGATATGTATTCTTACACAATGAAATAATGATGCACCTAATGACCTCATATATTTTT
This sequence comes from Prosapia bicincta, assembly GCA_036971475.1. NCBI lineage: Eukaryota > Metazoa > Arthropoda > Insecta > Hemiptera > Cercopidae > Prosapia > Prosapia bicincta. Next base: position 1,748,542 of record JBAIZL010000419.1, on the reverse strand, counting down.
CAAATAACTATTTATCATCTATTACCACTAAAAATTACGATGTTATATTTCCAGGAACACAAAGTACTGCATAGTCTATTATTTTTATTTATATAAACATTTTAATTTTTGCTCTAACCTTGTATATTCTTATTTAATTTTTGAATTATGAAACATGTTGTATCAAGGTTTACTGTAAAAAGTCCTAAAATTGTATTTATATTTTAATTTTTCAACTGTTCACACAGTTAGCATACACTGACTTTTAATGTTTTAACTTTTTTTGCAGTATTTGCATATATTTTATATTTATTTGTAGCTAAAAGGTTCTACCTAATAGCATGTAGAAGAAAAATTATTCATATCCCTTATTTTTAAGTTGTTTTGTGATTTTTTATAATTATATTTTTTGTTTATTTGGTAAAATTTTTATGTTCACCTCCACACAAAAAATATGAGAATATGTTTTAGGTTACAAAAATTAAATGTTTCAAATAGTTTTTTTTTACTATGTAAAAATGATTTTTGTTCATTATACTGCCTTTTATTTGATAATAGAATATTATAATACTATAGTTTCTCAAATTTTACAATTGTGAGTTTTTTAAAACAATATTACAACAAATATTTCCTTTTTTTTCATGAACCAAAGGCATTCTCTTATTGCACATACAATTTCCAAGCTTAAACAAAATGTACCAGCTCTTAGAAGATTTCAAAGTTGGAATTTTCCTACAAGTACTTCAAAAGTTATGTATTTGTTTTATAAAAATAAATATATACTAGTAACATAACAGTATTTGAAAGTACATTTCCTGAAAAAAAAACATTTAAGCTTCAATATACATTTAGTTTCTATTTACTATCATTTATGATTTTTTTCAAAAAAAAGCTTGTAAATCAGGAAATGTGAGTATAGAGGCAAGAGGTTTAACTTGGTTGCAGATCTAGGCCTAAATATTAATTCAATCTTTCCCAAGTAATTTCCTTAATAATTTATTTATGGCATCAGCCTTACTTTTGTGTTACAGTAGACCCTCGAAATTCCTAGTCCTGATATTTCGAGCTTCCGTTAAATTAAAACCTATTTTATCTATTTGAAAGAAAAAGATGAATTGGGCTTCCAAAAATGTTTATAGTCATATATTATGTTATTATAATAATGTAATTTGTAGATATTCCAAATATTGTTACTTAATGAGCTACATATATGTTTCTTTAAAAAATTTAATATTGTTAGGCAAGGTGCTGAACATATTCTAGAAACAGCTCAGAAAGTTGTGGGTGCTCTGGATGAAGCCAAAGAAGCCCAGGATAAGGCTGCAGGTGCAGTGCAGAAGGCTGACATTAACATAGATCAAGCTACCAGAGACCTGACACAGGTTGGTATTATGCAAAATTAGCTTACCTCATTCATTATTAGTGGCATATGTTTAAAATTTCTTGTGTATGAGATATGGACAGCAATGAAGTCAAACATGGATATGATTTCAGCCTAAGAATGGGTAAATTTCATTCTCATAGCTGTTTATTTGGTTCACCAAGATAAGATTGATAAAACCTGAAAAATAAACGGCCTTGGTATTTGTAAAGTTAGATCTGTAACTTCCTTTCCACTCTTCAAAGTACTGAATTTGTTTGTGAATGACAGTTACAAGCTTATGTAAATTAATGAATAGAAAGTTGGGCATTTGCATTAATAAGTTTAATATAGGATGTGCAAATAAATATTCATGATGAAAAGAAATGTGTGAAGGTTAATGTTGAGGCAAAGGACATTGCTGAACAAGTAATGAGGAATTTTCAGAAAATTGAAGAAAATTATTGATTTTCACTTGCATTTCCACATTTTTTTGTAAGAATAGTTCAAACAATTGTACACTAGATTATAGTAAACTGTAATTCTCATTTCAACTTTGGACCAAGAAAATGTATGAGTTTCTTTAAACAAGATTGAAAGAAAATAAATTATTTGTTTATTTATTCATTTTAAAATTAACCATTCATAAAACAAAAACAATATAAGTTATAAAAATAACTTTTTAATAAAAAACATTGTTTTAATTAACATTTTTAATAAACTAATTAACGACTTGCCAAAGTTATAACTTGAGAAAATTTATAAAATACATACAGAGATAAAATGTTTTCGATCTAACGAAGCACTCTGTGCCAGTGTTTAGGTCGGTCTAGTTTGTTTGTGTTTTTTGGCTAGGTGCCAGAGGTTTTAAAGTCAGTTTTTCACAATATAATAAAAAAATGTATATGATCTGGTTTTGGTTTGTTTATTTAAAATGTTTTGATTTTCTCTTGGTGTATTTGTAGGTAACAAATATACCAAATTATATTTACACTGTATAAAGTTTGCACACTAGGTACTCGATTAATACTAGTCTGAGTAAACATTGTGCAGAAGATGAGAATATTGCCAGCATTAATACTGGATCAAGTAAACGTTGTGTATGGAAAATATATGAGCTTCTGCTACTGTGCTGTTAGTATTTTTATATTCTGCTGCAATGTTTACTTAGCCAGTTAGTATCATTATGTTTTGTAGTGTGTTGAGATGTTTTTTTTTTGTAGATTTGATAATCTTTAGGTTGTAGTTGATGTTCATATAAGCATGACTTACTTCTATTATGTGATTAGCAAAAGAAGATACAGTTTCATATTTAATAGTACTCTAAAGATTCTTGAAAATTTTGTTGAAATTTATAATCCAATTTCCAAATGTAGAATTTGTTATAGTTGGTACAAATTAACTGGTGCTGGAGTTTAACATTTTTGTGTGCATTGTATTCAGTGTCATTTTGTAGTTTGTTAATAGTTTTAAATGCTAACCTATATCTAGTTTAGTTGGAATTTTTTAGGAATCTTATTTATGGTTTTGCTTATGTATGTGAGCATGACAAATTTCTTTTCCCCTTGTTGTGATGTTTTTGGAGGGATTATTGGAAAAAACGGGATTTTTGTTAAAAAAGAACTTATTGGGAGTAAATAGGATTTTTTTTGTTGAAAAAATGGTACCAGTTTCATTTTTATATTCTAAACTATGATGCTTTTATATATTTTTAACCAAAATAATACATTTTTGCTGAATTAAGTGAATTTTGTAGATCAGCTCTGACTGAAATAACTGGTATTTAAATGGATTAAAAGTAGACACCATATAACCATCTTGGTAATGTGTAGTTGATCTGATTGATTTTCAAATTCTAATATCTAGCTAAAGTTGTTAAACAGACATTACAATCATTAAACAATTTTTATGAGGAAGTATTAATGACGATCTTGAACAACGAATGTATTTGGTTTCAAGTTAAAAGATATATAGGTTACAGAGGATTTCATTAGAATTCCATTACTCCTGTAAAATTCTTGTCAAAGCTTCTTCATCAAGTCTTGGTTTGGTAATAACTCTTAAAGGACTTCAAATCTCATTTCTTCCCAAGTATGGATAAAGGTATTAAAAAATACCATTCTTTGTCCTACTAATTCAAAATTGGTATCTCTTGTATAAAAGACTTATAAAAGATTGATGCTTCCTCAGCCCTGGCCAGTGTATTCATTATTATATTTTAAATTCATAATCCATATTTTAGCTGACATAAGTCAGGTCAAGCAAATCACTTATCAAATGAACGGGTCATTTCAGAAACACCATAAGTAAAAAAAAAAACAAACTTTTGGGAAATTAAAAAAAAAGTTTAATTTTTCATTCAAAATATCAATAATTTTAAAAAAATTAATAAAGGTACTTTATACTAACTAAAACTAAGTAGTGTTGAAAAAAAATTTAATTAATTTTACATGCTTTTATTGATTTTCAATTTAACTGACTTAAGGTGTGTCTGAAATGAACAGACATGAGAACCAAGGACAGGTTGATTTTAGGTTGAGATTTGTGAAAATTAAGTAACACAATTTCATATTTCAGTTTAAAAACACAAATTTATATTCATTGTAATATTCTGTAGTATGAAGGAACCTTATTACATACAATATAGTGTCCATTTTGTGGTAATACGTATTATAAAATAGGAATAGTCCTGTTCAATCTACAATGGCTCTACTTCTGTGCCGTCTTTGTCTACAGTGGGCCAAGTCAAAATAGGTTCATAAAACTGTTTGATGTCTTCATCATCAGGAATGTAAGGCATGAGTTTCTTGATATCAGCAATTTTCTTAGTGTTGATTGGGATCACACCGTCTGGATAGGCTTTTGCTTTAGGAAGAGAGAGTACTGTAGGGTTGGAGTTTCGTAATGAAAATGTCTGAAACTGAAGCCCATCAATATAGGTTCTGCATACTACTTTCCCTTTTGTTTCAGCTTTGTGGCTCATATGCATAAACTTGCTGATTTTTAAAGACACTTTTTCATTTTTGGGTCCACTACGGCTGGATGTTTTATCAGACAACATTGTTCTCTTATACAATTGAGGCCACCAATTCTTAAAATTAGTAATGTCATCAGTTTTTATCAAGACAACAGAAAATTCATTTTTTTGGAGGAGGACAGAATAAGGTTATTATATTCTTTCATGGTTTAAATCCTATCAGTTTTCCGTATCTTTCTTTTCAAGACAGAAAAATCCCTATCACAAGGAAGGAATGAGTGACCTCTAACAGGAAAGTATTGGTCAACACTCTTAAACTTGTTTAGTGATACGAGAGCAGAACATAGTCTGACAATGGTGTGATTTTTGTTTTGTCCCCCATACCCATCAGAAAATACATGTAAATTTTCTACATCACTGCAAGAAGATTCTACATATTTCAGTAGAAAGGAGCAAACTTCATCAGGTCCCTTTGCACCAACTCCTTCATGATATAAAAAGAACGTTGTCACTATTATCTCGCAAGTTATGTATACAGAAAACACTAACGGTCAGCTGCTTGAGAAAATAGTCTCTTGAACTGGTATACAAGGACGTTGTAAGTTTTGCATATAATCTACACAAAACCCTCCTGTTTTATCATCATCTTGACATTTAGTCCAAAAAATGACTTATGGTGTTTCTGAAATGACCCGTTCATAATGTTTTAAAGACTCTGCACAAATTAGCTTAAAAATCCTGTCCTAGTAAATTTCTCCAAAAGGGCAAATGTTATATCATCCTTCATGCATTTAAGAATCCTGTGAAAATCCACTGCAAGATTCTGGACTTATCAGCTGGCTTTTACAATTTCAGCTTCCCTAGCCTATAAACATTTATATACTCTTTATGAACAGATATTTCTGCATTCTTGTTTAAAGTTTAAGTTCATAAGCATTATTTTTGTAAAAATAACTTTATTTATCAATGAATTATAATTATTATATGATATGTTTTTTTGTGTATAATTAAAGCTCCTTTATTTTCATTTCTAGATTGGAAGTGAAACAGCTGAAGCCCAACAAAAGGCAAACAATACAGTGGCTGAAGTGAACAACCTGCAAAGACATGTGCAGGATTTACAGAAGAACTTTTTGAAGAATGAGAAGGATGCTCAAGAGGTTGGAGAGGAAGCTGATAGTATTGGTAAAGAAGTTGAAAGAACACAAAACCAGTCAAAAGAACTTCAAGACACCTACCGCCAAGCTACTGATAAGCTCAATCAACGTTCTCAGGACTCAGGTTTAGCAAGAACTCGTGCTCAGAAGCTTCTGGAGAAAGCAAGTCAGCTTTCTGTCAATACAACTGCTAAGCTAAAAGAACTTAAAGGTGAATTTCTTTTTATTATTCATATATTTTATTTTTATATAAAAAAAAGTAATTTCCATTTAATAGAAAAAGAGGTTTAACAGTGGACTCTCCTTTATGTAGTATAATTTCTGACACACACACACACACACACACACACACACATATATATATATATATATATATATATATATATATATATATATATATATATATATATATATAGATTTTTTGGACTAGGAGACTTGACAGACTTACCTTGGTAAGAGTCCACACTGTAGTCTTGAAATAGAAACACATAAAAGCACTTAAACAATGATATATTTCAACCACACAGTGGTCTTTGTCAATCGAAGAGAAAACACAAAAAGAAATATGA